>JAVGWX010000013.1:71020752-71360752 GCA_036924085.1 Ariolimax columbianus
GTGTGCACCAAGTGCAACAGAATCTGTCATCCCAGGATTGGACTTTACATTCATATAAATCACATCTCACAGCACAACCTAATGATGTCTCTATCTTCACTTACGATAGACAACTATTATTATTATTACCCATCTGAATAGATTAGACCCACTACATGAACCAAACTGCAGATTCTGCCACGACCACGAGGAATCAGTCGAGCACCTCCTGACTTTGTGTCTAGCGTTGGCCCATCTGCGAAACCTGCTGCTCCCACCACACCCCACCATACACAACAGACTCCACATCACTACAACAATTGAGGAGGACGTGTGCTTTAGTCTGGGAGGCATTCGGCTGTCAACAGCTACTATAAAAATATAAAGTTAATTTTTAGTCCTATGGCAAACGTAACCATCTCGGCTAAACTGTTGGAGGCTTCATCAAACAGAAAGCTATTAGAAGTGGGGGGCGTGGGATCAAGACGCTAAGCAGCACATGAACTGCAGCGGTCAGCGACTCATAGCTGACTGCTAGCGTCAGGGCCAGCGAACCAGAGCTGCCAAGACCCTTCTACACCTCCACGCGGTGATCCTGGATAACAGGCTGTAAAAAAGCAGACTGGCTAAGGAGAAGGGATCGAAGAGGGAATGCTGACCCGGTACTCAAAAAATGCTTGCTGAAGTCGGATGTGTTAGACCAAAAGGTGCAAATATCGCAGTCAAGTTCTAAACTACGACAACATATTCCGTTCTCTGAACTACATTCTGCTACTTAGGCCCATGTCAAGGTTTGGTAGCGGGAGATTGAGAACGAACGAAGCCAAGTCAAGAAGGGGGCATGGTCACTTCCCATGCTCACTGACTCACCTTCTGTAATTGAACACCCAGCACCAATTTACATCCTGGTAGACGAGTGTGCGCTGAAGTAGCAATATTTGGGCATATTGTCACTTTATTTTACTGTTTTTTCATTCTGCCCTCTATCTTCCGACCAGTTGAGGCATCATGGGTAAGAAAAAGAATGAATGTGTCCTTCAGTTAATTGACCCAATTCTGTAATATTGCCAGTCTATTTCTATTTTTTCTTTGTTTGTTCTCAAACTCTCTCTCTCTATCTCTCTCTCTCTCTCTCTCTCTCTCTCTCTCTCTTCTCTCTCTCTCTCTCTCTACCAAGCCCTGGAAAAGCTTTGCATGTAGCAGGATAAGGTCTGAAGAATGACATGATTTGTGTCATAGTTTACAACTTGACTGCTATATTTAAACCTTTTTGTCCGATACATCCGACTTCAACAGGTTTTTTTGGGTACTGGATTAGTCTCCCTTCATCTTATCCAGTCTGCCTGTAGCAGCTTGTTATCCAGGATCACCATGTGGAGGTGATGAAAGGTCTTGGCAGCTCTGGCTCGCTGGCCTTGACACTAGTAGTCAGCTTTGGGTCGCTGACCGCTGCAGCTCATGCACTGCTCAGCATCTTGATCCCAGTTTAAATTTTGTTTCTTTTAAATCGTCATAACACGGTCAGTGGCAACTGGAAAATACTCAAGCAATTTCAGAGCGGAGGCAGAGGCACTGAGGGCTGCAGTAGAAGAAATGGTGACAAGCAATAGAAATGAAAGCCATATAGTCCTGCTTACAGATGCTCTGGCCGTAGTCACAGCACTAAAAAGCCAGAAAAATACTGAACTTAATGATTTAAGAGCAGTACTCTGTCAACTATGCCAGCAGTCCGTACCAAAAAGAGTAGTGGTACAGTGGGTTCCATCCCACTGTAACATCCAAGGCAACGAGGAGGCAGACAGACTGGCAAAAGAAGGTGCAAGACTACCACAACCAGATACTAGTGTGACATACGAAGAGTCAAAAAGGTTTATTAGAGCTAGATGCATGACCAAATGGGAAACAGAACATACTGGCTACACAAAAAACTATGCCTATTACCAGTTGAACAGAAGAGAGCAGGTCGTGGTCTTCAGACTTCGCACTGGCCACAATAGACTGAGGTACCACCTATTCAACAAATTGAAGATAGGTGGCACTGACGAATGCATGTGCGGTACTGGGAAAATGACCGCTGAACATCTCCTGCAAAACTGCCCGACATACGAGGATCAGAGAAAGCAGATGTGGCCATCATCAGTGGCAACAGTAGACAAGCTCTATGGCAGTGTCGACAGCCTCAGGATGACCGCTGCTTTTTTCGAAAACTTAAGGTTGACGTCTGACTGCGTACGATGAAGAAGAAGGAATCGTCCCGAAAAGTTGAGGCATCATGGGTAAGAAAAAGAATAAATGTGTGCTTTAGTTAATTGACCCAACTCTGTAAATATTATCAGGCTTTTCGTATTTTTACTTTTTTAATTCTGCCATCTATCTTCCCAACCAGTTGAGGCATCATGGGTATAGCCAGCAGCAACTGAGCAGTGACGGTGAATCTAGAGGAAGTGACCACTCGAACACCAGCAGCAGCACAGCTCATCAACAATGGCGGAATAGTGCGGCTAAATTCCGTCAAGATGTTCAAAATCTTTCTGCTCCATCGTTGGCATCTCCAGTTGCTCGTGAATTGAGTATCTCAAAGATTTCCCATCATTCAACAGAGAGTGGAAGTGAGAGTAGTTGCTTCGGTTCAGATGGAGTTATTCCTAGTGATGCTTTTACATCCAATCCGAATACTGACATGAAAGCAGCGCAATCCAATCATAATGGATATAATTCATCCAGAATAGGAAGCGTAGGTCTAAAAAGTCAGCCATCTGCAAATATTACCAGTCAAAACATAACTGACAATTATGTCTCAGGAAGTAATTTAAGAAAGGTTAACCAGGAGAAATCTTCCAGATGGGTTACCACAAACCAGCAGCCTTCTTCCTTGTCAAGGAATCTTGGGTCTCAGATATCAGCAGAACTCAACCAGTTTAATCCTGATCAACATCCGTCCAGCCATCCTTCGCATCATTCCTTGAATAACAATGCTGTTAGCACTAGAGAGCAAGCACGAGATTCACTGCAAGCAGTCACTGCAGCCAAACTCATGTCGGCATCACAAAGTAATTATTCATCCGCTGACTGCAGTACTCCACCTTCCGCACACTTGTCTGTGGCTCCAGCTCAACTAGACAACTGTTGGTCAAGTGACAGCAGGAGTTCCGCAACCAGAAGAGACATTGGCAGAGATCACAATGCTTCATCAGGCAGAGCATTTGAGAGAGCAAAGTCACAAGGGGCACTTGATAGAGCTGCTGAGGATTCTACTAGTCAGGTCCAATCTTCCGATATAATGTTACATGACAAGGGGCTCGTCAGCAGTCGTTCTCAAAATTTGGATAATTCTGTTGTCAGTGGCCACATACCACGGAGATCTCTTTCTCATGCCGTACCCATTCAAACTACTCATCAGCGAGCTCGGCCAGCAAGTGTTATAGGTCATCAGTCTCCACACATCAGAGGGGTGTATTCCAGACCACATGGTGAGGAGAGACCCAGACAGCAGCAAAGGGGATCTTCTAGACAGAGTGTTTTCACTGAGCAGAAAGACAAGATGATTTTTAGTGGAAGCATTGAACAAGAGCACAGCACAAAGGGTCCACAAAACGAGAGCAACAGACCTCGTACTGCTGTGAGGTCCAAATCAGTACCTCCCCAGTTGTTCAACAGAATAGATGACTCGGATGATGGGGATTCAGGTAAAGAGATTCCAGATTGCCGTACATTTAGAACCAGGAATGAGAGAGATGGTATTAGTAACCATAGCGCAAGACAAGCGGTAGATGTACAAGATCCTAGAGAAACACAGTCATTCTCAAACATCAGCTTGATCAAGGCACCATCAAGAACTCGATCAAGCTCTCGATCATCAGATCAGTCACACGAATCAGATTGTTTGGGACAGTCCTACCAGCAGCATCCGACATCTTATCCACAGCAGCAAGGTTCTCTCGTCTATGGTAAACAAACACCTTTTAATAGACAGCATAACTTGGGGCAGGCATCACAAACATCTCTCGCCTATCAAGATCCGCCGCATCCTTCACAGAGTCAGGCTCTGAGACATCATCCTGGCAGTCGGGCTGGTCCCCAACCAAACTCGGTAGGTCAGGTGTCCTCATCAAGACCCGACTTCCTACCTTTGACACACCAAGACCAGCAATTCAGACCTAACCACCAACAGAGTACGCAGAATCATGAACCTGCTGTCGCTGGTCGTACTGAGTCTCCAGCCTTTCCTCGTTCACATTCCAGCTTAGGGAACCCTTCAATCAGCATGCCTTTAGGCTTCTCACCTGGTCTCCAAGACAGGATCAGCACACCTTTGGGTCTCTCACCTGGTCTCCAAGGGAAGATCAGCTCACCTTTAGGCTTCTCACCTGGTCTGCAAGAAAGGATGAGAACACCTTCAGGCCACTCACCCTGTCTTCAAGAAAGGTTCAGTTCACATTCAGAACACTCACCTGGTCTACAAGGAAGGATCGGAACACCTTCAGGCCACTCACCTGGTCTTCAAGAAAGGTTCAGCTCACATTCAGAACACTCACCTGGTCTCCAAGGAAGGATCGGAACACCTTCAGGCCACTCACCTGGTCTTCAAGAAAGAGTCAGCTCACATTCAGAACACTCACCTGGTCTTCAAGGAAGGATCAGAACACCTTCAGACCACCAACCTGGAATTCAAGGTAGAATGAGTACTCCCTCGAACCTTTCACAAAGTCCTGCATATGGGCGGACAAGCACATCTTCTTCGAGCATCTCATCTGATCCCTTAGAGGGAATAAACAGCTCTCCTACAGGTCTAGCATCTGGTCCTCAAAATGGGAGAACCAGCACTAGTACGTCAGGTATTTCACCTGGTGCTACATATAGCAGAGCGATTGCACCTTCTTCAAGTCTCCCACCTGGTCCTCAGAATGAGAGGATTAGCACACTATCAAGCCTTCCACCTGGTGCTACATATGGGAGGACAGGTACACCCTCTTCAAGAATTGCATCTGATCCCTTACATGGGAGAAGCAACACTCCTTCAGTCTTCACACCTGGTCCTCATAATGAAAGGATCACCACACCTTCAGGCTTCACACCTGGTCCTCATAATGAGAGGATCACCACACCTTCAGGCTTCACACCTGGTCCTCATAATGAAAGGATCACCACTCCTTCAGGCTTCACACCTGGTCCTCATAATGAAAGGATCACCACTCCTTCAGGCTTCACACCTGGTCCTCATAATGAAAGGATCACCACACCTTCAGGCTTCACACCTGGTCCTCATAATGAAAGGATCACCACTCCTTCACTCCTTGCGTCTAGTCCTGCGTCTGTTCCTTTAAATTGGAGAAACAACATTCCTTCTACTCTTCCACCCAGTCCTGCATTTGGAAGGACCAGCACTCCTCTCCTTCATCCAGGGAGGCAAGGACTTCCTCCAAACCAGCATAGTAGAGATATCCAAGAGAAGGCATCCAGTCATCCTGAACATGCCCGTCCTGGAGAACACCCAGGGACATCTTCTTCAGATTACAGTCAAAGTCCATACAGTAAAGACAGAGACCTCAGACCACACCAAGGAAGTGTGGAACCCAGACACATTCCTTCATCTCATCCTGAATCCTATTCCACCTCACAGGCTCAGCTTTTGAATTCAGCCAATAATCTTCCTTCCTTTAACCCACCACAACCACCTCCACGGAGCAGTTCTCGAGGCCCACCTGGCAACCGCAGCTTGACAGCCGTAGATAGTACCTCTGTCCCACCTGGGCAACATCACCTCACGTCACAGCAAACCACTACACCACATATCCCACCGCAAGTCAGACCACCGATCGGATACCATCAAAATAACAACCAACCACAGCTACAACAACCAGGACAGTTAAACTCACCAGATCCAGCAACCAGCTTCCCTGTGCCTCATCCTTACATTCCACAAGCAACACCTCAGACAAAGCCTTTGCCACAAACCCCATCCGAGTCCGAGAGGGAAGTTGATGGCGAGCAAAAGAAAACCACTAATTCTGTTTGGTATGAGTATGGATGTGTATAATCTGTAACACATATAGTGATAGTTAGGCAGCAGCCATCTTTGCCAGATAATCCGACCATTATGTATGTAATAATATTAATAATAATATTTGCTCTTGACAAGTAAAGAAGATGACACCTCAGACATGTCTATTCAGACACAAAGATGAGCGACAAAACTGATAGTTCAATTCTAGAATTATAGTTACGAGGAAAGAATCAGAAAAACCGGCCTACAGTGTCTAGAAAAGAGAAGAATTTGAGGTGACTTAATACAGATTTATAAGTTAACGGAAATGATAAATTAAACTATAACACGTTTTTCAAAATACAGCCACCTATAAGAACAAAAGGGTACAGCTACAAATTTATCAAAGAAAGGTCCAAATTAGATACAAGGAAATATGTTTTTAGTCAGAAAATGGTGAATGTTTGGAATGCATTACCACAGGAAATAGTGGAGGCAGGGCTAGTTAATGCATTCAAGAATAAATTGGATGTCCATAAGTGTTTTTAGATCAAGTTAAGTAAAAGAAACTGGTTGTATACAGACTCTGCAGAGTCTTCTAAAAATAATAATGTTTGTGTAGGCGTCAAAGGCGCATTACGTCGATCAACCACTACCATGTCCAACTGCTGAGGCTGTGTTCATGCATAGCGTGTCGACCGAAATCCCTACAGACTCCCCAGATGGAGCCGAGTACTCCACTGCCTTAGGATGAGTGTGTTAAACCAATGTTTGTGTCATGCTTTCCATGTCTGTCCGTGTCAAACTCCCTGTTTTCCGTGTCCCGCCGCTGAGGCTTCTGTTGTGTCCACCTTTTGGTCAGTGCGACCCTTGCCGTGTTGAGAATACGAGGTTGGGAGAGGTATCGTGTAACCTCCGGTGGAGGGAGGGACGGGCAGGAAAAAGTCAGCTTCAGTCCGAGCAGGAAGGTCCTTGAGTAGTGATAAACTTGACTAAATTTGAATCTGCAGTCAAGCGGAACATTGAACTCCATCATGAATCGGTCTCCCATGGGATTAAGCCAGGCATGAAATGCAGCGGAATGCAGTATAACAAACAGGACAACCGATCGAAAGCACATCAATTGAACAGAATAAAGTTCTTGATACCACCTGGTGAAGGAGTTGGGAAATATAATCCGAACAGAAAGCACCAAGTTTCAGAATACGAAACAAACACCGGAGCGAGTCAAGAGCACAGCCGTTAAAGCGGCCATCTTGAAGTCTTCTAAACTAGTAAATAAAGTAAATTGAAAATTCAGCAGAATTAACCGATGGTAGAAAATGGAATTTTGTGAAAGACTCCATTGTATAAGGCCACATCCTGTAACAGGTGGGATGGCCAGTGCCCTTATTTGCTGTTTTTACTTTCCCTAACTCATGCGTCATGTACCCATTTACAGCTGGGTTGACTGGAGAAGCGGTCCTTGATTGAAATCACGACCCTGATTTTTTAGTCTCCAGACGCAGTTCAAACCAAGGCAGAATGTTACCACAGAAAATAGCAAACTGCTCACTATGAACTGAACTAACACGCCCTTCGTTAAACCAGTATAAAGAAGTTAAGTTTAAGATGTGCCTAAATATGCCTGTACAGTCCAATCCGAGCGCGAAAAACTCTACCACAAGTGGGGCATACCTGCACAGCATTAGTAATTGTGTCATCTCGCATTCTTTCCTTTCATGCAGCTCACTTTTTCTGCCGAAAGCGATGAATCTCTTCACGGTGCTCTGAGTACTGTGTGTGGTGGCAGTGTGCCAGGCTGAGTGGTTCGGTGCAGGCAACATCAATGATAAAACTGTACAGATAGACTCTCGGAAAGTCTTTGAATTGTTTCTTGTGTGCACCTAAGGAGCACTTGCGTGTCCTGAGCTCACCGTACAGCACCTGCTCATTATGTATATGCCAAAAGAGAAGCAAGGAATAGTAACACTGTAACCTGCCCGGCATGTCATAAGAGCAAACTGAGGAAGGTTATGCATGGGACCTCATTCTTTAAAAATGTTAAGCCACAAAAACTGCAACAGATATGTGCTAGTTAATATTTTATGACTTGGTGTGCATCTGTGGGAGACAAATGCTCCACAGGGTGCTTAAGGGCAAGCTGTAAACAACGACACAGTGCATTCCATTTTCTGGACTACATTCTGTTACTTGCAAAGCCCTTTTCAGGGCTTGGTAGCGGGAGATTGAGAAAGCAAGAAAGCAAACCATTTATTAAGAGATATATATACATATTAAGAGATATATATACATATTAAGAGATATATATACATATTAAGAGATATATATACATATTAAGAGATATATATACATATTAAGAGATATATATACATATTAAGAGATATATATATACATATTACGAGATATATATACATATTAAGAGATATATATACATATTAAGAGATACATATACATATTAAGAGATACATATACATATTAAGAGATACATATACATATTAAGAGATACATATACATATTAAGAGATATATATACATATTAAGAGATATATATACATATTAAGAGATATATATACATATTAAGAGATACATATACATATATATTGCCATTTTATAAACATATGCACCAACTCAAGAACACAGAGAGAAAAGAGAAGTGTTTTATGAGAGAACTTAAGGTTGAAGACCCCTCCTGGACCCCAAAATTGAAAGTCTTGCATTAAGATTATTCTTCTTCGTCTTCTTCTGTGTTCTGGTTTTCTGATCATGCTAAATCTTCAGTCCTATCGCCAGGATGAAGTCCACAGTCCTTTTCAGGTCTGAGCGGTGACCCCATAGTTTTTGTCTCAGTTCTGCTCCATCTGGCCAGGTCTGGCATCTTAGTTCTTCGTAGGCCAGGCAATCTTGAAGTACGTGTTCAGGGGTCTGGACTTCTGTTCTACATGGATATTCATTTGTTTGGGAGATTTTGAGCCGATATAGGTGGCCCAGTATTCTGCTGTGGCCCATACTCAGGCAGAAGGTTGCAGTTTGCTGGTGGATTGGGTCAGGACTGTTACTCACTCCCATTTCTTTCTCCCATTTTATACTCCTGGCTGCAAATGATGGTTTTTAGCCTCCTTATATGGCACTTTATGGGTGTATTGTTCAATTTTTTCACCTGCTTTGGATAATGCATCGGCTCTCTCTCGTTTCCCATAATTCCACAATGAGAGGAGAGCCACTGGAGTGTGATCTTTGGGATCTTTTGTATGGCATTCAACTCTGTTATCTACCGAAGACGGATGTGTCGGACCGAAAGGCGCAAACTGTAAACTAGCGACAACGCAAACCCGTTCTCCGAACTACATCCTGCTACTTGCAAAGCATGAATGAACGCAAAGAAGAAAAAGAAACTCTGTTCTCATTTGTTCTATTCTTGCCGATTCGAGTAGAGCTTTTCAGTCTGTAAAAATCAGTATTCTGGCATGTGTATGAGCTTCCAATTCTGCAAAAATTTGCAGTGCTTGGAGACGTACCACTGATGCTACCCTCATGCTAGAGATAGTTTTCTCGTCACCAAGCGTGAGACAGCCATTCAGGGTACATCTCCGCTTGAATCAGTCTGCCGCTTCGTCTATCCAAGATGTCAGTCCTGTGTCATGTCATATATATATAAATATTTATATATATATATATATATATATATATATATATATATCATTGGCGTCTCTTAAGAGTTTCCTCTCCTGTATGCTGAATATGGAGACCTTTGGCTGCCCAAACTGCAGTATTCCCTTCTCGGCTTCACTGGTGTAATCTAAAGGAGTTCAAAGCATGACAAATTGACACCCGCTCAGCTGTAGGAGCTGCTGGTTTGAGTTTGCAATTGTAAACCATCCGCCTTACCCTCTCCTGGGGTTTCCACAAGGCAGTGGAGTGGTTGCACGTGGCTATTGATGTCGTTGTTAGCTACTCAAGGTGTCCGATGTTTCTCTCATCGCCCCAGGACTAGCATGCAGTCCCTGGGACTTGTAGGTTTAGAATCAGAGTTCCGCCTCGCCTAGGCAAGCTGCTCGGACAGACTAACGACCTTCATTTACGCGGATTTAGAGTCAGAGTTTACCTTCTCTTAGATTGGCTGCCAAACAAGGCTAATGAGCCCAATTCGCTCACCTGGTTATACAGCAGGTTCTGAATGAAACAAGGCCCTTTGTGAAGGTGCTTTTGGGGACACAATAATGGAAGGGCATTGGGAAGGAAACTCCTGTCTGGCAAGCTGAACAGTGAATCCAGTGGCAATCTCTACACCTGGAAAGGAGAGACTATAAACAGACGCTTCACTTTTCTTTAACAAGTTCGGCGTCCAGTTCAAATGTTGCTACTCCCTATATTCATTTATTGGCTCTTTCTGTGTTGTCGGGCGATAGTAAGCTGTGCTTTGAAAAAAGGGATGTAACTACAGTCCATGACGGTAACGGATGTGCCTCGTAAGACCAATCCGAGCAGAGAAGCATCTTACACACTGTGTGCAAGAAAAGTCAGGACCATTTGCGGCATCCCATGGTGGGGCGTGTCTTCTCAAACGCTGAGTCCATAGTCTATCCGCAATTAGGATCTCTATTGTATGTATTCCATACTTAATCCTGCCCCTCCATGTAACGCGATCAATGGCGTCCTGTTCCCATGATTCCAAATCAATGTACGCAGCATTCATATCCTGCTTGCATTGATACTCCCCATATACAGACACACATATACACGAGGTAGCTTCAGAAAGGATGTTTGAATGAGTGATTATGTAGTAGGGAGTATAGTTTTATAAGTTAGTAGTGACCTTGAAAAAATTGCTGATGTAACCTTGACATGTGCTCTGGAACAAAAGTCATGGAAGCTAGTTTATGTGTTATGTACGCAGTAACGTCAGACTTGAAAACATTCCCTATTGAACAACGTACAAGTGTCAAATTTTGTGTTTTTCTTGAAAAGTCGCACTCAGAGACAGCAACCTTGCTTAATAAAGCTTCTAACAGACTCCAGGAGTGTACTCCAAGCATCTCAAGTCCCAAACAAAATAAACTCTCACATAAAATAAAATATAACATTGGGTTGCTGTCCCAAAAAGCCGATTTAGTCCTAGTGGATTCCGGCCCACTGTGGGATCCTTGGAAACGAGAAAGCAGATGAGCTCGCAAAAGTCTAAAGTGGCAGCACGTCGACTCACCATCTACAGAGCTATAATGAAGCTAAAACACTCATCAAATGATCCATGAGGACTGTAAGGAGAGATCAGCACAAAGAACACAAGCCTGAAAATGACAGTATAGACAAACTTGGCAGAGATGGGCAGACAAAGATCTTAAGTCTCAGAACGGGGCCCACCTTCACATAATGGGTCTTAAAGACAGTCACGTGTGATTAAAGAGCACCCAAGCAAGCACCAAAACACATACTGCAGAAACAGTCTGACCCGGGGGAGCGACAATGCTATGACGGACTTACAAATACCTGAAACACAGTCTCCTTCGTGAACTTCACCGGGCTACAAGCATAGCATCAGTTGATCAAAGTAGAAGAAGAAGGAAGAATAATATTTTACTTGTAAAACATTATATATTTCATTTTTGTACAATTTTTTGTATTAGCTCCGAAGTTCTTTATGAGGCCGGTTCTCCTTTCATTTTATAAATATTAGTAATACATGTTCTTGGTTACAAATGTTAAAGGTACAGTCAGTCACAAATTCTAACTATTTTACAGACATGTTAAGTTTGAAATTGTAATCATTTTAAAAGTGCATTCAACTTGAAATGTTAACTGTTTTATAAGCATGTTAAGTTTGAAATGTTAACCATTTTAAAAGAATGTTAAGTTTGAAATGTTAACAATTTTAATTAAAGTTTATCAAATTAGACATTGTTAATATTTTAGAAGCACATTAGGTTTGAGAATTTCAGCTTTTTAGAAGCATGTTAGGTTTGAGAGTTTTAGCTTTTTAGAAGCATGTTAGGTTTGAGAGTTTCAGCTTTTTAAAAGCATGTTAGGTTTGAGAGTTTCAGCTTTTTAAAAGCATGTTAGGTTTGAGAGTTTTAGCTTTTTAGAAGCATGTTAGGTTTGAGAGTTTTAGCTTTTTAGAAGCATGTTAGGTTTGAGAGTTTTAGCTTTTTAGAAGCATGTTAGGTTTGAGAGTTTTAGCTTTTTAGACAGTGTTAGAATCAACTCAATTAATCTTAATGTCTTTATACTGGTTTAGAAGAGTCTGCAGAGCCTGTATACAACCAGTTTCATTTACATTACCTTGCTCTGAAAGCTATGCGCATCCAATTTGTTCTTAAATGCATTAATTGTCCCTGCCTCCACTACTTCCAAGCATTCACCACTCTCTGAATAAAAATTATTTCCTAATATCGAATCTGGACGTTTCTTTAGTTAATTTGTAGCTATGCCCTCTTGTTCTTGTAAGTGGTTGTATTTTGACAAACTTTTTATAGTCTAACAGCTTTTTAGAAGCATGTTAGGTTTGGGAGCTTCAGCATTTTAGAAGCATTTTAGGTTTGAGAGTTTCAGCTTTTTAGAAAAATGTTAGGTTTGAGAGTTTCCGCATTTTAGAAGCATTTTAGGTTTGAGAGTTCCAGCTTTTTAGAAACATTAGATTTGAGAGCTTCAGCTTTTTAGAACCATGTTTGGAGCATAGAGCTACCACTACAGAAACCTCCATACAGGTATTACACAGCTATTGCAGTGGTTTCCTTTACATGATGAGGCTGCTAGGACCAATGATAGGACTGACATTTTGAAGTCACATCAATGACAGCCTGTTGGATAATAACACTTCAATAGACAAATCAGCAGTCCACATTCTTCAGAGCTTTGAAATCAAACAAGTTCAAGCCGTGCTGCGTATGAGAAGACAGACCAGGAGTGTGTATAACCAGTGGGCTACAGGAACCACCAGTGTATACACCATATGCTGAGACAGACTGAACACTTATGGGTATGCTTGGAGTGCAGTGAAATTAGTTTTTAGGGAAAGAACAGGTGAGAACAGCGCCATGCACCACCATCTTTAGCCACCTCTTTATGACATGCATGCAAGAACATGTATTATAACGTGTTCCTACCGCTGAGTAAGGCACCCCAGGGTCCACGTATCGGGTCCAATATATATGGAAGCACAGTGTTTCTGTGGCCCAGAAGAGCAGCAGAGAATAATAACGCTGTAACCTGCCATGCATGTCATAAGATGGGCAACTAAAGAAGGTTGGGCATGGGGCTGATTGTCCCATCCAGTAGAAACTTTAAGCCACAATAATAGAAGTAGACAGGTCAATTATTGATGGTTTAGCTTGTATGTGTTGAAGACCTGTGCTCCTCAGGGAACAGTAAAGGTTTTGATGATTGGTTGACTTTAAGTTTTGAATTTTGAAAATAAAAAAAGGAAAGTAGCACGTCACTTCTTACATCCGCAAACCTATTTGGCTATTATAAGTTTCTTGACAAGTGGGCAGTACAGTAGGTTGCCATTACTTTCCGTATATGCAGGAGCGAGAGATCCGTTGGGGTTGTGAAGCGAACACTTCACCACTATGGCACGCAGCCTCCTAAGTTTGGAATTATATTTCATAATTGCGTCAGTTTTTGTATATTGTAAAATCATAAGAACTATCACTGTCTTGTGAAGCGAACATTCTATGCCCTGACTGCCAGCGATTATGCAGATCCACATTGGACTCATCAGCCATCTTCCCAAACATCCACAGAATACTCAGCTGAAAGGACTGGTTGAATGAAAAGAGAAAAAGTCTTCCTCACCCGTGATGGACGAAAATCATTGTAAAATCAGATTTCCACATGTGAGCTATGAGGCAGGAAGTTGTTCCGAGCATGTCATTAAGGTTGACTAGAGATGGTTGTGCATGGTGCTAGCAACACAATCATGTAAAACGAATTGCTTAAAAAAGCCCCACTGCAAAAATGAAATAGGCTTCCTGTGAGACAAAACTGATAGTGGGATTCCAGAATTACAGTTATGAGGAAAGATCGACCTACATTGTCTAGACAAGAGAAGAATTCTAGGTGACAATATAGGTCTATAAGATAATCAACTGAAAGGATAAATTAGATAATAAGTTGTTTTTTTAAATACAGCCACCTACAAGAACAAGATAGCACAGGTACAAATTTGTTAAAGAAAGGTCCAGATTAGATACCACAAAATATTTTTTTCATCAAAGAATAGTGAATGCTTAAAATGCATTGCCAGATGAAATAGTTAAGGCGGTGTGCATTCATGATTCAAGAATAGATTGGATGTGTATACGTATTTTTAGATCAAGGAAATGTTTAAAAAAACTGGTTGTATACAGACTTTGCAGAGTCTTCTTCTTCTGCGTTCATTCTCAATCTCCCACTACCAAGCCCTGAACAGGGCTTTGCAAGTAGCAGGATGTAGTCCGGAGAACGGATTTGCGTTGTGTCGCTAGTTTACAGTTTGACTGCGATATTTGCACCTTTCGGTCCGACTCATCCGTCTTCAGCAGCAGTCTTCTAAACCAGTATAAAGAAGTTAAGTTTAAGATGTAATAACATATGACCCTACAGGCTGATCCGAGCGCGACAAACTCTACCTCAAGTAAGGCACACGTGGACAGCATTAGAAATTGGGTCGTCTTGCATCCTGTCCTTTCATACAGCTTCCTTTTTCATTACCGCAGTTATGACTCTCTTCTTGGTGACTCTGCAGTCTTCTAAACCAGTATAAAAAAGTTAAGTTAAGTTAAGGTGTCAGGGGCTGTGAAAGCTCTTCTCTTTCCGAAGCACAAAAACTAAGACAAGACAGACGTAACACAATAAGCTTTTGTTGTTGTACAAGTGTTGTGCCATGTTTCTGTTGTTGTGTTGCTTGCCTTGAGATCTTGCATGTCAGTGTCTTAACGGAAGCCGAAGCCTAAATTATCTGCCATTTTCTTTTCTAACAGGCGACCAAGGTGGTCCTGACCAAACACCATTTGAACAGTCTTGCATGCATCACATTGGTTGTTGGAATCAACAGTTGTCACTGCTGATCGTCGGACATTTTGTGTTTTATTTCATTTTGTGATTTGTATAATTGTATGTTTTGTTTTTTATGAGAAAAATTATTGCATGAATTTTATATTATGTAGATCAATTTTTATTCATGAGATCAATTTTTGTTAATAAGATAAATTGTTATTTGTCAGGTCAATTTTTATTTATAAGATCAATTTTTATTTATGAGTTCAATTTTCATTTCTGAGATCAATTTTTGTTTATAAGATCAATTGTTATTTGTCAGGTCAATTTTTATTTATAAGATCTATTTTTATTTATGAGTTCAATTTTCATTTCTGAGATCAATTTTTGTTTATAAGATAAATTGTTATTTGTCAGATCAATTTTTATTTATCAGATCAATTGTTATTTGTGAGTTCAATTTTTATTAATGAGATAATTTTTTTTTATGAGATAAATTTGGTTAATGAGATCAAATTTGTATTTCTGAGATCTATTTTTATTTGTTAGATGAATTATTGTTTTAATTTGTATCCATTTCTTGCATTTAGTTGTGATTTCTTTCATTACTGTAATTATTTGTAGGTTGTTGTGACAAATGCATGTTACAGCTAGCTATAGCCAGGGCCAACTTTAACAAATGTTGGCTTTAGTTGGAATATATTAGCTTTAAAAAAAAAACAATTCTCAATGTTTCAAAAAATAATTAGTTGTAATTTATTTATTTGTTGCAGCGCATAAGGCTCCTGTAAGAGCCTGAGGCTCATTGGCGCCAAATATATTCAAGGTCATCCTTGCTCTTAAAAGAAATCTACTGGTTAACCACTTTCAGGGACTTGCCTGATATTTTTCGTCATTCGTTCTGAACAGGATGTTTTGTTACATTGTGTCGTACTTTACTGCAATACCGGGGACGGCTTTGCCTAGTGGTTAAGTGACACAGCTCACAAGCTGAAGGTGCTGGGTTCACTCCCCAATCACAGCACCAGCCGTTACCACGGGAAAGCAAACCATTAGAAAATACAGGAGGAAGCAGATACTTCCATAAAATGCATGACGAAGTCAGATGCACTGGACCAACAGGCGCAAAATAAAAACATTGTGCAACTCACACAACCTTGGGAAATAGAGAAATAAGACGAACGCACACAAAAAAAAACTCAAAAATGCAATACCATTCAATCTGATACATCCAGTTTCAGCACGGCAAATATTTGGGATTGATTTGACTTTCCCTTTTCAATCCCTATTCTTGCTGAAGTCGGATGTGTTGGACCAAAAGGCGCAAATATCACAGTCAAGCTGTAAACTACGACACAATGCATTCCGTTCTCTGGACTGCATTCTCCTACTTAGGCCCGTGTCAGAGTTTGGTAGCGGGAGATTGAGAACGAACCAAGCCAATCCCTATTCTCTCAGCCAGGCTGCATGAATGCAGCCTGTTTCCAGGGCCACCACTAGGAGGCAGAATAGGGTCTTGGACAGCTCTAGGTTTAACTTAACTTCAATCAATCAACCAATCAAAGCCCATCGCTTCTCTCGGTCATAGGCCATTGACAACATCACTCCAGCTCACACAGTCCTGGGCTGCTCTTTCTGCCTCTCTCCAGGTGTAACGACCTGGACTACTCTTTCTGCCTCTCTCCAGGTGTAACGACCTGGGCTGCTCTTTCTGCCTCTCTCCAGGTGTAACGACCTGGACTACTCTTTCTGCCTCTCTCCAGGTGTAACGACCTGGACTACTCTTTCTGCCTCTCTCCAGGTGTAACGACCTGGACTACTCTTTCTGCCTCTCTCCAGGTGTAACGACCTGGACTACTCTTTCTGCCTCTCTCCAGGTGTAACGACCTGGACTACTCTTTCTGCCTCTCTCCAGGTGTAACGACCTGGACTGCTCTTTCTGCCTCTCTCCAGGTGTAACGACCTGGGCTGCTCTTTCTGCCTCTCTCCAGGTGTAACGACCTGGACTACTCTTTCTGCCTCTCTCCAGGTGTAACGACCTGGACTACTCTTTCTGCCTCTCTCCAGGTGTAACGACCTGGGCTGCTCTTTCTGCCTCTCTCCAGGTGTAACGACCTGGGCTGCTCTTTCTGCCTCTCTCCAGGTGTAACGACCTGGACTACTCTTTCTGCCTCTCTCCAGGTGTAACGACCTGGACTACTCTTTCTGCCTCTCTCCAGGTGTAACGACCTGGGCTGCTCTTTCTGCCTCTCTCCAGGTGTAACGACCTGGACTACTCTTTCTGCCTCTCTCCAGGTGTAACGACCTGGACTACTCTTTCTGCCTCTCTCCAGGTGTAACGACCTGGGCTGCTCTTTCTGCCTCTCTCCAGGTGTAACGACCTGGGCTGCTCTTTCTGCCTCTCTCCAGGTGTAACGACCTGGACTACTCTTTCTGCCTCTCTCCAGGTGTAACGACCTGGACTACTCTTTCTGCCTCTCTCCAGGTGTAACGACCTGGACTACTCTTTCTGCCTCTCTCCAGGTGTAACGTCCTGGGCTGCTCTTTCTGCCTCTCTCCAGGTGTAACGACCTGGGCTGCTCTTTCTGCCTCTCTCCAGGTTTAAATATTTTAATTTTAGCTCTTTCTCACATTCTCTTCTCCACGTATTTTTGGGTCTACTTCTCTCTCTTTTCCTCTGAGAATTCCATGTTAGAGCCTGTCTGGCTATGTTAGACTGTACCTTCCGCAACGTATGTCCTATCCTGCCCCATTTTCTTCGCTTAATTTGTTGTTCCAATGGCTGTTGGCTCCTTTCCCACAAGTCTTCATTCCTCACCATGTCCTGCCACTTTATGCACATTATCCTTCGTAGACATTTGTTAACGAAGGACTGGGGTCTTTGTTGTATCCCCCTTAGTCGTTCTCCATATCTCCGCCTTCATATAGCAACACTGACTTGACACTTCCGCTGAATATTTTAATTTTGGTGTGAATTTTGATATCTCTCTCTCGCATGAATGCAGCCCATTTCCAGGGTCACCACTTGGAGGCAGAATAGGGTCTTGGATAGCTCTGGTCTTAACTTAACATATTTATACTGGTTTAGAAGACTCTACAGAGTCTATATACAACCAGTTTTTTTGTAGTGTGGTTTAACCGATGTGCGAGTACATCTTAATAGACTCAAATACTAGAGCTAAGTAGACCCGCAGCCTGTTAGGCACTTTCTATAGCTGCTCTTAACAAACCACCTGGGGAAAGGTACCAATAGCTCGGGTAGATTTTTAACTTGAATTTTGTCCAGGCAGCGGCTGTTAAGCCTACTCTTTTTGATTTCCAACTCGACACTGGACACGGGAGTCCGATCTCACTACCCAGAGATCAGGGGTCCGATCTCACTACCCAGAGACCAGGGGTCCGATCTCACTACCCAGAGATCAGGGGTCCGATCTCACTACTCAGAGATCAGGGGTCCGATCTCACCACCCAGAGATCAGTGGATATTTTACCAGAAGATCCACCTGAAAAAAAATCACTGTCTTCACCTAAATTCAAACCCACGACTTTCGACACTTGAGGCGGACATCTTACCTCAAGACCACCGAGTCCCCAGTCGGCAATGAGTCGCTGACTGGTGTCCTTACATTCACTGCATCTTCTGCCGGCTTGCCGAATTTATAGGTTTAAAGCTGATAATCAGTTCTCAGTAAGACCTGTATCTGAGAATTGATGTCTATGTATCTTTCCTTCTGTTTACATTTAGATTAGTTAGTTATTCCATTAGAGGTGGGGCCGATGCTGCAACAGTTCTTCTGTGTCGTTCTTTCTCAGACTCCTGCTCATAAGCCCTAAAAAGGGCTTTGCAAGTAGCAGGATGTACTCTGGGAAATGAAATGTGTTGTGTCATAGTTCACATCTTGACTGCGATATTTTCACTTTTTTGATCTGACACATCAGACTTCAGTAGGAATTTTTGGGTGCCGGTACCAGGTTAGTCTTCCCTCATTGATCCCTTCTCCTTAGCCAGTCTGCCCTGTTTGAGCTAGGTTGTCCAGGATCACCATGGGATGGTAGAGAAGAGTCTTGGCAGCTCTGAGTTGCTAGCAGTCAGCTGTGGGTTGCTGACTGCTACAGCTGTGGGTTGCTGACTTCTACAGCTGTGGGTTGCTGACTGCTACAGCTTTGGTTTGCTGACTGCTACAGCTTTGGTTTACTGACTGCTACAGCTTTGGTTTGCTGACTGCTACAGCTTTGGTTTGCTGACTGCTACAGCTCATGCACTGCTCAGCATCTTGATTCCAGATGCAACTGTGAGTCTACCGACTCCTCAAAAATGAGCAATTTGTTCAATTACTGTTTATACAATTATATTTTTTTAGGGGTAAAATAACTATTTCGCAGATAAAGATCAAAGAAACGTGTCGGTATTAGACAACGGCAGTATCTGCACTATTATGAATTATAAAATCTGAATGTCATGGGAAATGTAAGGCCACGTGCACACATTCATAGGGATATCTGCAACGGTTCTGGAGATATTTTATGAATGTCCACATGGAACAGGAGTCCAGACCCCTGAACATGTGCTGCAAGAATGCCCGGCTAATGAAGATTTACGATGCCAGACCTGACCAGATGGAGTAGAACTGAGGCAAAAGCTATGGGGCCACTGTTCAGACCTGGAAAGAACTGTGGACTTCATCCTAACGATAGGACTGAAGATTTAGACGGATCAGAAAAACCCAAACAGAGAAGAAGATTAAATCTAAGGACATGAGTTTTGAAACACACCATTTGCTGAAGTCGGATGTGTTGGACCAAAAGGTGCAAATATCGCAGTCAAGCTGTAAACTACGACACCACGCATTCCGTTTTCTGGACTACATTCGGCTACTTAAGCCCTTTCAGGGTTTGGTAGCGGGAGATTGAGAACGAACGCAGAAGAAGAAGAAACACACTATAACTGCCTTTTTTAACATAATTATACAGTTCATGACTCCATTGTGTAGAGACAATATAGCCAAGACGCAGAGAAACAAAAATATATGGACTATTATTAATGTGTATATTTATGTACCCATCCTTCGCATGAATTGTCTTTTTGTGTGTGTGCCCATATGGATTGTTATCAATGTTCTTTGTTGCCTGGCAAAATTTAATGTCTTTTTTTGTATTGGGTCACATTAGGGTACAATTTTGGAATTCACACAAGTCGACGACTTACACTTGTGTTCACGGAAACGTGGTGTTGTTTTCCGTTTAGACTGGTTAATTTGTTTTGTTTTTTTTTGGATTTCTTCTGTCTGATTATCCTGATCTGGACATCGGCTATATTCTTCTTCTTCTTCGTACGCAGTCAGACAGTAACCATTATTTTTTCGAAAAAAGCGGCGGTCATCCTGAGGCTGTCGCCACTGCCATAGAGCTTGTCTTGCAGTTCCACTGGTGATGGCCACATCTGCTCTCTCTGATCCTCGTATGTCGGGCAGTTCTGCAGCAGATGTTCAGCTGTCATTTTACCAGTACTGCACGGGCATTCGTCGGTACCACCTATCTTCAATTTGTTGAATAGGTGGTACCTCAGTCTATTGTGGCCAGTGCGAAGTCTGAAGACAACGACCTGCTCTCTTCGGTTCAACTGGTAATAGGCATCGTTTTTGGTGTAACCAGTATGTTCGGTTTCCCATTTGGTCATGTATCTGGCTTTGATAAGCCGTTTTGACTCTTCGTACGTCATACTAGTATCCATCGGCTATATGAATAGCACTACCCTTAAATCTGTGTCGTATTTCACGGCCTAGTTCACACGGCTGAACTTCACGAAATTGGCGTGTGAGAAATTTAGACACTACTATAATGAACTGAACACAGCCGGGGAGAGATACCAGACTCACTCACACGCTGAGTGATGTCTCTATGACCTCTTGTGGTTATGGAAAAGGCATGACACATAACATTAGATGTCATCTCCCTTCCGCTGCCTTGTGGGATACCTGTTTATGGAAAGGGTCTCGGGAGTAAACCCTGAGGAAAAATCTGCATCGTGTGCTATCTCCAGTCGTCTCGATAAATATCTTGCCACTGACCAAAGGTAGCTCAGGACTAGAGAGTGAGGTTGACAAAAGGCGCAGTTTATTCCTCACTTCAATCCAAATCACAGCGCAGGTCCCCAATTTCAGCAGACACAGCAAAAGAAAAGACTGTCTACACGGCTGAACAAAGAGAGTTGTCTTCATCACTTGTGACGGACGAACATTAGGGCACAATTCACTTTGTGTGTTAGATGTTTGGATATGACTTTGTCAGAGAAGGGCATCTTTGATTGACAGTTGGTGCTCCAAATAATATTTAACTACTTGTCTTCTTTGCTCTATATTTAATTGTTGTTGTTGTTGTTGTTGTTGTTGTTGTTGTTGTTGTTGTTGTTGTTGTTGTTGTTGTTGTTGTTGTTGTTGAATGCCCACAATGAGTAGGATTACTCTTTTGTGCACCCTAAAAAGGATGTTAAATGACGTGTTGCTGTAGCTTTTCTCACATCTCGAGCGTGCTGATAAAAGGGGACAACGGTCCTCAAGGTCCACCTCATTAGCCAGGCTTCCATGAAAACACCTCATTTCCAGGGAGGACTATGAGGAAGCTGAGGTGAGGGTCTTGGCCGGTATATTGTGCCTGACCCTGACTAACATGTCTGGTCAGTATGTTGTGCCTGACCCTGACTAACATGTCTGATCAGTATGTTGTGCCTGACCAGACGTTAGTCTTCCTCCCCTTTATATTTAATTGAAAATCATTTATACATACTATATTTACATATATATATATAAAACTGAAAGTCTATTTAGTTCTAAATGTTTATTCCTTATATAATTCTTAACCATTATCCGTTCTACCCATCTCAACCAAATTTGACAGTTAAGACACTAAGGAGATTACTGGCTTGTTAGGTTCTAAAAGGATAGAAACGGAAATTGTGCATGTTTTTACACAGAATAAGAATACTGAGCCCATGACCCAATTTGCTTCGCTGGAAGTTAAATATTATGTTCAAATCCCAAACTGAATTGTGAGTTTAACTTATAAGTTATTAAATAAGAATGGCATAATAAAATTCAGATCGAATTAGATCATTGGATGTTTATTAGAAATATGAATTGGGGCTTCATTTGTCTTGGTTGGTTGATAGAGTCTAACGGATGAAGGGTGAGGAGATGGACGGGGAGTAGGTGAGTTAGGGAAAATGGATGGATGGATGAATCAACGAGGAAGAGATGGGATGAAAAAAGATAAGGGAGAAATATGTTGTGACCATTAGGCTTACATTATTGTGTTCAACGCCATACCTTAGGGGGCTGGGGTTGCAGTAGGGGTGTAGACGGGTGTAGGCGGGTGTAGACGGGTGTAGACGGGTGTAGACAGGTGTAGACAGGTGTAGGGAAGAGGGCTCTAAAAGTTGAATTATTGTGTTCAACGCCATACCTTAGGGGGCTGGGGTTGCAGTAGGGGTGTAGACGGGTGTAGACGGGTGTAGGGAAGAGGGCTCTAAAAGTTGAATTATTGTGTTCAACGCCATACCTTAGGGGGCTGGGGTTGCAGTAGGGGTGTAGACGGGTGTAGACGGGTGTAGACAGGTGTAGACGGGTGTAGACGGGTGTAGACGTGTGTAGACGGGTGTAGACGGGTGTAGACGGGTGTAGGGAAGAGGGCTCTAAAAGTTGAATTATTGTGTTCAACGCCATACCTTAGGGGGCTGGGGTTGCAGTAGGGGTGTAGACGGGTGTAGACGGGTGTAGACGGGTGTAGGGAAGAGGGCTCTAAAAGTTGAATTATTGTGTTCAACGCCATACCTTAGGGGGCTGGGGTTGCAGTAGGGGTGTAGACGGGTGTAGGGAAGAGGGCTCTAAAAGTTGAATTATTGTGTTCAACGCCATACCTTAGGGGGCTGGGATTGCAGTAGGGGTGTAGACGGGTGTAGGGAAGAGGGCTCTAAAAGTTGAATTATTGTGTTCAACGCCATACCTTAGGGGGCTGGGATTGCAGTAGGGGTGTAGACGGGTGTAGGGAAGAGGGCTCTAAAAGTTGAATTATTGTGTTCAACGCCATACCTTAGGGGGCTGGGATTGCAGTAGGGGTGTAGACGGGTGTAGGGAAGAGGGCTCTAAAAGTTGAATTATTGTGTTCAACGCCATACCTTAGGGGGCTGGGATTGCAGTAGGGGTGTAGACGGGTGTAGGGAAGAGGGCTCTAAAAGTTGAATTATTGTGTTCAACGCCATACCTTAGGGGGCTGGGATTGCAGTAGGGGTGTAGACGGGTGTAGGGAAGAGGGCTCTAAAAGTTGAATTATTGTGTTCAACGCCATACCTTAGGGTGCTGGGATTGCAGTAGGGGTGTAGACGGGTGTAGGGAAGAGGGCTCTAAAAGTTGAATTATTGTGTTCAACGCCATACCTTAGGGGGCTGGGATTGCAGTAGGGGTGTAGACGGGTGTAGGGAAGAGGGCTCTAAAAGTTGAATTATTGTGTTCAACGCCATACCTTAGGGGGCTGGGATTGCAGTAGGGGTGTAGACGGGTGTAGGGAAGAGGGCTCTAAAAGTTGAATTATTGTGTTCAACGCCATACCTTAGGGGGCTGGGATTGCAGTAGGGGTGTAGACGGGTGTAGGGAAGAGGGCTCTAAAAGTTGAATTATTGTGTTCAACGCCATACCTTAGGGGGCTGGGATTGCAGTAGGGGTGTAGACGGGTGTAGGGAAGAGGGCTCTAAAAGTTGAATTATTGTGTTCAACGCCATACCTTAGGGGGCTGGGATTGCAGTAGGGGTGTAGACGGGTGTAGGGAAGAGGGCTCTAAAAGTTGAATACTTATATAACTATCACGTGCAAAGTCTGATACATTTTCAGCTAATGAAATATAAAATAAAGTTCTCTTGTCCTGAATTGGCTTTTCCAGCTCACTCCATGGTAGCTTGTTAATTTCCTGTATATCTGTATCTAGATATCTTCTCTGTGAGTTTGTCTGGTCTCTCTCTATATCTCTTATCCTGGATATATAATATATGCAAAGGAAGCCACCACTAGTTATGGCTTCATGTCCACTTTGCCATAAGATATAGGCATTGTAACTGCCATCACACCAGGAACTAGCAGGAAGCTTGTGACGTGCTAAGCTAAATAATTTATGAGGTCTTGCAGTGGTTGCTCCTGTAGCACTTTGTTTTACATGATAAAGTTGCTAGCGACTTGCACAAAAAAATATCATTGCTGCATTTATTCCCATGGCTGGAGTCACTAGAGCAGTGTTTCCATGCGGACCGGTGAAAATGGGAAACATTTTCCGCAAATAGAGGAAAAACAACATACCATTATTTTTATATTTTGGGTATTAGTTTTTAAATCTAATATTTTACGATGAAAATTCCATAGTTATTTAACATAACCAGAAACTGAGCAGTAAATCAAAATGCTAATAAAAGAATGTCTTGAACTTTTAAGAAAGCAATATTTCATGCAGATAAAGTTAGTGTGAAATCTGTTGATGCTTCTTTGTTAGAATATTTTCTTCTTCTTCTTCTTCTTCATTCATCCTCAGATCAAGGTTCCGATTTCTCTTACAAAGGACACCGTTGTTTGTAAGGCTGTTTCGTCTCCATATAGATGATGACTTGCTCTTCTCTAGTTAAGTTAAAGTAGCTGTCTTCTTTTCGGAAGTCTGGGTGTTGATCAGCCCATTTTACCCTGAAGTTGGCTTTAATTATGGTCTTGGCCTCATTATATGTGATACTCAGGTCTGTTTGTGGGGATGCTCCTCCACTCTTTGCTAGTTTGTCTGCAGCCTCATTGCCTTCAATATTGCAGTGGGATGGGATCCACTGTATGACCAACCTTGGGTGTTCTGCTGAGAGCTGTGTCAGGGAAAACATACATTGCTTGAGATCTTCGTCTTTGTGTTGTTTTAGCGCTGCATCAGTCAGGAATACTATGTTTTCTTGATTGATATCTTTATCTTGGATTACAAGCTCAGCTGCGGCCTTCAGTGCCTCTGCTTCTGCACGGAAATTATTGGAATATGTTCCCATTGTTAATTCTCGAGTTTTTTCTTCTCCATTCCTTAGCCTGTAATAGACTCCTCCACCTCCATTGGATGTGGCTTTGTTAGATGAGCCATCTGTATATACGTATATCAAAGTTTATGGTGGGTAAACTCTCCTAAGATATTCTTCTGTGATAAATTTCCTTTCTGAATCTGTCTTGAGTTCCCTTTTTCCCTATTCCCTCTATGGTTTCTACCATCTTAGGGGACTTGGCTTTTTTCCATGGTGGAATTTTGGATGTTTGTTTTAGATATCTAACCACTGCCTGGCTTATGATTTGGTCTGCTCTTGCAAGTTCTTTTGTTTTTTATATTCATCTTCTTCTTCTTTCGTTTGCTTTAAAATATTGTCTATATCTGCAATGTTGTCTCTTGTATAAACTTCACTGTCTTTTGTAGTTCACATACAGGTCCATAAAGTTTCTCTTCCAGTCTTGTTTCTATGGGCCAGTGAGATTTTCTCTGTATATCATAATCGGGGCTTTTTTGTAGTATGTGCTCTACTGTCTGGAGTGCCTGTCCGCATGTACACATGGCTGAGTTGCCAATCTTCATTTTTGTGTACATGTGGCTGCGGAGTCGGTTGTGTCCTGTTCTAAGGTGTTTTTGATATGAAGTGGTTTCTCTTTAATCTCCCTCTTCCCATGCTATTTATCCTGTCATATATTGGGTTTTAAGGCATTCGTTTGAACTTCTCCCGCTGCTGGAGTGTTTTTTGGTCTCTACGCGTCTCCATACTTTCAATTCGTGTGATGTTCTCCATTGCATTTATTGGTGTTGTCCTCATAGCTCCAGTGATGATACGTATACCTTGGTTTTGGGTTGTATTTATTTTGTAAAAGTTATTCTTTGTTGCTGTGGACCATGCTGCTATCCTGTGTTCTAGCACTGGTCTCACATAACCTGTGTACAGTTTCTTGTTAGAATATTTGATAACCTTGTCTGCAGCAATGTTTCTGAGAGACGAAGGACTGCATTGATACATCCCTTAGTTTTTTTCGGACTTTGATCACTGATAAGGTTAATAAAGTCTTCTCACATGCAGTTGAAAATACGACCAACAATTTAATAACTGTAACTTTTTTTTTTTTTTTTTTGCGTTCGCCTTATTTCTCTAATCACCAAAGGCGGTGTGCGTTGCACTATGGTTTTTATTTTGCGGCTGTCGGCCCAGTGCATCAGACTTCAGCATGCATTTTATGTAAGGGTCTGCTTCCTCCTGCATTGTCTAAGGGTTTGCTTCCCCGGGATAACGGCCGGTGCTGTGATGGGGATGCAACCCAGCATCATCCGGTTGTGAGCTGTGCCACTTAACCACTAGCCCATGACATCTACACTCTGTAACTGAGAGATGGATATTCGTTTTCCAGTCATATCCAAAATTACGACAATGATTGCATTTTATCTTTGGACACCAGACACAAACGTCGCACACTTTGGTAAAACAAACATTCACAATACATAGGAGCTCTTCTGTTGTAGACGGATGTGTCGGACCAACAGGGGCAAATATCGCAGTCTAGCTGTAAACTAGCAACACAACGCATTCCGTTCTCCAAACTACATCCTACTACTTGCAAAGCTCTATTCGGGGCTTGGTAGCGGGAGATTGAGAGCATTCAGGGCTTGGTAGCGGGAGATTGAGAGCATTCAGGGCTTGGTAGCGGGAGATTGAGAGCATTCAAGGCTTGGTAGCGGGAGATTTAGAGCATTCAGGGCTTGGTAGCGGGAGATTGAGAGCATTCAGGGCTTGGTAGCGGGAGATTGAGAACGTTCAGGGCTTGGTAGCGGGAGATTGAGAACGTTCAGGGCTTGGTAGCGGGAGATTAAGAACGTTCAGGGCTTGGTAGCGGGAGATTAAGAACGTTCAGGGCTTGGTAGTGGAAGATTAAGAACGAACGCAGAAGACGAAGAAAAGGAGTTATGTCTGAAAAGTATGAATACTTGTGAAGCCACGTCATTTGAGTTTAAAATTAGCCAATCAGACTTTAGATCACCCCAAGGCGATCTCCGCAGTTAAGGGGGTCTTCTGCTATCTTTCTAAAAGGAAGTTATGACGTGTTTTCTTTTATAGCGAGGCTGTAATATCTGCGCTTTTCAGCCCACCACATCAATGTCAGCTGACTTTTTTTTAGTACTTGGTTTGCCTTCCCACTGCCATCCCTATCTCTAGCCTGTTTCCAGGGTGGCCACATCGAGGCGGAATAGGCTCTTGGTCAGCTATGGTAGGCGTATTTTTTATTGTTTTTTAATTTATGTGCGAAGGCTGGCATCAGGCTCAGGTGAAACATACTGACCACAACCTACACATCATGTCTGTGGTGTGCACTGAGAAGCAGGTTGTTACAGCAGCCTAGTCAACAAGGTGGTGATTGACTCTGTGATCCCATTTGTGGTGATGTTGTTTAGACACCTTACATTGCACTACAGCGAGGGGGGGGCTCGTCCACTTTCTTCAGTATACCTCATAATTTAAGATGCAATTATAAAATGAAATACAGAATAGTTAAAGCAAAATCGGTCTCCCAGACCATTAAAGGCATCTTGCGCAACAAAACCTTGTCACTGGAACTAAAAAAAAGGGAGTCTTTGGATGCTACATGGAACCAGAACAGACATATGTCAGTGAATCATGGACAATCAGCAAGCAAACACATAGATCTTTGGAAGCAATGTAGATGTGATTTTTACAGAAGAATGCTGCGGATCCCATGGATTGCAGGGAATGCTAATGATACATCACTCGAGGAGGCACAAGCACAAAGACTAATGATACATCACTCGAGGAGGCACAAACACAAAGACTAATGATACATCACTCGAGGAGGCACAAACACAAAGACTAATGATACATCACTCAAGGAGGCACAAACACAAAGACTAATGATACATCACTCGAGGAGGCACAAACACAAAGACTAATGATACATCACTCAAGGAGGCACAAACACAAAGACTAATGATACATCACTCGAGGAGGCACAAACACAAAGACTAATGATACATCACTCGAGGAGGCACAAGCACAAAGACATACATCACTCGAGGAGGCACAAACACAAAGACTAATGATACATCACTCAAGGAGGCACAAACACAAAGACTAATGATACATCACTCGAGGAGGCACAAGCACAAAGACTAATGATACATCACTCGAGGAGGCACAAACACAAAGACTAATGATACATCACTCGAGGAGGCACACACACAAAGACTAATGATACATCACTCGAGGAGGCACACACACAAAGACTAATGATACATCACTCGAGGAGGCACAAACACAAAGACTAATGATACATCACTCGAGGAGGCACAAACACAAAGACTAAGGATACATCACTCAAGGAGGCACAAACACAAAGACTAATGATACATCACTCAAGGAGGCACAAACACAAAGACTAATGATACATCACTCGAGGAGGCACAAGCACAAAGACTAATGATACATCACTCGAGGAGGCACAAACACAAAGACTAATGATACATCACTCGAGGAGGCACAAACACAAAGACTAATGATACATCACTCGAGGAGGCACAAGCACAAAGACTAATGATACATCACTCGAGGAGGCACAAGCACAAAGACATACATCACTCGAGGAGGCACAAGCACAAAGACATACATCACTCGAGGAGGCACAAGCACAAAGACATACATCACTCGAGGAGGCACAAACACAAAGACATACATCACTCGAGGAGGCACAAGCACAAAGACATACATCACTCGAGGAGGCACAAGCACAAAGACATACATCACTCGAGGAGGCACAAGCACAAAGACATACATCACTCGAGGAGGCACAAGCACAAAGACATACATCACTCGAGGAGGCACAAAGACTAATTATAGCAAGGATCAGAACAAGGCAGTCATTCTTTCTTGGGCATGTTATGAGAAGAAGCAGCTTGGAGCACGTTGTGACAACGGGAAAGAAAGCAGGAAAGAGAGACAGAGGAAGGCAGAGAGAGAAGATGTTGGACAGTCAGAGAGAATGGCATGGGGGACAATCAACAGCAGAGATTGTAAACGACACACGTGATAGAAGCAGATGAAGGTACATGATCACCAATGCCAACTGGTAAGGCACCTGATGATGATGATAAAAAGAGCCACAACTAAATACGAGAGATAATTTATCACACATGGAGAAATTATTTAAAAAATCGTCGGAACTTTTAAAAAAAGATTAAATGTTGTTTGTAGTTGTATACCATGTCTTTGATCTATCCAGCTAATTTGATTACTTAATTTATTGATTGTTTGATCCATTCCTGCGATTTTAATTTCTATTATTAGCAATGTCCGAACATTGTTTGACAGTGATGTCTGTCTGCCACACTGTACCACATGATCTTCAGCATCCAATTATGTAAATATGCATTCGTCACTTCCGTAGCGTCACCTCTAAAAATAAATATGCAAGCGAAGGTCGGCCTACATATTAATACGAACAGGGGGTTTCCATCAACTACGGGTCACATGAAAATTCTTGACGTCAAGAGAACAATGTAGCAATTATGGTATTGGATGTTCTCAAAACTTGACAATGTAGGAGTTTTCTTTCCTGAACATGTTTTCGGACAGTGCCAGCACTATGTTGCTCTCACCCGAGCAATAAATTATGAAAACTTGAAAGCTTTTCTTCTTAAAAACACTCTATCATAAAGCTTTCTTAGACAAAAAAATTCACGCACTTCCACAGAAAAATATAATCAAAGAGCTTTTAAATTAACTTATCGTCAAATCGTTTGGTGCTTTTTAATTAACTTAACAAAATTGTTTGGTGTTTTTAAACTAACTTATCATGAAATTATTTTATCTTTTTAATTTGATGTATCATCAAATTGTTATTCAGAGTCCATTGAATTTCATGTACTTCAGTAATTATTGACAAGTTATTGCTAGTAATTGATTAAGTTTGTCTCCTGTTTTTCAGACTAAGTCTGCAACTTCATTTCATTCTTTCTAGTCAAGATTTTGTTCTGCAAATTTTTTTTGCAGATTTTAACTGTTTTTTAAATAACATCTTGTTTTTTAACTTTCGTTACCGGGATCCATCTGAAGAATTGATAGAAGTGAGGAATAAAGGCTGTTTGTGTATACAGGCACCGCAACAAAATTTGTGTCCTAGATTTTGGCTGAATATCAAGATGGGGTACTCAATGATCTCAATGTAAAGTTTTCCGCCTCGAGTGCCGGAGTTCACGGGTTCGAATCACGATGGAGATCAGGATTTTTTTCATGTGGATCTTCTGGTAATAATTCCTCTGATCTGTGGGTAGTGAGATTGGACTCCCGTGTTCAGTGTTGAGCACGTTAAAAATCCTTTGGCAGTTAGAAATAGGAAAGAGTAGGCTCAACAGTCACTGCCTGGATACAATTCAAAAACTAAGTTAAAAATCTATCCAAATTATTTGTACCTTCCCCCAGGCCTAGTAAGCCACATGAAGTTTAAAATACTTACCATGGATGGCTTTCGGCTACCTAGCATGAGACATAAACAACATACCTCTTTGAATATCAGAATTTCAAGTAAGTATTAGTCCTTGACATTCCCCAGTCTCCCTGCACAGGCATTAGGTTTCTGTCTATAGGTGAGACCCATACTCTTGACTTCTTTGGCTCGGGAGACCCTACTGGTAGCTATGCTTTCTCAGACACTAGTAGCTCTAGTAATACCTACAGAATTATACCACTTAACTTTTGATGATGTCATGGAAGCTATTAATAGCCATTTTCTGATTACCTCCATATTCCACACGTCAGTGAGTTTTCATAGACATATATACATATCAGCTTTTATTATCTAAAATTATTTATAGAAGTTTATGATTGCATTATTTATGTACGATTTAAAACTGCATAACATATTTACGCTTTATGATTACATCTTTATGTAAGATTTATCATTGCATTATAAATTTAAGAATTATGATTGCATTATTTATGTAAAATCTATCATAACGTATGTATGTAAGATTTATTATTTTAATATTTGTGTAAGATTTATTATAAATTATTTGTGTGAAATGTAATACCACATTATTTATGTAAGATTTATTATAACTTTATTGATGTAAAATTGATTATATAATTACTGATGTAAAATTTATTATTATTACATTATTTATGTACTATTTATTATTATTCAATATATGTAAATATTTTCATCATTCCATCAATTAAATATTATTTGAATATTTCAAAGTTATTTTGATTTATTTGAAGTTGCCAAAAATTTTAAGGGGAGAGAGCAGTTAGTCTGATTTGGCTTACTGAAGTTAAATTTTCTATTCTCCCTTTAAACATAGGGGTCACTTATCACTTACATTCTGGTCTAATTGATTAGATATGTCTTAACTCTTCAGGGTCTCTGTGGCGAAGTGGTCAAGCAATTTGTCTTGTGTTCAGACGGTTCGAATTCGAGCTGCGACGGTCGGTTCATGATGTAAATTTTTTGGAGATCCCTGAGTTTATCGCTGGAGCTACAGAGCTCTGGACTACATTCTGCTACTTAAGCCCTTTCAGGGTTTGGTAGCGGAAGATTGAGAACGAACGAAGAAGAAGAAGAAGAATATTGCTCCATTTTTGAGTCAGAATTCGTATCTCTGCCTCTAAGGTTCTTTGTCAACCTGTCATAGGTCGGTCTCTTATTCACATTCCCTCTGGGGCCCACACCAAAGCAGTTCTGGTAATGGTGTCTCGCTTTTATTTCAGGTCATGGTCTATCTAATTTCAGAGTATACCAGTTAAGATGGTGTTCATGTCTTGATTGCTGCGGAAATGACATAAGATCAGTACTCTGTCAACTCTGCCAGCAGTTCAAACCCAGAAGAGTTGTAGTACAGTGGGTCCCATCCCACTGTCACATTCAAGGCAACGAGGAGGCAGACAGACTAGCCAAAATAAGTGTAAGGTTACCACATCCAGATTCTAGTGTGACCTACGAAGAGTTCAAAAGGTTTATTAGGGCCAGATACATGGACAAATGGGAAACAGGGCATACTGGCTACACAAAAAATGATGCTTATTACCAGTTGAACAGAAGAGGGAAACTAACGTCTGGTCGAGCAAAACATACTGATCAGACATATTAGTCATGGTCAGGCAAAATATACTGGCTAAGACCCTCACCTTGACTTCCACGTAGTCATCTCTGGAAATTGGATGTTTTCATGGTAGCCACTTGTCCACCTTTATCAACACGCTCGGGATGTGAGTAAAGTTTCGACAACCCGCCACTAAACGTCCTTTTTAGGGCCCACAAAAATAGTAATCCTACTCATTGTAGGCTTTCAACAACAACCAGTTGAACAGAAGAGAGCAGGTGGTGGTCCACAGACCACAACAGACTGAGGTACAATGGTCCACAGACCACAACAGGCTGAGATACACTGGTCTACAGACTGAGGTACAATAGTCTACAGACCACAACAGGTTGAGATACACTGGTCTACAGACTGAGCTACAATAGTCTACAGACTGAGGTACACTGGTCTACAGACCACAACAGGCTGAAGTACACTGGTCCACAGACCACAATAGGCTGAGATACACTGGTCTACAGACTGAGGTACAATAGTCTACAGACCACAACAGGTTGAGATACACTGGTCTACAGACTGAGCTACAATAGTCTACAGACTGAGGTACACTGGTCTACAGACCACAACAGGCTGAAGTACACTGGTCCACAGACCACAATAGGCTGAGATACACTGGTCTACAGACTGAGGTACAATAGTCTACAGACTGAGGTACACTGGTCTACAGACCACAACAGGCTGAAGTACACTGGTCCACAGACCACAACAGGCTGAGATACACTGGTCTACAGACTGAGGTACAATAGTCTACAGACCACAACAGACTGAGATACACTGGTCTACAGACCACAACAGACTGAGGTACAATGATCAACAGACTGAGGTACAATGGTCTACAGACCACAACAGACTGAGGTACACTGGTCTACAGACTACAACAGACTGAGATACACTGGTCAAAGACTGAGGTACAATGGTCTACAGACCACAACAGACTGAGATACACTGGTCTACAGACCACAACAGACTGAGGTACAATGATCAACAGACTGAGGTACAATGGTCTACAGACCACAACAGACTGAGATACACTGGTCTACAGACCACAACAGACTGAGGTACAATTGTCAACAGACAGGTACAATGGTCTACAGACCACAACAGACTGAGATACACTGGTCTACAGACCACAACAGACTGAGGTACAATGATCAACAGACTGAGGTACAATGGTCTACAGACCACAACAGACTGAGGTACACTGGTCCACAGACCACAACAGACTGAGGTACACTGGTCTACAGACCACAACAGACTGAGGTACACTGGTCTACAGACCACAACAGACTGAGGTACAATGGTCTACAGACCACAACAGACTGAGATACAATGGTCTACAGACCACAACAGACTGAGGTACAATATTCTACAGACAACAACAGACTGAGGTACCATCTATTCAATAAACTGAAATAGGTTTAGATCAGATTACTGTTTAGATCAGAGGAATGGATAAATTAGACTATAACAATTTATTTTTTTTAAAAATACAGCCACCCACAAGAACAAGAGGGCATAGCGATAAGTTGACTAAAGAGAGGTCCAGATTAGATATTAGGAAATATTTTTTAGTCAAAGAGTGGTGAATGCTTGGAATGCATTGCCAGAGGAGGTAGTGGAGGCAGCAAGAGTTAATGCATTTAAGAATAAATTGGATGCGCAAAGCTTTTAGAGCAAGGTGATGTAAATGAAACTGGTTGTATACAGACTCTGCAGGGTCTTCTAAACCAGTATAAAGACGTTAAGTTAAGTTAAGGTACTACTGACGAATGCACCTGTGGAACTGGAAAAATGACCCCTGAACATCTCCTGCAAAATTGCCCGACACACGAGGACCAGAGAAAGCACGTGTGGCCATCACCAGTGGCAACACTAGACAAGCTCTATGGCAGTGTCGACAGCCTCAGGATGACAGCTGCTTTCTTTGAACAAATTCAAGTTGGCGTCTGACAGCGTACGAAAAGAAGAAGAAGAAGATCGTTGCGTGAAAGCAATTCTCGGTCGATAATACTAATAGCGTTTGACCAGAAAACTATATGAAATTCACCTTCATCAGCACACTCGGAATGTGAGAATATCTACTGCAACCCCTTACTTAATGCCATTTTCAGGGCACACAAAAGAGTAATCTTAATCACTGTGGGCATTAAACAAAACAGAGTCGTACAATGCTCGCCTCACACAATAAAAGTATCGGATTCGAATGGAGCTGTAAATGAACACAAGACGTCATGGTAGAGACGGAAATCCAACGCAAAACGGAACTGGATGATGTCAGCTCATTCACCATGCTGTACCTCCGACCTGGAACAGCTGGGTATCACAATGTATTTATCGTTTTTAGGAACCAGAAAAGAAATCTGAAAGGACATAACAAGGTTTATGGGAAAACTAAACAATTGATTTTAATTTAGTGATAATTCTGCTATCACGAGGTCTAGAGGATCCATTTTATCTTCTTCTTCTTCTTCTGCTTCTTCTTCCTCTTTTTCTTAGTCTTCTTCTTCTTCTTCTGCCTCTTTTTCTTCTTCTTACTTTTCTTCTTCTTTTTCTTCTTCCTCTTCTTCTTAGTCTTCGTCTTTTTCTTCATCTTTTGTTTCCTTCAAATTCTTCTTCTTCATCCTCATCTTCTTTTTTTCTTCTTCGTTCGTTTGTTCCTAAATTCTTCTACCAAGCCCTGCAAAGGGTTTTGCAAGTAGCAGAATGTAGTCCGGAGAACGAAATACGATGTGTCATAGTTTACAGCTTGACTGCGATATTTACACTTTTGGTCAGACGCATCCGACTTCAGCAGGCCTTTTTGGATACCTGGTTAGCCTTCCCTCTTCGATCCTTCCTCCTTAGCCAGTCTGCACTGTTGCAGCCTGTTATCTAGGATCACTACGTGGAGGTGTAGAAGGGTCTTTGCAGCTCTGGGTCGCGGGTCCTGACGCTAGCAGTCAGTTTTTGGTCGCTGACTGCTACGGCTCATGCACAGGTCGGCTTCTTGTTCCCTTCTTTCTATCATTTAATGTGGCTTATTGTTTCTACAGAATAAGGCAGTCGGCCCCGTGCCCAAAATTTCTGACTGACTTGATTTTGGAGCTGACCTTCTGCCATGTAGAGTAGAGGTACTTGTTTCATGTTCCTATCCCTGATGTTTCTACAGTTGAGATAGAGAGGGGTTTGTCCAGCCTTCCTTGTTAGTTGAGATAGAGAGGGGCTTGCCCAGCCTTCCTTGTTAGTTGATAAAGAGAGGGGCTTGTCCAGCCCTCCGTGTTAGTTAAGATAGAGAGAGGCTTGTCCAGCCCTCGTTGTTAGTTGAGATAGAGAGAGGCTTGTCCAGCCTTCCTTGTTGAGATAGAGAGAGGCTTGTCCAGCCCTCCTTTTTAGCTGAGATAGAGAGGGGCTTGTCCAGCCCTCCTTGTTAGCTGAGATAGAGAGAGGCTTGTCCAGCCCTCGTTGTTAGTTGAGATAGAGAGAGGCTTGTCCAGCCCTCCTTGTTAGTTGAGATAGGGGCTTGTCCAGCCTTCCTTGTTAGTTGATATAGAGAGGGGCTTGTCCAGCCTTCCTTGTTAGTTGATATAGAGAGGGGCTTGTCCAGCCTTCCTTGTTAGTTGAGATAGAGAGGGGCTTGTCCAGCCTTCCTTGTTAGTTGAGATAGAGAGGGGCTTGTCCAGCCTACCTTGTTAGTTGATATAGAGAGGGGCTTGTCCAGCCTTCCTTGTTAGTTGAGATAGAGAGGGGCTTGTCCAGCCTACCTTGCTCCCCTTATACGATATGCGTGATAGGATGAAAGACAAACCACCTAACCCAAAAAGTCATCTGAAATCTGATGAATTGATCGGAAAGTCGCATGTGTAAATTACGACATATCGTCGTTTTCATGACAAACGCAGAAGAAGAAGAAAAAGAAGAAGAAGAAGAAGAAAAAGAGTGAATGCGTCTTGCTGCTAGACCTCGTGCATATTTATTGATTGTCTGTCCGGGTTATTGCCACGAGACATTGACATGTTGACAACGTTGACAGCTGATAATCCCTATTTATCATCACTTCGCTTTCATACATATTTTGAGGTCTAATAATGTCCGTTATATTTTTAAAATTTTTTTTTTTTTTGCGTTCGCCTTATTTCTCTAATCCACAAGGCGGTGTGCGTTGCACTGTGGTTTTGATTTTGCGCCTGTCGGCCCAGTGCATCCGATTTCAGCATGCATTTTATGTAAGGCTCTGCTTCCTCCTGCATTTTCTAAGGGTTTGCTTCCCCGGGGTAACGACCGGTGATGTGATGGGGATCGAACCCAGCACCTTCCAGTTGTGAGCCTTGCCACTTAACCACTAGTCCACGCCGACCCCTGTCCGTTATATGTTAAATGTGTTAAGAGATTTGTGTTGGGTTCATGAAGAAGACAAATGCCGCGTGGAAGACGGTCTCCCATTCTCTTGTTGTTTGCGCAAGTCCACAATGAGAAGGTTTACTGTTTTGTGAGCCGTGAAAAGGACGTTAAGTGGTGGGTTGCTGTAGCTTTCCTCACATCCCGAGCGTGCTACACACACACACACTCACACATACGCACACACACACAAAACACACACACACACACACACTCACACACATTCACACACATACACACTCACACACACACTCACAAGCTCACACCCATCACTCACATACACACTCACACACACACTCACACACACGCACTCACATACACACTCACACACACACTCACACACACACTCACATACACACTCACACACACACTTATACACACACTCACACACACACACTCACAAGCTCACACCCATCACTCACATACACACTCACACACACACACTAACACACACACTCTCGCCCCCCCCCCCATCCCCCCCACATACACACACTCACACACACACACTTACAAGCTCATACCCACCACTCACACACACACTCTCGCCCCCCCCCACACACACTCACACACACACACTCACACACACACACACAATCTCGCCCCCCCCCACATACACACTCACACACACACTAACACACACACACTCTCGCCCCCCCCCCACATACATACTCACACACACACTCACAAGCTCACACCCACCACTCACATACACACTCACACACACACACACTAACACACACACACTCTCGCCCCCCCCCACATACACACTCACACACACACTCACAAGCTCACACCCACCACTCACATACACACTCACACACACACACTAACACACACACACTCCCCCCCCCCCCCACATACACACTCACACACACACTCACAAGCTCACACCCACCACTCACATACACACTCACACACACACACACTAACACACACACACTCTCCCCCCCCCCCCACATACACACTCACACACACACTCACAAGCTCACACCCACCACTCACATACACACTCACACACACACACTAACACACACACACTCTCCCCCCCCCCACATACACACTCACACACACACTCACAAGCTCACACCCACCACTCACATACACACTCACACACACACACTCACACACACACACACAATCTCGCCCCCCCCCCATACACACTCACACACACACTAACACACACACACTCTCCCCCCCCCCACATACACACTCACACACACACTCACAAGCTCACACCCACCACTCACATACACACTCACACACACACACTAACACACACACACTCTCGCCCCCCCCCCCCCACATACACACTCACACACACACACTAACACACACACACTCTCGCCCCCCCCCCACATACACACTCACACACACACTCACAAGCTCACACCCACCACTCACATACACACTCACACACACACACTAACACACACACACTCTCGCCCCCCCCGCCCACATACACACTCACACATACACTCACAAGCTCACACCCACCACTCACATACACACTCACACACACACACTAACACACACACACTCTCGCCCCCCCCCCCCCACACACACACACTCACACACACCACACACACACACATAAAAATATATATATGCAGCTCTGAAGTTCAAAGACGTGCGTAACTTTCTTTCAATTATCTTTTGTGTCCTGTTTGTGCCTTTCAGCGTCAGGTTATAAAGAGGTTTCTTGACTGGACCGCATGATATGTTTGTGCCTTTCAGCGTCAGGTTATAAAGAGGTTTCTTGACTGGACCGCATGATATGTTTGTGCCTTTCAGCGTCAGGTTATAAGGAGGTTTCTTGACTGGACCGCATGATATGTTTGTGCCTTTCATCGTCAGGTAATGAAGAGGTTTCTTGACCGGGCCCCAAGATATGTTTGTGCCTTTCAGCGTCAGGTTAGGAAGAGGTTTCTTGACCGGGCCCTAGTATGTGTTCGTGCCTTCCCCGGGGTAACGGCAGGTGCTGTGATGGGGATCGAACTCAGCACCTTCTTGTTGTAAGCCGTGTCACATAACCACTAGCCCACGCCGTCCACGTAGCATCCAATGACTCTCTTTCTCATTTCCAGTGGTAAGATTTTGTTGCACAATATTCCTTTCATGGTCTGAAAGACCGATTTTGCTTGGGTTATTCTGTATTTTATTTCGGTATTGCATCTTCCATCTGATGTTATGTATTTGCCCAGTTATTTAAACGTGTTAACTTGTCTTAGTTCAGTCTTCTGCGCTATGGAGAGTTCCGTTTCGTCTCAGTAGAAAGTTACTATTGCAAGGGAGGAAACGCATATAGTCAGTCATGAGTCATGACTGAAAGGGGCTTCTACTGTTTTCTAAGCTTCTCGTGCAGTTACTTCCCTTCCAGCGGTTTTGTTTTTAGCGTTATTTACATCTTTGGACGTAAAGAAAGTGGACATTCAATAATAAAAAAACAGAATAAAGTCCTTTTAGGACCGACGCAGAAGAAAAGTATAGCTTTGTCTGCAGCTTCTGGTAGTCTATTTATTGAATGCAGCAGTTAGATCGATAATTGTCACTTTAGTGATCTGTTAGCGTTCATACCCGTTCTCGATTACTTGTGTTAGGTTAAGGATTTGACTGCAGCATAATCTTCTAGATCCGAAGCCTGCTTGGTATTTGATAAGCTTTCTGTCTTTCGTGGGAGCCAGGTGGCTCGGGAGTATTCTTTAAAAAATTGTATACAGATGACATAGTAGTGACACTGGTCGGAAATTTTTGGGCTCTGCTGGGGTTTTCCCTGGTTTTATCAACTTAATCACGTGGGATTTCCTCCAGATATTTTGGGACTTACATGCAAGGATCAATCAAGCCAAACCTGAACATTATTTGGTAAGAAAAAAAAATTGTTTTCAAGTAGTCATTTATTTTTCGATATGATCTTCTACAATGTTTATGCACGTATCCCAGCGTTTAAGTAATGCTTGAAAAACTTCAACGTAGAAAGATTTTATGTCTAAACCAATCCAGGACAACCTGTTTCACTTCGTCATCAATGCTAAAATGCTGACCTCTCAGGAATTCTTTTAGGGGTCCAAACAGGTGAAAATCGCTTCTAGCGAGGTTTAAGCTGTCAGGTGGATGTGGCAATACCCCCAAGCCGAGTTGCTACAGATGGCACATAGTGCAATGAACCGTATGAGGTTGAGCGTTATCTTACAGGAGCAGGACACCTTTTTGTGATCAAACCCAACGCGCACTAACCTTCAGAAAATGCACATGTTCATGAATAATAGTATTCATCGTACCCAGAGAAAGACTTGCCTCTTGTGCAATTTCACGACCGGTTATGCGTCGATTTTCCAGGAAAAGGCGTTCCATAATCTTGATATTCACAGGAATGACTGGTAGGTTGAGAGCCACCATGGCTGGGATCATCACTCACGGATGTACTGTCGTCTCTAAAACGTTTACACCATTAAAATGTCCTACTGCGGCTGAGTGTCTCATCACCGTATTGTGATTGCCGTCTTCCTTAAATTTCCGCAGGTTTCACAAGAAACTTCACCACAATACGCAGTCCCATGCAGGCACTAACAGTGTTGTCTGCCATTTTTATGTATCTGTCCCGGGACGGACCCATGGCAAGTGGGCCAACTAGCAGTAATAGGACACAAGTGCGCCTAACTAATGCCCCTAACTAATGATAGTAGTTCCAGAACGCTATAACCCATTCAGGTAGAACTAGAACAAAAAGTCCTGGTTTGATTTGAATGCGCCTCGTAGATTCGATCTGCTTCCGGTATTCGCGGGAATGCGCAGCACATCCTCATTTCAAAAACTTGACTTTGATCCTATTGTTTAAATGATTATCATCATGAAGCATGTTCTTTATAGAACGTTGCTCCCATCACAGTCTGTCTGAAAGAAACTCTTTCTCTTGCCAGAACTTCAGGGTCCGCCACGGTCATACCCAGGCATTCCTGGATATCTTGGTGCCATCGTCTTCTTGGTCTACCCCTTCCTCTTTTGCCTGGCACCATACCTTCCATCACCGTTCTCTCAAGACCGTTGTGTCTCTTGATGTGACCAAAGTATTTGCATTTTCTAGCCAAAATGGAATTGATAAACCAGTTCTCCTCTATGCCCAACTCTTGCCGAATGTCTACATTTGTAATTTTCTCTGTCCAGGGTATTCTGGGGATCTTACTGTAACATTTTGACTCGAAGGATTCGATTCTTTGTCTGGAAGTTTTGGTAATCGTCCATGATTCACATCCATAAACTGCCACAGAAAAAACACAGGCTCTCAAGAATTTTAAATTTTGTAGTTTTTTGGGTTTTTTTGTTGGTGCTCTGCCATAATTTCTTCAGGCTGTTCGGTCTCTGCATTGCTTTGGCTAGTCTTCTTCTGATTTCTTTCGAGCAGTCACAATTTTTGTCAATTCTGGAGCCCAGATATTCAAAATGTGTGAGCTGATCTATTTCCTCACTGTGCATTTATGTTTACATCGTGTTTAGTCGGTGGTCAATATCTCTGTTTTGTTTATGTTTATAAACAGGCTCAGTACAAAAGAGAGTAAGACAGGGATGTATCCTATCATCTTATCTGTATAACATATGTGCGGAATGTATAACGAGAAATGTTAGAGAAGACGAGAACATTGAAAGTTTCGACCCATTTACGATTGACGGTTACGAGATTCCAGAGTTACGATACGCAGACGACACAGTGAGTGATACTATCAAGAAGTGCAGAAGGGCTAGATCAGCTAATTTCAGCCGTAAATGGACACATCAAGGATCAAAACTGTTTAAATACTTCATGATAATGAAGCAACAACAAAAAACATGTTGAATATCATGCCCCTTTTTCTTTAAAGAAAACACAGTATATCCACATTTTGTAATCGAAAAAAACCTCCCTTGATTCGATGCTTGAGCAAGCTCTATCAGCCATTTAATGGTTTCTGTGCCAAAGTTTTAATTTGCACTGTCCTCAAATCATCAGGGCCAGCTATTTTGCTGTTTTTAATTTTGATGCATTGTATCATTTAATTCCTCTACCGAGAAGAGTGTCGCCAGTAAGTCACTCCCATATTTGCAATCCCCCTGTATCTTTGTTTGTTGTTATTTTAGCGTCTTTCCCGCTCTGCAGAAATTTGGTTATGGATAACGTGCATTATACCTGCAAGAGCGCTTGCTGGATCTTTACTTTGATTCTTGATATGTCTCCAGGGGCGTCGACTGTTTTGTTTCACGTCCAGGGCTTTCACAAAGGTGTACCATGTTTCTATTTTAGAGCCTGAAATACGAGACGTGTTAAAATGAAACCGGATCTAACTGCACCAAGTGAACATAGGTATGATCTCCACGATGACGTCACTTATGATGTAAACAACTGAAGGATGTCGACCAGTTGACGTTCATCACAGAATGCAGGCAGTGTATGGTGGTAAAAGTTTGACGAACGTAAGCTCAGGCAACGGTCCACCCAAACTGCTGAATCAATTTTGGCGTTGGCATCTTCTGACGCAACAACATGCGCCTGACCTGGTCTCGGAAGATCTTTTGTTAACTCACGTCCTTCTTTAAACATCGTTGTCCAGTTCTTCACTGTTGTCTTCGACACACTTTTATCACCATACACTGCCTGCATTCTGCGATGAATGTCAACTAGTCGACACCATTCAGCTGTTAGAGACCGAATCACCGCTCGCTGATCGACTCTTGGTGGATTCCGCATCACACCCGCCATGTTTTCAACGGTCAACTGAATAAACTATGAGTCAGAGGACAATTAAATTTTTCTAACTTGACGGTTGGTTTATGTTGTTTACATCAGAAGTGACGTCATCATGCGCACTGTACGTATGTTTACTTGTTGCAGTTTGGTCCGGTTTCATTTGAACACGCCTAGTAGTATGTAGCTCTTCCCCAACCTTGATGATCTCAGCAGATAAGGGGCCAGTCTCAAACAGTTGTTGGCATTGCTCGTATGGTACCTTTGACTTTTTGTTAAGGCCAGAAATAAGATATACTGGGTTCTACATTCTCTCTGTATTTGGCACATGGAGATTGGTTTTGTTAGTTCAACAAATATCTCGTATTTGGCGGAGGTTGGTTCTAGTTAAAACCTGTCTTTGTCTAAGGGAACGGATCCCATTGTCTCATTTATAGGTAAACTTCTTCAAAGACAAGTGGCACACAGAACACTCATGATCTGATACAACAGAATCATACTGATCTTTGCCAAGAAGAGATCGTGATAATATTCAGACTACGAACGGGTCACTGAAAACTGAAAAATTATCAGTTCAACAAATACAAAATTGGACACACAGACATGTGGCCATGTGGGGAGAACAAATAAATAGAGGAACATGTTTTTCAGGTCTGCCGGCTCCACGAGAGGAGCAGAGGGACTACATGACCCTCCCCAACCCAATTGAGAGATAAACTGTATGGCGATGAGACAAGCCTGAGAAGGACCGCCTGGTGAATATAAATGATATTATTTGCAACCGAACGAATAATAATAATAATAAGACATTTAAAGTTTTAGGGGCTTTTAGAAAATTCATTCTCCGATTTGACGACTGTTATAACGCTACACGATATGAGCCTGTTTTTGCCTTCCTATCATGGGCTCCGCTGCATATTTAGTAACTTGATGTATTATCTCATGACTTACACATGTGTTGTCAGGATTGTATCTTCTTCGCTAGCTGCAACTATTAAAATATCGTAATTTTGGATCATACAAGAGCTGTAATCTAATGGGCTCAATTCTCGAGTTCCTCGTCACTAGCGTCTGATTTATTGTTCCCCCAGGAAGAAAGTCAAATAAAAAATAACGAAGAAAAAGAAGAGGAGGACTGGCAGAAGAAAGAAAAGGCGAATAAGCAAATTTACAGTTTACTGATCACGCTAAAGTACCATGATTGTTTACGTGTATAGTATAATGTGTTTGTATTGGTCTCCTGAGCATTTATATTTATTTTAAGGATCCCACCATGGTGAACAAAAGCGCCGAGAAAGTCTAATCTATAGCACACGTATCAGATAGTCTGATCAATTAATCAATCAGGCAAAATCTGTACAGCTGTCTGTAGAACATATGTTTTCCTCAAACACACGCCATGTCCTCCTGTCCCGAGTCAACCAGTCCAGCTCTTTTCACGTCTTCCGTGTTTTCTTTATGTTTATCGCACGCTCCATTCTCGGCGTTTCTTCTAGTTTACCTCAACTTTTCCTACTATTTAGATTACAGAACAGAGACTGTAATGCTTGCTATCAGCTGGTCCTAACGTCAACAAATCCACGTGCTGAATTACTAAAAATAGACCCAGACACAAGGAGGTCACTTCCGCCGTGACACCAGAAACCTGTTTGTTCTGGGTTGCCAAATTGGCTTTTAAAATGTCAAATTCCTCTAGATTGGAAAGAAAAGAACCAAATTCAAGAAAAATCCATCCCACATGTGGGGGCAGAACATTTGCTTTTCACCCCAAAAGTACGAGGTGCAACTCCCGTTATCGACACGCTCTAGTCGATTCATCAGTAAATTAGTACCTGGTTTAATATAGATAAACGTACAGTCATCCAGATGGGGAGATTAAATATGGAACATAATTACAGAATGGGCGAGAACAATATTAGAATGATAGATAAGGAAAGGGACCTATGGGTTATAATTAAACATACAGAAAAAGTGAGTGAGCAAGTCCAGGCAGCAATGAATAAGGCAAATGCAATGTTAGATATGATAAAAATAAATATTAAACATAGGGGTAAGAAGGTGAGAGTCAAACTGTATATAGTATTAGTTAGACCTAGATTTGAGTATTGTGTACAGGTGTGGAGTCATTTTCATAGAGGAGATATAAACGTGCTGGAAAGGATACAAAGACGAGCCACACAACTGATAGTGGAATTCCAAAATCTCAGTTACGAGGAAAGAAAAACCGGCCTACAGTGTCTAGAAAATAGAAGAATTCGAAGTGACTAAATACATGTTTATAAGATAATCAGAGGTAAGGTAAAATTAGACTGTAACAAGTTTTTCAAAATACAACCACCAACGAGAACAAAAGGGCACAGATACAAATTAACTAAAGAAAGATCCAGATTGGATATAAGGAAATATTTTTGTAGTCAGAAAGTGGTGAATGCTTGTAGTGCATTGCCCTAGGAGGTAGTGGATGCAGAGACAATGCATTTAAGAATAGATTATATGTGTTCACGTGGTGTTGTTTTCCGTCTGGACTTGTTATTTCGTTCTTTTTTTGTGATATCTTCCATCCGTTTATCCTGGTCTGGACGCCGGCTGAATGGCGCTACGCTTAAACTAGTTATACCTGTGTCGTATCTCACGGGTTAGTTCTGCCGGTTCACCTTCACGAATTTGGCGTGTGGGAATTTCGGATGCTTCTATGATGAGCTGAATACAGCTGGGGAGAGATGCCAGACTTACTCACACGCTGAGTGTTGTCCATACGACCTCTTGTGGTTATCGAAAAGGCACGACAAACTGCGTTAGATGCCATCCCACCTTTCTATCCTGCGGGTTACATGTTTACGGAAAGGCTTCGGTGGTAACCCTGAGGCAAAATCTGCATCCTATGCTATCTCCAGTCGTCTCGATGAATGTCTTGCCACTGGCAAAAGGTAGCTTAGGCTCTGTGAGCGAGGTTGACAAAAGGCGCAGTTTCTTCCTCACTTTAATCCAAATCACCGCGCAAGTCACCCATTTCAGCGGACACAGCAAGAGATACGACTGTCCACACGGCTGAACAAAGAGAGTGGTCTTCGTCACTTGTGATGGACAACTATTATATGTGCATAGCTTTTAAAGCAGGGTAATGCGAATGTGATTGGTTGTCTACATACTCTGATGTGTCTTCTAAACCAGTATAAAAACGTTAAGTTAAGCCAAGTTAAGTTAATGTTAGGAAAGGAAACGCAACGAAGAAGGGAACAAACCATTTCTCCTCATAAACAAGCTATTACCGATTTAATTACGCCTCTAACACTTTATTCTTGACAGCAGTGTCTGCTTTAAGACTTGCTTTACCTTTGATGATGACGATGTTCTTCCATTATGGGCAATGAAGACCCATTTCTATGCTCATCTGTTTGGAATATATTCATTCAGTCGATGAGTTCGAATGCAACTTAGGATCCCGATGGGGGCCTGGAAACACATCTGGCAGTTTGGAGTTTTAGAAAACAGAAAATGGCTGCGCTCTCGGCTCTCTCCGGTGTTTGTGTCGAGTTTTCCGATGTTTGGTGGTTCCTGTTCGGTTTATATTTCACAACTCCTTCACCAGGTGATACCAAGGACTTTCATATGTAGAATTGATGTGCTTTCGATCGGTTATCATATTTGTTATGCTGCATTTCGCTGTATTTCTTGCCTGGCTCAAGCCGTGGGAGACCAGTCCATGACGGAATTCAACGTTCCGCTTAACTGCACACCAGAACTCAGACCAGGCTAGCACCACTCAAGGACTTTTCTGCTAGGACAAGCCGACTTCCTTCTGCCTGCCCCTCCCTCCACGGAGGTTACACGATACCTCTTCCAACCTAGTATTCTCAGCACAGCAATGGCCATGCTGACCAACAGGTGGACACAGTCAGAAGCCTCGACGGTGGGATTCGTGGAAACAGGGTGGACACAGTCAGAAGCCTCGTCGGTGGGATTCGTGGAAACAGGGTGGACACAGTCAGAAGCCTCGACGGTGGGATTCGTGGAAACAGGGTGGACACAGTCAGAAGCCTCGACGGTGGGATTCGTGGAAACAGGGTGGACACAGTCAGAAGCCTCGACGGTGGGATTCGTGGAAACAGGGTGGACACAGTCAGAAGCCTCGACGGTGGGATTCGTGGAAACAGGGTGGACACAGTCAGAAGCCTCGACGGTGGGATTCGTGGAAACAGGGTGGACACAGTCAGAAGCCTCGACGGTGGGATTCGTGGAAACAGGGTGGACACAGTCAGAAGCCTCGACGGTGGGATTCGTGGAAACAGGGTGGAGTCAGAAGCCTCGACGGTGGGATTCGTGGAAACAGGGTGGACACAGTCAGAAGCCTCGACGGTGGGATTCGTGGAAACAGGGTGGACACAGTCAGAAGCCTCGACGGTGGGATTCGTGGAAACAGGGTGGACACAGTCAGACGCCTCGACGGTGGGATTCGTGGAAACAGGGTGGACACAGTCAGAAGCCTCGACGGTGGGATTCGTGGAAACAGGGTGGACACAGTCAGAAGCCTCGACGGTGGGATTCGTGGAAATAGGGTGGACACAGTCAGAAGCCTCGACGGTGGGATTCGTGGAAACAGGGTGGACACAGTCAGAAGCCTCGACGGTGGGATTCGTGGAAATAGGGTGGACACAGTCAGAAGCCTCGACGGTGGGATTCGTGGAAACAGGGTGGACACAGTCAGAAGCCTCGACGGTGGGATTCGTGGAAACAGGGAGTTTGACATGGACAGACACGGAAAACTGGACACAAACATTGGTCTAACACACTCCTCACGGCCCTCATCCAAATGCTGCGGAGTACAGGGATTCTTTGGATTCTATAGGGTTTTAGGTTGACATTCTACGCATGAACACAGCCTCGGCAGTTAGACATGGTAGTGGTCAATCGACGCAAAGGACCTTTGACGTTTACGCGAACATAATTAATATTATTAGTTGTGGCAGGGAATGTACGCCTGATGTGAAGGCTTCATTTCACTGGCTGTTCTAGCGTGTTCCCGTTGTTGAGCTAAAGATTTTTATGAATGTCTCGTATGACGCTGCACATTGATGAAAAGAGATTTACCTTTACGTTCACAAACAGTGAACAGTTTTGCATTGTCTTACTTAAACAATCAAAACATGTAAAGAGTTAAAGGATTGCTTTGATTCGTCTTTACCCTTTTTAAAAGGGAGAGAGAAAACTAACGTCTGGTCAGGCAAAATATACTGATCTGACATGTTAAAAAGGGTCAGATAAAATATACTGATCTGACATGTTAAAAATGTTCAGGCAAAATATACTGATCTGACAGGTTAAAAAGGGTCAGTTAAAATATCATAATCTGACATGTTCTTCTTCTTCTTCTTCTTCTTCTTCTTCGTACGCTGTCAGACGTCAACCTGTATTTTTTCGAAAAAAGCATCGGTCATCCTGAGGCTGTCGACACTGCCATAGAGCTTGTCTAGTGTTGCCACTGGTGATGGCCACATCTGCTTTCTCTGATCCTCGTATGTTTTGCAGCAAATGTTCAGCAGTCATTTTCCCGGTACCACAAGTGCATTCGTCAGTGCCACCTATCTTCAATTTATTGAATAGGTGGTACCTCAGTCTATTATGGCCTGTGCGGATTCTGAAGACCATGACCTGCTCTCTTCTGTTCAACTGGTAATAGGCATCGTTTTTTTGTGTAGCCAGTATGTTCTGTTTCCCATTTGGTCACGTATCTAGCTCTAATAAGTCTTTTTGACTCTTCGTAGGTCACACTAGGATCTGGTTGTGGTGGTCTTGCACCTTCTTTTGCCAGTCTGTCTGCCTCCTCGTTGCCTTGGATGTTACAGTGGGATGAAACCCACTGCACCACTACTCTTTTTGGTGCGGACTGCTGGCATAGTTGACAGAGTATTGCTCTTAAATCATTAAGTTCAGTATTTTTCTGGCTTTTTAGTGCTGCGACTAAGGCCAGGGCATCTGTAAACAGGTCTATATGGCTTTCATTTCTTTTGCCTGTCACCATTTCTTCTACTGCAGCCTTCAGTGCATCTGCCTCCGCTCTGAAATTGCTTGAGTATTTTCCAGTTGCCACTGACAGTGTTATTTTTCTACCATTTGGTAGGCCCAGGAATACCTCTGCCCCTCCGTTCTGTGTTGTGTTTGTCACAGAACCGTCGGTGAATGCATGGGTTCAGTACATGCTTGCCGACATGTTCAAAAGGATCAAGTAAAATATGCTGATCTGACATGTTAAAAAGGGTCAAGTAAAATATGCTGATCTGACATGTTCAAAAGGATCAAGTAAAATACGCTGATCTGACATGTTAAAAAGGGTCAAGTAAAATATACTGGTCAAGACCCCCATCTATCATATAGTTCTACCTTGAAACGAGCTGTTTTCATGGCATCCTGTCTAACGAGGTGGGATATCGACGTGATATCCGCAGAAGAGAGCAACACGCAAATGAAACCAAGTATAGCACAACAGCCTAGAGGACCCCGATCCACCCTCACCAGCACGCTCAGGTTGTGAGAAAAGCTATTGCAACCAGCCACTTAACGCCCTTTTCAGAGCACACAATTCAACAACCTTGTTCTTCTTTATTAAAAAAAAAATTTGCTGTATTTGGTTTTTAAAGAGGGCAGTATTTGGCTTTTATTGCAATCGTGATCTGGCAATCTAGTGTTTGTTGGGAAACCTGTCAGGAGGCAAGAATATTCCACACAATTTCTGCAACGGTTCCAGAATTATCTCTGCAACGACATGGAGACATCATCTTCATCGACGGAGACGTCGGGCTATACTGGAATAGTCACGCTGGAGCTGAAAAACGGTAAGTAAAATGAAAGCTTAACATCTGTGTCCTGCTCCACACTTGTTTGGTCGTCCATGACATGGATGTTGAAGTGGGAGGGAAATGTTATCTTGCACAAACTTTGACAAACACTATGTGAGATGTCCTGTTTTATATATAATGTGGTTGTGCATCTCTCTACTGTTTTGTTTGTTTAATACTGTACAGTTTTACAGTTGGCTTCGAAAGTTCATTCATCGGTTATAATGTTTTCAGATTAGATGTGTATTGTGTGAGTGTGTGACACTAACTGTGTAAATCAATTGCTGCTTGGGACATCAATCAACCTGACTGTAGCCAGACGTCTGTTCGTGTATCAGTGAAGTGCAGCAACATATTTCTATTGTCATTGTTTGGAGGCATAGACTAGGACAGAGCTAGATGGGACATTTCGATCAAGGCCCCCCCCCCCGCCTTGTCCTGCCCCCGGAACCAAGCAGTGTTAGTGTTACAACTGCCTGGTTAAACATGACACCATGCAGTGATCCTCCCATTAAAAAAACAAACATCATTTGTCAAGAGTGCAACACGCTTAGCTTCAAACAAAAACAAAACAACAATTACATGTTCATCTGTGTGTATAGTGTTGTTCATCTTGATCATATTGTGTTGTTTATCTGTGTGTAGTGTGTTGTTCATCTGTGTGTAGTGTGTTGTTCATCTGTGTGTAGTGTGTTGTTCATCTGTGTGTAGTGTGTTGTTCATCTGTGTGTAGTGTGTTGTTCATCTGTGTGTAGTGTGTTGTTCATCTGTGTGTAGTGTGTTGTTCATCTGTGTGTAGTGTGTTCATCTGTGTGTAGTGTGTTGTTCATCTTGATCATATTGTGTTGTTCATCTGTGTGTAGTGTGTTGTTCATCTGTGTGTAGTGTCTTGTTCATATGTGTGTAGTGTGTTGTTCATCTGTGTGTATTGTGTTGTTCATCTTAATCATATTGTGTTGTTCATCTGTGTGTAGTGTGTTGTTCATCTGTGTGTAGTGTGTTGTTCATCTGTGTGTAGTGTGTTGTTCATCTGTGTGTAGTGTGTTCATCTGTGTGTAGTGTGTTCATCTGTGTGTAGTGTGTTGTTCATCTGTGTGTAGTGTATTGTTGATCTGTGTGTAGTGTGTTGTTCATCTGTGTGTAGTGTGTTGTTCATCTGTGTGTAGTGTGTTCATCTGTGTGTAGTGTGTTCATCTGTGTGTAGTGTGTTGTTCATCTGTGTGTAGTGTGTAGTGTGTTCATCTGTGTGTAGTGTGTAGTGTGTTCATCTGTGTGTAGTGTGTTGTTCATCTGGGTGTAGTGTGTTCATCTGTGTGTAGTGTGTTGTTCATCTGTGTGTAGTGTGTTCATCTGTGTGTAGTGTGTTGTTCATCTGTGTGTAGTGTGTTCATCTGTGTGTAGTGTGTTGTTAATCTGTGTGTAGTGTGTAGTGTGTTCATCTGTGTGTAGTGTGTTGTTCATCTGTGTGTATAGTGTTGTTCATCTTGATCATATTGTGTTGTTTATCTGTGTGTAGTGTGTTGTTCATCTGTGTGTAGTGTGTTGTTCATCTGTGTGTAGTGTGTTGTTCATCTGTGTGTAGTGTGTTGTTCATCTGTGTGTAGTGTGTTCATCTGTGTGTGGTGTGTTGTTCATCTTGATCATATTGTGTTGTTCATCTGTGTGTAGTGTGTTGTTCATCTGTGTGTAGTGTGTTGTTCATCTGTGTGTAGTGTGTTGTTCAACTGTGTGTAGTGTGTTCATCTGTGTGCAGTGTGTTGTTCATCTGTGTGTAGTGTGTTGTTCATCTGTGTGTAGTGTGTTGTTCATCTGTGTGTAGTGTGTTCATCTGTGTGTAGTGTGTTGTTCATCTGTGTGTAGTGTGTTGTTCATCTGTGTGTAGTGTGTTGTTCATCTGTGTGTAGTGTGTTCATCTGTGTGTAGTGTGTTCATCTGTGTGTAGTGTGTTGTTCATCTGTGTGTAGTGTGTTGTTCATCTGTGTGTAGTGTGTTCATCTGTGTGTAGTGTGTTGTTCATCTGTGTGTAGTGTGTTGTTCATCTGTGTGTAGTGTGTTGTTCATCTGTGTGTAGTGTGTTCATCTGTGTGTAGTGTGTTGTTCATCTGTGTGTAGTGTGTTCATCTGTGTGTAATGTGTTGTTCATCTGTGAGTAGTGTGTTGTCCATCTGTGTAGTGTGCTGTTTATCTGTGTGTAGTGTGTTGTTCATCTGTGTGTAGTATGTTGTTCATGTGTGTGTAGTGTGTTGTTCATCTGTGTGTAGTATGTTGTTCATGTGTGTGTAGTATGTTGTCCATCTGTGTGTAGTATGTTGTCCATCTGTGTGTAGTATGTTGTTCATGTGTGTGTAGTATGTTGTCCATCTGTGTGTAGTATGTTGTTCATGTGTGTGTAGTATGTTATCCATCTGTGTAGTATGTTGTTCATGTGTGTAGTATGTTATCCATCTGTGTGTAGTATGTTGTTCATCTGTGTGTAGCGTGTTGTTATCTATATGTAGTGTGTCCATGGTCGACTGACTCATATCTCACCCGAGATGTAGCTGCGGTTCGAATACTTAGAATGACTGTAACCTGCAAAGCATATCATAAGTAATGACCAAAGATGGGGGGGGGGGGGAGAAAAGCAACCTCAGTTCTGTTCTGTTGGTAAGAATCATTTTCATTCCACTTCTGTATGATCCATAAGCTCTTAGTCCTTCTCAGCAAATGGTGGTCTAGATGCTGATGGTTCATTTAGCTAGCTGCTTCTACACACTCTACCGTCTACTTAGGCGCTCCTCTCTGCTGGATCCACAACAAACGTTTCAAAGTTTTGCAATCTGTGTATTGCATGTTCATCGACTGTAGTGTCTTCATCCAAGAGGTGGACGTTGATGAATTTCAAAATGTCATCTCTATCGATTATTGTTGTCCTTATTACAGGTTCCCCTGAGGCCAAGATGTCAGCTCTTTCATTCCCACAAACCCCGGGATGGCCAGGAAAGTAGATCCACACACGTTCCAAGAAGTTCGTTCGTTCTCAATCTCCCGCTACGAAGCCCTGAAAAGGATGTTGCAAGTAGCAGGATGTTGTCCGGAGAATGGAATGTGTTGTGTCATAGTTTACAACTTGACTGCGATATTTGCACCTTTCAGTCTCACACATCCGACTTCAGCTGGCATTTTTGAATACAGGGTTAGCCTTCCCGGTTCGATCCCTTCTCCTTAGCCAGTCTTCTCTGCTGCAGCCAGTTATTCAGGATCACCACGTGGAGGTGTAGAAGGATCTTGGCAGCTCTGGTTCGCTGGCCCATATGCTAGCAGTTAGCTATGGGTCGCTGATCACTGTAGCTCATGCGCTGCTCATTACTGTTTAGAATTTTGCCCAGACAGCGGCTAACAGCTTTCTCTAATCAATTATCAACCGTCAATGATTTTCTAAAATGCACAGCATGTACACAGGTTCTCGTTGTTTTTCGTCAATCTTCTTCTTCTTTGTACGCTATCAGACATTGACTTGAATTTGTTTAAAGAAAGCAGCAACCATCCTGAGGCTGTCGATACTACCATAGAGCTTGTCTAGTGTTGGTACTGGTGATGGCCATATCTGCTTTCTCTTGTTCTTGTATGTCGGGCAATTTTGCAGTAGATGTTCAGCGGTGATTTTCCCTGTACCACAGGTGCATTCATCAGTAGCACCTATTTACAGTTTATTGAATAGATGGTATCTCAGTCTGTTGTGGTCTGTGCGGAATCTTAGACCACCATCTGCTCTCTTCTGTTCAGCTGGTAATAAGCATCATTTTTTGTGTAGCCAGTATCTTCTGTTTCCCATTTGACCATGTATCTGGCCGTAATAAACCTTTTGGACTCTTCGTAGGTCACACTAGAATCTGGTTGTGGTAACCTTCCACCTTTTGCCAGTCTGTCTGCCTCCTCCTTGCTTTGAATGTTACAGAGGGATGGGATGGAACCCACTGTACCACAACTCTTTGGGTGTGAACTGCTGGCAGAGTTGACAGAGTACATCTTAGATCATTTAGTTCTGTGTTTTCTGGCTCTTTAGTGCTGTAACCATGGACAGGGCATCTGTAAACAAGACTATCAGGCTTTCATTGCTTTCGCCTGTCAGTATAGATTCTACTGCTGCTTTTTAATACTTCTGCTCTGAAATTACTTGAGAATGTTTTTCGTCAATCTCCAATGTGACTAGATTCTGATCTCACCTCCCTTGAGAAGCCTGTCGGATTCAAACCCCCACCTTTCCTTACTTTCAATTCTCAGCCATAGCGGCCCCTTTTGTAAAACAAAGTACCACTGATATCTCTTCTGCTAGCACTCGTACATGGTTAAACACATGTGTCCTGCAAGTGGGCACATTTTTGATGCGACCGTGCTCTTGTTGGGGGGGGGGGGGGGGGGGGGGGGGTCCACACAAAAACACAGATAATGACATATTGACTAAACCTTATTACAATGTTGATTTATTTGTTGTATGTTTGTAAATGGTAATCATGATTCATCAGATAAAGAGGACCAAAGAATAGCACTATTTGCACCATGTCATGCATGCCACAAAACAAGCTCCGACCTCACACTGAATTTATCCGACCCACAAGGACTTTTCCTAATTCCACGAAGTCTGTCCCAACAGCCACCTACATACAGAATGTTACATTTTTCTGTAATTGCCTTCTTTGCAAATAGAACTATTTAACTGCAAGATTCTCAAATCTCAATAGAATTTTTCATCAAGAATGTCTCACTAACTGACTTGTATAAGAAATATTTCATAGAGGACATGTGTCTTAAACATAGATTTTCCTTGGAAGCAGTTCTTCTTCTGTGTTCGTTTTCAAGCTCCTGCTACCAAGCATTGAACAGGCTTTGTAAGTAGCAGGATGTAGTCAGGGGACAGAATGCGTTGTCGCTAGTTTACAGCTGGATAGCGATATTTGCACCTTTTGGTCCGGCACATCTGTCTTCAGCAGCTTGAAGCACTTAACAATTGCTTGAAATGTTTTTCTACAATGAAGCTCGTTAGATTTAGGATCAGGACAAAAATAGCACATTCATATCTATGAAACTCCGTGTTACAGCTTCAGTTATTTTTATTAAAAATTTGTTTGTCAAGTGACAGACGTGAAGTCCTAAACGTCCCATTTAATGAGTCCGATCTGCCCAAAGCTTAACTTAATTAGGTTCGTAAAGCGAACTTTAACAAAATTGTAAAAATTAAAATGGACATTAAATAATGAATACTTGAATAAAGCTCTCATGAAATGTATGTTTTACTGTAATCTATTCGTACATTATTTTGTACTAATGACAAAACTTAAATTGGAGTGCTGTGTTTACGTGTGGAGTCATTATGATAGAGTGGAAATAAACATGCTAGAAAGGATACAAAAAAGTGCTGCTAAACTGATAGTGGGATTCCAGAATTATAGTAATGAGGAAAGACTCAGAAAAACGGGTCTACAGTTTCTAGAACAGTGAAGAATTCAAGGTGACTTAATACAGGTTTTTAAATTAATCAATGGAAAAAGTAAATTAGACTATAACAAGTTTTTCTAGGTTCAACTGGCGACACAAACAAGATGGCACAGCTTCTGATTTTCTAAAGACAGCTCCAGATTAGATATTAGGAAATATTTTGTTTAGCCAGAAAGTGGCTTGGAATGCATTGCCACAAGATGTGATAGAGGAAGGATCAGTTAATGCATTCAAAAATAGATTGGATGCAGTTATTTTTAGTATTTGTGGAGTGGGATAAACTGGTTGTATACAGACTCTTCAGAGCCTTCTAGACAAGTATAAAGAAGTTAGTCTTAGTTTTAGTTGACCTGTACTCCTACAGGAGCCCAAGCCCCTGTGCAGGTCCCATCTCTGATGTGAGCCGGATGTAGCCAGAAGGAGGATTTCCTGCCTAGAGGGCTAGGCTCGAGCAGTTTATTACTCTACTATGGAGGGTGGTTAACTGATGTGCCAGTCCATCTTAATAGACTCGGACACTAGAGCAAAGTAGACCCGCAGCCTGTTAGGTACCATCTATGCCGCTCTTAACAAACCACCTATCCATGGGCGGTGTTATGCCATGTCACACAGTTAGTCGCCTCTTACGACATGCTCTCTGTGAGGCAGTGGTGCTATTCTTGTCCTTGTCATACACATAGACCCCAGCAAACCACCAATGAAGTTAAGTTGAATCAAATACACAAATTAACAAAAACTAAAGTTTTGTTGTCAAATAGATATCAATATCTTTCAATTTTAAAATAACATATAGAATGACCCGGGAATATATATCAACAAATTTGTTGGCCCGCACTCATGATGAAGTTGTACATGTCTGCCTTAACTGGCATTCTAAACGAGACTAGTAAGTTGACCGTATACAGCAAATTACTTATTCCCATAGTGGTGAGCTTATTGAGGAGAACCTTGCAATGCACTACAGCCAGGAGGGCCCAGATTCCTCTTCTCAAATGCGCCTCAGAGCTACTGCAACCTGCTGCCATAGAAACATCACGAGTTAACACCACTCAGTATGCGAAGCTTCAAACAACAACAAATTGTTTTACTCAACTCAGTACGAGTTACTTCAAACAACATCAAAATTAAGTTACTCAACTCAGCCGGAGTAACTTTGAACAGCGACAAGACATTGATACAAAACATTTCATTTAGAAACAACAGAGGATGTGTGTAAGGTTTTGAATCAGATTTTCTTCCAGGGCTTCATCTCAAATGAGGTCCCATACTGCTTAAGGACTGAAAATAATATAACAGAACAATTCCGTTATCTTCAAGTTTCATCAGAATGTTAAATGTTTTAATCTTGTTAATGTTTTCATAATGGTTTTTAATCCTCTTATATTCAAGTTAAATGTTTTAATCTCTCTTGTTGATGTTTTTATAATGGTTTTTAATCCTCTTATATTCAAGTTAAATGTTTTAATCTCTCTTGTTGATGTTTTTATAATGGTTTTTAATCCTCTTATATTCAAGTTAAATGTTTTGATCTCTCTTGTTGATGTTTTTATAATGGTTTTTAATCCTCTTATATTCAAGTTAAATGTTTTAATCTCTCTTGTTGATGTTTTATAATGGTTTTTAATCCTCTTATATTCAAGTTAAATGTTTTAATCTCTCTTGTTGATGTTTTCATAATGGTTTTTAATCCTCTTATATTCAAGTAAAATGTTTTAATCTCTCTTGTTGATGTTTTTATAATGGTTTTTAATCCTCTTATATTCAAGTTAAATGTTTTAATCTCTCTTGTTGGTGTTTTCATAATGGTTTTTAATCCTCTTATATTCAAGTTAAATGTTTTAATCTCTTGTTGATGTTTTTAAATGGTTTTTAATCCTCTTATATTCAAGTTAAATGTTTTAATCTCTTTTGTTGATGTTTTCATAATAATCTTTCTCATTATTTCTTATATTCTTCCATCACAAAGTTCCATGTTTATTATTTGTTTTGTTGATGTTTTCACAATGGTGCCAAATTTTCTTTAGCGTTTGATGTCAAATAACCAACTACATCTGTTTTTCATTGTCAAGTTTATGTAGTTGTTCACTTATTTAATGCCATGACGTTAAACAGGAAGGAAAACTAACGTCTGGTCAGGCAAAATAGGCTGATCAGACATGTTAGTCAGGGCCAGGCAAAGCATACTGGCCAAGACCCTCACCGTGACTTTGTGGTAGCCCTCCCTGGTAACGGACTGGTTTCATGGCTAACTAGGTGAGGGATAAACACAATCCCCATAGTAGTGAGTGACACGCAGATGAAGCCAAGCATAGCACAACCGCCTGGAGGACTCTGGTCCACCTTCATCAGCACACTCTGGATGTGAGCAAAGCCACTGCAACCCGCCACTTAACACCCTTTTCAGGGCACACAAAAGAGTAACCTACTCATTGTGGGCATTCACAATCAACTTGATGTTAAACGGCTCAGCGCCTTCTCTTTGAGAGGTCATGTAATTAGATCACTTGTTTCTCATAGCAAATGAATTGGTTCGAGCCTGATAATTGTGTGCTGCAGTGTACCCAGTTGTAAATTATTACCTGCTTGACCAGTAGGGAAGACCAGGCAGCGAGCAAGGGAACTAATCCATTCACTTGTGACATTAAGCGCGATGGGGGAATTGACAATTGTCTTTGATGTGTTGTAGTATTTCTTTTATGTCATCTATCATTCTGCCTCATGGTCTTCTTTGTTCCTCGTATTATAACTTCTTGTGTTGTATGTGTGCAGTGTTAGTTGAGCAGGTAAGTTCCTATGAGATAATGGTTCCATCTAATCTTCTGGCTAGCTATGCATACAGTTGAAACAGTGGTTCTCAAAATATATCTAATGACATGAATAGACACCCCACTGAAATGCAGACATAACTTCCTAAAATCAACACAGCTGATACAGGTGAAAGTCGTTGTATCGAGAGATGGCATGAACTGATGCAGACCCCAGAGAAGGAACTTCGGGAGGAACCTGCCCCTAGACATCAACCATGGAGGTCGCCGAACAGACTCTGAACTGGTGTATCACGGTGCAAGAGAATATGAAACGATTGGGATGCACAGATGATGACACATGTGATTGCGTCGCAATACAGGACCCAGACCACCTTTTCCAACCTCCAGAAAACATGCAATAATTGTGACATGCTGGAGGCAATCTTCTTCTTCTTCTTCTTCGTTCCTTCTCAATCTCCCGCTACCAAATCCTGAAAGGGCTTAAGTAGCAGAATGTAGTCCAGAGAACGGAATGCGTTGTGTCGTAGTTTACAGCTTGGCTGCGATATTTGCACCTTTTGGTCCAACACATCCGACTTCAACAAGCATTTTTTGAGTACCGGGTTAGCATTCCCTCTTCGATCCCTTCTCCTTAGCCAGTCTGCCCTGATGCAGCCTGTAATCCAGGATCACCGTGTGGAGGTGTAGAAGGGTCTTGGCAGCTATGGTTTGCTGGCCCTGATGCTAGCAGTCAGCTATGGGTTGCTGACCACTGCAGCTCATGCGCTGCTCAGCATCTTGATCCCGCTGGAGGCAATCAATGTCGCTGAATACTGGATGCATACTGTATGATGTGGTAGTTGGGCAAGGGAAGGAAGGACCCCATTCAATAAATGCATTTGAGACATTTATCTGTTTTTGTATTCCCTTTGTGTCTTTATTTGTCTCTTGTACTGTCAGTTTGGTCTTTTGTCAACGAGGAACTGAGACACTAGTCCAGTCAGACACAATATACTGACCAGGACGTTGCGCCAGGGTCAGACACAATACACTGACCAAGACCACACTCTCTCTTCCATGTAGCGTTCCCTGGAAACAGGCTGTTTTTAAGGCAGCCTGGCTGGCGAGATGCGGGTCAACGTGACCCTTGAAGTAGTGAGCAACATGTAGATGAAACCACATAGCACAACAGCCTGGAGGACCCTGATCCACCTTCATCAGCATGCTCAGGATGCAAGGAAATCCACTACAACCCACCAATTAACGCCTTTTTCAGGGCACACAAAAGAGTAAACAAACAATAACTTTTTTTGTGTGAAAAAATGCAGCAAAACTCATCTGAAAATAGTAAAACTCATCTGAAAATATGTCAGAAAATATCATGTCTTCTAGATTGCAAAAGTTTGAATGATGTTTTCGCATTTTTATTAACATTGTGTTTTTCTGGTTTGCCACGTTTTAAAACTTACATCTACATGGGTAGTTTTTAGTCGACCTGTGCTTCTACAGGGGCAGATGCGTCTGTGCAGGTCCCAGCCCTGCTATGAGCTGGATGTACCCCGGAGAAGGGTTTCCTGCTTAGCGGGCGAGGCTCGAACAGCTAATTACTCTGCTGCGTTGGGACAAGCGCTTACAGAGAGTGGTTAACTGATGTGCGAGTCCATCTTAATAGCCTCTACTAGAGCAAAGTAGACCCGCAGTCTCGTAGGCGCCATCTATGCTGCTCTAAACAAACCACCTAACCATGGCCGGTGTTACGCCATGTCACACAGTTGCCTCTTACGACATGTTCTCTGTGGGGAAGTGGTGCTATTCTTGTCCTTGTCATACACAGACTCCGGAAAACTATTCTGGGCATGGGAAATGATTGGGTCGGGTTGCGTGGTGCCATGGTTGCTGGTGCGCCTCCTGGCCTGGCACTTCTGTCTTCAGTACCTGTTTTATGGCGGAGTGTGCTTCACCCCGCCCCCCCCCACCAAGTCATGGCCCATTTGTGGGTCACTACTGGAACTTGAGTCATGTCCCATTTGTGTAATCACTCCTGGAACTTAATTAAGTCATGACCCATTTGTGTAATCACTCCTGGAACTTAATTAAGTCATTACCCATTTGTGTGATCACTCCTGGAACTTGAGCCATGACTCATTTGTGTGATCACTCCTGGAACTTAATTAAGTCATGACCCATTTGTGTAATCACTCCTGGAACTTAATTAAGTCATTACCCATTTGTGTGATCACTCCTGGAACTTGAGCCATGACTCATTTGTGTGATCACTCCTGGAACTTGAGCCATGACTCATTTGTGTGATCACTCCTGGAACTTAATTAAGTCATTACCCATTTGTGTGATCACTCCTGGAACTTGAGCCATGACTCATTTGTGTGATCACTCCTGGAACTTAATTAAGTCATTACCCATTTGTGTAATCACTCCTGGAACTTAAGTCATGACCCATTTGTGTAATCACTCCTAGAACTTAAGTCATGACCCATTTGTGTAATCACGCCTGGAACTTAAGTCATGACCCATTTGTGTAATCACTCCTAGAACTTAAGTCATGACCCATTTGTGTAATCACTCCTGGAACTTAAGTCATGACCCATTTGTGTAATCACTCCTAGAACTTAAGTCATGACCCATTTGTGTAATCACTCCTGCAACTTAAATGATGACCCATTTGTGTCAGCTGATTTGTTTGTCACAAATTGTGCCAACTGTAAACTTTATCACATTCGAATAAAAAAAAATGTCAGTAGGACTTTTTCCTATTGCTGGGCTAATCAAGGTTTTTTTTAGGCTGAGAACTACAGGCCACTTCGCCACTGCTGTTGCCATGTCGTGTGCTGGCTATGTTTGTTTATTTCACCCCCCAACAGAAAAACAACATATGTCATACTGGGATTTGAACCGCTGCCCTCCTTGTCGGCAGACAGACCTCGAAACCATTCGACCACGCACACCTCACATTCGTATAAACTTACCATTTGTCACATTCATTTCAGCTGCTGTTTAATTTGTCACATTAATTTCAACTGTTTACTTTGTCAAATTCATATCAGCTGTTTCATTTGTCATGTTTCATTATGTTAAAAATCCACCCAATGTATTACGAGATCCTCGCCGGAGCTGCGGAATTCGTGCATTGTGCTGAGATGACCAGAACACTAATGGGTTAAACCGTGTGGAATGACATTGATTCTTCAACTAAACTAAAATAAATTAATGTTAACTGTTTACTTCGTCACATTCATATCAGCTCCTTAAATTGTCACATTCATATCAGCTTTTTAAATTGTCACATTAATGGGACTCTTCGTCACATTTGTAAAGCTGTTCTCTTTGTGATATGAATAATTGCTTTGTCACAATCATATTAGCTCTTTTCTTTATCATTATGATGTTTTCATTGGCTTTTTTGAATCAGATGTTATCCTGTCACATGAATATCTTTTTCTCACATTTCTGTTAACTTCTTCCCTAGCAGTATTTATGTTCTCTTCGTGTCAATTATATTAGCATTTTCATTGGTCGATGAATACACACATAGCGATTCGTTGAATAATGCTTTTTGTATTATTGGAACCTTGGTAGTCAAACAGCAAGCTATGCTTGCTGCCAGGTAGCTGAAGGCTATCAGTGGTACGTTCTTTATCTTGCAATGTTTAGAGTAGCGAAGCGGGATGATAATTTTAGAGTAGGCTGAGTCATGAACATAAATGTGCCCGCTTCCACTTAACGATGTTGAAGAGTACTTTATGTTTGTGCTGAATGAGGTAGCTGAAACTCATGCTGTCGACGTACTTCTGCACAGTTGTCTGCGGTTTTTTGTTTGTTTTGTAAAGCAGTTCTAGACGTCTTTTGTTTCATTTATTAAAAAAAAAAATATATATATATTACTCTCTCCTTTAACACGTGATCAGATAGCAATCACAAAACTAAACATAGCTGCGCTGAAATAACATTTGAAACACTTTGAGAGCTTAGACTGTAACACGCTCGGTCAGGGAAGGCCGGCCTACTTTGAGGCTAGTTGGCTGCCAAGAAAAAGTATTGCCGTGATGACCGTCTCCTAGTTACAAATTGACTCGATTCCCACGCTGTGTGCGGCTGGGCGCAATCAGCCAACTTATCAAATAGTAACCGGTAAATTCATTTTGCTGTTCCACGCGTTTGCTAACATGTCACTGCGCTAAAAAATAATGGTCGTTACAATTTCAATTTCTAATTGATTTCTTATCTGTTTTATGCAAGGAGCTGTCTTCTCTATTTCTTCAAAACGATTTGGGACAGCTTAGCCTGACCTGTCCATTCTAATGCTTCGCTACTGAATGTTTACTTCCTGAGGCCGTACTAGGCCTAGAGGAAGGGTGGTTGGCTATTGGAAAGGGATTTCATTACTTTTTATAATTTTGTCTAGACAGCGACTAACAGCCCACTCTTATAGATTTTCAACTGACAAGGATTCTTTAACGAATACAGCTTGTGCGTGAGATCTCCGTGTTTTTCGTCAATCTTCAATATGACTAAACGCTAGTCTTGCCTCCCTTAACCAGGGGATGCTTGAAGGTTGTGCGATTCTAACCCCCACAGTCCGCCATTTTGTTTCAAGAGAGGCAAGCGTCTTTACTTCTGGAGTATAGCGACCCATCATCATCATGTAGCATGTTATTTAGAGAACGTCGCTTTCATGACAGCTAGTCTGTAGAAAACTCTGTCTTCCGGTCTGCTCCAAGGTCAAATCCGGCGTCTCCTTGATGCCCTGAGTCCATCGTCTTCTCGATCGGCCCCTTCTCTCGTTCCAGTGACCATGGCCTTCCATAACCACTCTCTCCAGTCCGCTGTGTCGTTTGACGTGTCCAAAAAACATTTGGGAATAATATTTTATTATATATTACAAATATTTTGTAATCGTCCATGTTTCACGCCCATAGGTCGTCACAGGAAAAATGCATGTTCTTAGGATCTTTAGTTTTAGTTCTTTGCTTGTATTATAGCATTAAAAAAAAAAAAAAAAAATTATTATAAAAATGTCCAAGTATTTCTTAGAAAGACTGAAATTATCAGCCGCAGTTCCAGGAAGTATAAGATGCTCGAATGTGACATAAATAACTGGGTGAAGATCATACCACTCTTCTTACATCACTCTTGTTTCATTTGACAATGTCCTACAATCACACTCTTGTTTCATTTGACAATGTCCTACAATCACACTCTTGTTTCATTTGACAATGTCCTACAATCACACTCTTGCACAACTTTCACACGCGCCCTCAGGGTGAGACCATCCCATTGCACTTTGGTTGGGCTGGCTTCTGAGAGCGTACAAGCCTAGCATAGGTACATACAGACGCACACATACATCCAAGCACTTGTTTATGCGTCTTAATATCGCCCATTTGACTACGGTGTACGGTGGAATTGGAGCGCCTCCGCCAGAAGAAACTAGTGAGACAAATACGTAAAATAAAAAAAATAAAAAATTATAAATAACTGAGATATTGATCAAATATGCTGACAATGTGTAAGTAGATCCCGCTGTTGGAAACTCTATGACTTCATTTATTCTTGAACCATGGCTTGAATATTTTTAGGGTGGCTCACCAGTCAGTCAAAAATGTCACAAGTCAGCATGATCGAACTACAGTCATGCAATTTATGTTAACGAATTTAAACTAGGCACTAATTCAATTTTATTTTTACATAACAATGCGTACTAAACCAAAATATATTGTATTACTTCATCATCATGTAGCATGTCCTTTGTAGAACGTCGCTCCCATCACAGTCTGTCTGAAAGAAACTCGTTCCCTTGCCAAAACTCCAGCCTCCGCCACTGTCATACTCAGGCACTCCTGGATATCTTGGTGCCATCGTCTTCTTGGTCTACCCCTTCATCTTTTGCCTGGCACCATACCTTCCATCACCGTTCTCTCAAGACCGTTGTGTCTCTTGATGTGACCAAAGTATTTACATTTTCTAGCCAAAATGGAATTGATAAACCAGTTCTCCTCTATGCTCAACTCTTGCCGAATGTCTACATTTGTTCTTTTCTTTGTCCAGGGTATTCTGAGGATTTTTCTGTAACATTTTGACTCGAAGGATTCGATTCTTTGTCTAGAAGTTTTGGTAATCGTCCATGCTTCACAACCATAAGCTGCCACAGGAAAAGCACAGGCTCTCAAGATCTTTACTTTTATCGTTTTTTTGTTGCCCTGCCATAATTTCTTCAGGCTGTTCAGTCTTTGCATTGGCATAGCTAGTCTTCTTCTGATTTCTTTCGAGCAGTCACCATTTTTGTCAGTTCTGTAGCCCAGATATTCAAAATGTGTGACCTGATCTATTTCCTCACAACTTACAGTAACTTTATGCTGACATTGTGTTTGGGCATTATCTTTGTTTTGTTTATGTTTATGAACATATTTTGATCTTTACTATGTCCATTAACGGCTGAAAGTAGCTGCTCTAGCCCTTCTGCACTTCTTGATAGTATCACTGCGTCATCTGCGTATCGTAACTCTGGAATCTCGTACCCGCCAATCGTAAATGGGTTGAAACATTCAATGTTCTGTTGTATTACTCACACAGTATTAGTCTATTTCGTCTTAAGAAAGAATGCACTACTGTCAGAGGCATGGCGTGTGTGTCCTTGAACATGCTTGGTAGTTTTAGCACAGAAGTACCATTTATCGATGCCTTTAGTAGGTTTAAATTGTGGTAGTGGAGGTCCATTTAGATTCACAATCATAATCTAGCTTATGTACAATGTATTCGAACCGTGCGAGAGTCGTTATGAAGTAACGATTAAAAACGTAATTATTAAAAACTTTTTTTTTCACTCGTAAAGCTTGGAACGAGACTGGCTGATTTGTTAGCATTCTGGCCTTCCGATAAGAGGGCATGCACACAAAACCTCATCAAGACATGTTTAAAAAACAAAAATCACATAAAACAACAAAACCTAGTCTGCACACACTGTGGAAATTGCAGAGGCAAGCAGCCTTTATTCCTAAGATCTATAAATCCTCTCGGTGAACTCCAGAAAAAGGAATAAACATCGTGATATTAGTTTTTTTCTCTAACAATTGCCATATTGATTAAACGTGCTGGCTGTGCGATAGCTGATCCTGTTCGCGGATGCTCTAGGATTTCTTTTTTCCTTCTGGGGCATTCATTAGAGATGGGCGATTGAGACTGTGGGGTATCGATCACAGAGAAGAGAAGGAATATGCATTATATATTTTCATGGACAATCTGTATTTTGTTTGTCTCTTGTTTTGTGTTTTCTTGTTAATACGAGTTTTCTTGTGGCAAGTGTGAACTTGTTCTGTGTTTTCTTGATAATACGAGTTTTCTTGTTGCAAGGATGAACTTGTTCTGTGTTTTCTTGATAATACGAGTTTTCTTGTAGCAAGTGTGAACTTGTTCTGTGTTTTCTTGATAATACGAGTTTTCTTGTGGCAAGTGTGAACCTGTGTGTTTTCTTGATAATACGAGTTTTCTTGTGACAGGTGTGAACTTGTTCTGTGTTTTCTTGATAATACGAGTTTTCTTGTGGGAAGTGTGAACTTGGTCTGTGTTTTCTTGATATTGATAATACGAGTTTTCTTGTGGCAAGTGTGAACTTGTTCTGTGTTTTCTTGATAATACTTTTCTTGTGGCAAGTGTGAACTTGTATGTTTTCTTGATAATATAAGTTTTCTTGTGGCAAGTGTGAACTTGTATGTTTTATTGATAATACGAGTTTTCTTGTGGCAAGTGTGAACTTGTTCTGTGTTTTCTTGATAATATGTTTTCTTGTGGCAAGTGTGAACTTGTTCTGTGTTTTCTTGATAATATAAGTTTTCTTGTGGCAAGTGTGAACTTGTTTTGTTATTTCTTGATAATATAAGTTTTCTTGTGGCAAGTGTGAACTTGTTTTGCATGAAGACTGTTTAGAAAGCAATTTGAGTAACCAAGCATCCCATCTATATTATGGGGACTATGCCCATATGAGGTGGGGAAAGAGAAGTATGTAAAAGGTTGACAAATGTAGAGAAAGAATGTATTTCAGTTCTTCTTTTGGACACGACACACAACATTATCTATCTGTCTGTCTGTCTGTCTGTCTGTCTATCTATTTATCTGTCTGTCTATCTATCTATCTATCTATTTATCTATCTATCTATCTATCTGTCTGTCTGTCTGTCTGTCTGTCTATCTATCTATCTATCTATCTATCTATCTATCTATCTATCTATCTATCTATCTATCTATCTATCTATCTATCTATCTATCTATCTATCTATCTATCTATCTATCTATCTATCTATCTATCTATCTATCTATCTATCTATCTATCTATCTATATATATCTGTCTGTCTGTCTGTCTGTCTGTCTGTCTGTCTGTCTGTCTGTCTGTCTGTCTGTCTGTCTGTCTGTCTGTCTGTCTGTCTGTCTGTCTGTCTGCCTGCCTGCCTGCCTGCCTGCCTGCCTGCCTGTCTGTCTGTCTGTCTGTCTGTCTGTCTGTCTGTCTGTCTGTCTGTCTGTCTGTCTGTCTGTCTGTCTGTCTGTCTATCTTTGTGCAACAAATACGGCGCACAAGGCAGAAACAAATGATCTCCGGTTGGAACGGTGTGACGCCACTGTTTTTAGATCTTGTATAGTACTGAGGCCCATATAGTTAAGCCCTCTCGGATGACTGTTCCTCTGAGTGTTTCCTTGGGTCTTCCTCTTTTCCGAACACCCCTTGGTGTCCATTCGAGTGCTTGCAATATATATACGTGGCGTGTTCAAATGAAACCGGACCTAACTAGTTCAAGGGAACATACGTACGATGCGCATGATGATGTCACTTCTGATATAATCAACACTTACCAACCGTCAAGTTTGCAAAATTGCATTATCCTCGGACTCAAAGTTTCTTCAGCAGACCGTTGAAAACATGGCGGGTGTGATACGGAATCCGTCCAGAGTTGATCAGCGAGCAGGGATTCGGTTTGTCGACCAGTTGAAATTCATCGCAGAATGCAGGCAGTGTATGGCGACAAAAGTGTGGCGAACGTAATCTGTGACAACGGTCCACCCGAATTGCTGCATCAGTTTTAGCGATGGCATCTTCTGACGCAACAATATGCGCCCGACCTGGTCTCGGAAGATCTTTCGTTAACTCACGTCCTTCTTTAGTCATCGTTGTCCAGTTCTTCACTGTTGTCTTCGACACACTTTTGTCACCATACCCTGCCTGCATTCTGCGATGAATGTCAACTGGTCGACATCCTTCAGCTGTTAGAAACCGAATGTGCTGTTTACACCAGAAGGGACGTCATCATGCCCATCGTACGTATGTTCACATGGCTTGGCTTGGCTTCGTTTGGCTTGGCTTGGCTTGGCTTGGCTTGGCTTGGTTTGGTTTGGCTTGGCTTGGCTTGGTCTGGCTTGGCTTGGTTTGGCTTGGCTTAGTTTGGTTTGGCTTGGCTTGGCTTGACTTGGCTTCGTTTGGTTTGGCTTGGCTTGGTTTGGCTTAGCTTGGCTTCGTTCGTTCTCAATCTCCCGCTACCAAACCCTGAAAGGGCTTAAGTAGCAGAATGTAGTCCAGAGAACGGAATGCGTTGTGTCGTAGTTTACAGCTTGACTGCGATATTTGTACCTTTCGGTTCAACACATCCGACTTCAGCAAGAATTTTTTTAGTACCGGATTAGCATTCCCTCTTCGATCCCTTCTCCTTAGCCAGTCTCCACCTGCTACAGCCTGTTATCCAGGATCACCGAGTGGAGGTGTAGAAGGGTCTTGGCATCTCTGTTTCACTGGCCCTGACGCTAGCAGTCAGCTATGGGTCGCTGACCACTGCAGCTCATGCGCTGCTCAGCATCTTGATCCCGTATGTTCACTTGTTGCAGTTAGGTCCGGTTTTATGTACCAGTACCAGAAGAAGGAGATGTTGAAGCAGTAACTTAGTGATCAACTTAGTCGTACTTGAACCAACCACATCTACAACAGTAGTACATCAATGCTTTAACCGCGCTTCCTGCCAGGATGTCAGCTGTTGTGGTGAAAACCCCTACGTCCATCATGGCCTAATTAGAGTGATAAAGGAAGTGTGGTATCGTCTCATAAAGCACGATTGATAAGGCTTCCACAGATCATTCGCCAGCGAGTGGTGTTATTCCGTCCAAAGTTTGTCAATCGTATCCTGTTATGATAAGCAGGCACAAATAGCACACAAGACAAATATCGCGGACAAACAATACGGATGTTATGTTAAGAACGTCACTCTAATCAATTCTTCTTGCTCTTCCTCCTGTTCTTCTTCTTTGTTCTCAAACTCAGCTCTTTCATTTTCCTCAGCTCCAGAATGACCGTTGGCAGTAGACCCATACCAGCCCCCCCCCCCCCGCCCTCCCCCCAATCGTGATGCCTCTGCTATCCACTCGTGCCTTAACCAGCCCTTCGCACCTTCCAAAACAAGGATTAGGCGTCTTCTTCTTCTTCTTCTTCTTCATCATCATCTTTCGTTCTCAAACTTTCGTTATCAAGCCCCGAAAAGGGCTTTGCAGGCAGCAGGATTTTATCTAGAGAATTGAATGCGTTGTGTCATAGTTAACAGCTTGACCGCAATATTTGCACCTTTCCGACACATCTGACTTTAGCAAGCCGTTTTTGGTACCGGGTTAGCATTCCCTCTTCGATCCCTTCTCATTAGCCAGTCTGCTCTATACCAGTCTGTTATGCAGGAGGTGTACAATGGCCTTGGCATCTCTGGTTCACTGGCCTTTACGCTAGCAGTCAGCTTTGGTTCACTGGCCCTTACGCTAGCAGTCAGCTCTGGTTCACTGGCCCTTACGCTAGCAGTCAGCTTTGGGTCGCTGACCCTTACGCTAGCAGTCAGCTTTGGGTCGCTGGCCTTGACGCTAGCAGTCAGCTTTGGATCGCTGACCGATACAGCTCATTCACTGCTCAGCATCTTGACCCCGACCACCTAATCAATTAAACGGGCAAAAGGCAAAGGCCGCCGTCCATCGTAGACGATGATGGCATAATTTATTTGCTAGCGCTATTTTTAGTTCGCTCTCGCCTCGAGCCGCCCGACCCCAGTGGCAAGTCAAGGACAAGACGACAAGGGGGCCAATACGAGATGCAGGGGACTCCGCATCAAGCACCCTTGAAAAAGACGGCGGAGTCCGGAGTCGAACCCACACCACCTGATCACGAGGCCGACGGCTTAACCACTTCGTCACAGAATCAATTAAACGGGACCAATGAGTAATCAAGGTCAGGGTTAACATACTAAGTGGTCCCCTTCCTCCCCCCCCCACCCCAAGTTGAAAGAGTCCGTGGGCTGCAACTGCTATAAGCCCATTCGATAACCGACACTGACATGTTGTTCCTATGCAAATGTAAAGGTCACATATTTTTTCTTTCGTTTTGGCTCGTCGGGGTACGCTGTTTTGTGTTTTGCACATCACGGTCCAGTGAACCCGACTTTAGCGCTCAATTTTAGGGGGTTTACTGCCCGTAATGGCTGTACCTTTTGCTGAATCCAACCTCAGGTAATTTTTGGATGAGAGCTACGCATCCACACAGACGGCCATATGATGGTGACGAAGTTGTGGAGAGAACTGGTGCGGATGGGATGGGGCAGATGGATCTGATAGGGCGTTGGTTGAAGATATGCACTCTACAGGGAGTCGAGCTATTGTGATGGATTTCTCCTGTGAGACAAAATGTCAATTGTGTGAAGACAGTTGGAAACATGCATTACAAGTGGAGAGAGGACGCAGATTGAGCTGCACTGAACGGAACATTTGTTTTTGTTAATGACATGTGCTCCATTGGGAACTCATCGGCTGTGATTGATTTCTGCTGTGCACTTTTAATATATTATCTTGTCTTTGTTATTTCGTTCCTTCTTTGTCTCAATCTCTCCTATTTCTTCCTTTCCACCAATTTTTATCATAACATGTTTTAATTCCTGTCTGGATTTCTCTGACATCTTTGTGTATTAACTTGCCTCATTTCTTTCTCCAAATGACCTTCCGTTTTATCTCAGAATCTGTCAGCTGACATAGTTATCCATGTATTGCTGTTGACCTTATCACAATTTCCATACACGTTATTTCGTTCCGTCCGATAAAACTCTTTCATCAGGCCTGCCCGTAAAATATTCCCATTCACATTATCAATGAAGAATCCTAGTTTTTAAAGAAAAGTAATCGATGTTGTAATATTCATAACCCTTGTGTGAATCCTTGCGTAATTTATTGGCGATAAAATAATAACAACTTTGTGCCCATGTGATGTACCCGAATGGTACTATCGGTTCATAGTAAAGAGCCATGTGAGTTTTCAAGAATGTTGTTAAAGGTGAATAAAGAGGGTTGTACATTGTACAATTTCATAATTTCAAGACCTGTGCTATTGTAATCCATTACTGGAATAGCCAGGATACAGGCTTCGTGTAAAGATATCGTCTGCAGTGAGAGCTCTTCTACATATTGAAAATAAAATGTGTAACTGACTATCGCATTTTCCCTACCGAGAAGAGCTCTATACAGGAGAACAGCGTAGTTTAGCCAAGCGGTCGAGGTTATTACTTAGGGACGGTCACTACTATCTGTAGCGTCTGGGAGTCATGATGATGATAATGATGATGATGTTCGTCCATCACAAGTGATGACGACAACTCTATTTGTTCAGTCATTCGACGGTCAATTCTCTTGCTGTGTTCGCTGAAATGGGTGACTTGCGCGCTGATTTGGAATACAGTGAGCAAGAAACTGCGCCTTTTGTCAACCTCACGCTCTGGTCTTGAGCTACCCTTGGCCAGTGGCAAGATATATATACATAATTTACTCCCGAAGCCTTTCCAGTAAATAGCTATCCCGCAAGGCAGCGGAGGGGGGGGGGGGACGACATCTAACGTTATGTGTCGTGCCTTTCCCATAACCGCAAGAGGTCGTAGGGACATAACTCAGCGTGTGTGTGAGTATGGCATCTGTCCCCTGCTGTGTTCAGTCCATTAAAGTCGTGTCTAAATTTCACACATCAAAACTGACGTTTGCAGCTAGGGTGAAGGGCGCCAATCTCGCGAAGTTCAGCCGGGTGAACTAGACCGTGAAATACGACACAGGTTTAAGCGTAGTGCTATTCATATAACCTATGTCCAGACCAGGATAATCGGACGGAAGAAAACACAAAAAAAAAAACCAAAAAAACAAAACAAAAAACCAACGACAAAACTAGTCTAAACGGAAAACAACACGTTTCCGTGAACACAAATGTAAGTCGTCGACTAGTGTGAATTCCAGGAAAATCCATTATCTGAACTAAACCAGCATAGCAATGTAGACCCGCAGCTGGTTACGGCGCCATCTTTGCTGATATATGGGAGTAATTTGCTGATATATGGGAGTAATTTGCTGAACTTGGCAGTGGTCCTAAGGTTTGAGACACTACTACGAGTATAACAGTTCAATTTCCTTCAAATGTTTTTACCACTTCCATACAGCGCGTATCTCTCCATTCCCCAAAGCCTTAACCCTTATGTCACCAGCTGAACTCGGATGTATCGTACTGAAAGGTGCAAATATCGCAATCAAGCTGTAACCTACATCACAACGCATTGCGTTGTCCGGACAGTATTCTGCTACATGCAAAGTTCTGTTTAGGAATGAACACGTGTTCAGCAGATGGGGCAGGCAGGAACGGAGACACGTGTTCAGCAGATGGGGCAGGCAGGAACGGAGACACGTGTTCAGCAGATGGGGCAGGCAGGAACGGAGACACGTGTTCAGCAGATGAGGCAGGCAGGAACGGAGACACGTGTTCAGCAGATGGGGCAGGCAGGAACGGAGACATGTTTTCAGCAGAGGGGGCAGGCCGGAACGGAGACATGTTTTCATCAGAGGGGGCAGGCCGGAACGGAGACATGTTTTCAGCAGAGGGGGCAGCCGGAACGAGGTATACGGCATGTTCATACACACAACAGTGGAAATATAACAGAAAGGCTTTCCCAACAGACACATCGTCCACAAACCCGGAGCAGAATCCATATCCCTCCAGCGATCACTGAGAATACTTGAGACAGAAAAGCAGCCACCAACATAAATAGTTGTCTTCACAGACTGAAGAGTCTAACAGAGGCAATACAGAAAATAAAGAACGAACCGCTGTTATACGAAATCATAGCGAAACTAGCAAACCTCCAGAGATCATCAACCATAGCGCTGCAATGACTACCCTCCCATTGCGGAACCATAGGAAACGAGAGAGCTGAACTTCATCAGAAACGAGTATATACACCAATGGAGAGAAGACAGAAACATAAGCAGTACACCAGACCCAATTCACTATCTCAAAAGAAATCAACAAACTACCTTATTTCGTCTGAGAGCTGGACACTGCAGACTACTAGAACATCTTTACCGACTGAAGATCTCACACACCGATAAGTGCCCACGTGGAACAGGGGGCCAGAACCCTGAGCATATTCTACAGGAATGCCTAATCTATAGGAAAATGAGATGCCAGACCTGGCCAGAGGGTGCGGAGCTGAGACAAAAGCTGTGGGGCAGCCGCTCCGACCTGGTGAAGACTACAGACTTCATCATGGCGACAGGCCTGCAGATATAGCATGACCAGAAGATCCTAAACGCAAAGAAGAAAGAAGAAAAATGATTCTTAACTCAACCTTATCCTCGTGTCCAGGACTTTTGAAACACCTCGATAGGAAAAAAAAAAAGAGACAATAAAATAAAACAGTTTTCTATTTCTAAGAAATGACGTCACTGCACTATGGGCAAACTCAAAGGTGCTCGGTCTCTCTCAGCAAATGATGCAAAGTCAGCATGTTGATTGTCCTTGTAGCTCGATGGTTGTACATTCCTCAACTCCGTAATTGCATACGCCACACTCCGCTCGAACCTAGTTTAACGTCAAAACGTTTCAGTATGTGGATTCAGGTCAGGTCAGGTCATCCCGTAACCGGTGAGGTTGTTGGGGCACTCATGAAGACATCCTGACAACCCCACGCCACCCTTCTCTGTCAGCGGCCGCTACCTGCGCCTCTTCTGGTCAGAGATTGGTCCATTCTTTTATGTTGTCTTCCCACCTCTTTTTGGGACGGCCTCTTCGTCGTCTGCCTTGCACCTTTCTGTAGAGGATCGTATTTGCAAGACCATTTGATCTCGATATGTGACCGTACAAAGTCAGTTTCCTTCTTTTGACAGTTGCCAAGAGGTCTTCAAAAGGCCCTAATTCTATCTCGTATTTCCTCATTTGTAACTCGATCTTTGGACGTGACGTTTAAAAGTCTTCGGAAACATCTCATCTCCAAGGCCTGTATCCTTCGCTGAGAGTCAGCTGTAACTGTCCATGTCTCACATGCATATTGACAGGACCAATATACGCATTAATCTGATTTTCGTGCATAGTGCTAACCGTTTATCTTTGCCATATTTTGTTAAGCCGTGCAAGCGCCGCTATTGTCTGTGCTATTCTGACCAACACCTCACATTTTGATCCTTTTTCTCTGACAATCGAACCCAGATATTTAAAACGGACAACCACTTCGAGTTCCTGGCCATTAGCATTTATCCTACTGTTGAAGCCCTCGGCGTTGTTGGTTATTAATTTTGTCTTTCCAGCTTTTATCTCCATACCATAGTCAAGAGCTGTTACATCGAGCCTTCTGTCCCATTACCGGAGTTCTGCTTCTGAACCCGCCAACCCATGGATGTGGATTAAATAGGTACAATTAATTTAAATAAAACTTTTAACAACTTCAGTTGTACCGATGTCAATACTCCACCTCGAACACTTCCCATTGGTGTATCTTTTCTCCTGGCTTTCCTTCATCTTAAAGCGCTCAGTATTGAATACTCACCAATCTCTGGCTAAATCTAGCAGAATAATTATTATAAGCGTGTAATGTTCGTGTATTCAACCGGTATTTCAACAATTAATGCGAGAGTTAACTGGCGATATCGCAGGAATCTGGGATAGCAGCGGTTCTGAGAAAGTCTCATATCACAGGTCCCCATGACGTTAAATTCTAACTAAATCGCCTGGGTCCCCATTCAATACAGTCGTCACACCGGGCTGTGTATAAAGGTCTGCACACACAAATCTGATTTTAAACAATCGATCTCATATCCTAAAGAAGTTGTCGAACTTAGCCAAGCCTTTCGTAATTCAACACTTGCGATTATGGAATTTCAGCCGAGTTCAATCCAGACACATTTACAGACTCAATTACTTGAATTATGTGTGCAGGGTCAAGCTTGATTTGGTTTTTTTTCGTTCGCCTTATTTCTCTATTTTCCATGGCGGTGTGCGTTGCACTGGGGTTTTTATTTTGCGCCTGTCGGCCCAGTGCCTGCTTCCTCCTGCATTTTCTAAGGGTTTGCTTCTCCTGGGTAACGGCCGGTGCTGTGATGGGGATCGAACCCAGCACCTTCCAGTTGTGAGCCGTGTCACTTAACCACTAGGCCACGCCGTTCCCTTCAAGCTTGTTGAAATGTCGAGTCTGACGAAACAAAAATATTCATACAAAACCAGCAAGTAAAACATGTGATCAATTTCACGTACCTGGGTAACATAATCTCAGCAGACGGCAAAGGCGATACCGAAATCCAAAACAGATGTAATAAAGCAAGCCAAATTATTGTGTAAATGTCCCCGATATTACAATGTAAACACACGAGCATGGATTCAAAAATATCTCTATTCAACACGATATTCATAACCCCATTGTGCTATCAGTGGCTAGAATTGGACATTGACAAGCAAAGAAAAAACAGGCATGTAATGCCTGGGCAGAATGCTGGGAGTAACAAGAATGGACAGAATAAGAATGAAGATATTAGGAAGCAGGTAGGTACAACACCAGTGCTAGACCTCATCAAGAGACAAGTAGGTACAACACCAGTGCTAGACCTTATCAAGAGACAAGTAGGTACAACACCAGTGCTAGACCTTATCAAGAGACAAGTAGGTACAACACCAGTGCTAGACCTTATCAAGAGACAAGTAGGTACAACACCAGTGCTAGACCTCATCAAGAGACAAGTAGGTACAACACCAGTGCTAGACCTCATCAAGAGACAAGTAGGTACAACACCAGTGCTAGACCTCATCAAGAGACAAGTAGGTACAACACCAGTGCTAGACCTCATCAAGAGACAAGTAGGTACAACACCAGTGCTAGACCTCATCAAGATACAAGTAGGTACAACACCAGTGCTAGACCTCATCAAGAGACAAGTAGGTACAACACCAGTGCTAGACCTCATCAAGAGACAAGTAGGTACAACACCAGTGCTAGACCTCATCAAGAGACAAGTAGGTACAACACCAGTGCTAGACCTCATCAAGAGACAAGTAGGTACAACACCAGTGCTAGACCTCACCAAGAGACAGCAAACCAAAATGGTTCGGCCACGTGGCACGTCAAACACCAGATAGTATCCCTTTTCTATACAGACACGACGGATACAAAGCCAAGGGCCACCTACGCAAAAAATGGATAGCAGAAATAACAGAAGCAGTAAATCTCCCCGTATACGAAGCACACACTAGGGCCCGGTCAAGAAACCTCTTTATAACCTGATGCTGAAAGGCACAAGCACATACTAGGGCCCGGTCAAGAAACCTCTTTATAACCTGATGCTGAAAGGCACAAGCACATACTAGGGCCCGGTCAAGAAACCTCTTGATAACCTGACGCTGAAAGACACAAGCACATACTAGGGCCCAGTCAAGAAACCTCTTCATAACCTGACGCTGAAAGACACAAGCACATACTAGGGCCCGGTCAAGAAACCTCTTGATAACCTGACGCTGAAAGGCACAAGCACATACTAGGGCCCAGTCAAAAAACATTTTCATAACCTGACGCTGAAAGGCACAAGCACATACTAGGGCCCGGTCAAGAAACCTCTTCATAACCTGACGCTGAAAGGCACAAGCACATACTAGGGCCCAGTCAAGAAACCTCTTCATAACCTGACGCTGAAAGGCACAAGCACATACTAGGTCTCGGTCAAGAAACCTCTTGATAACCTGACGCTGAAAGGCACAAGCACATACTAGAGCCTGGTCAAGAAGCATTTTCATAACCTGACGCTGAAAGGCACAAGCACATACTAGGGCCCGGTCAAGAAACCTCTTGATAACCTGACGCTGAAAGACACAAGCACATACTAGGGCCCGGTCAAGAAACCTCTTGATAACCTGACGCTGAAAGGCACAAGCACATACTAGGGCCCAGTCAAGAAACATTTTCATAACCTGACGCTGAAAGGCACACGCACATACTAGGGCCCAGTCAAGAAACATTTTCATAACCTGACGCTGAAAGGCACAAGCACATACTAGGGCCCGGTCAAGAAACCTCTTGATAACCTGACGCTGAAAGGCACAAGCACATACTAGGGCCCGGTCAAGAAACCTCTTGATAACCTGACGCTGAAAGGCACAAGCACATACTAGGGCCCAGTCAAGAAACATTCTCATAACCTGACGCTGAAAGGCACAAGCACATACTAGGGCCCGGTCAAGAAACCTCTTGATAACCTGACGCTGAAAGACACAAGCACATACTAGGGCCCAGTCAAGAAACCTCTTGATAACCTGACGCTGAAAGACACAAGCACATACTAGGGCCCGGTCAAGAAACCTCTTGATAACCTGACGCTGAAAGGCACAAGCACATACTACGGCCCAGTCAAAAAACATTTTCATAACCTGACGCTGAAAGGCACAAGCACATACTAGGGCCCGGTCAAGAAACCTCTTGATAACCTGACGCTGAAAGGCACAAGCACATACTAGGGCCCAGTCAAGAAACCTCTTCATAACCTGACGCTGAAAGGCTCAAGCACATACTAGGGCCCGGTCAAGAAACCTCTTGATAACCTGACGCTGAAAGGCACAAGCACATACTAGGGCCCGGTCAAGAAACCTCTTGATAACCTGACGCTGAAAGGCACAAGCACATACTAGGGCCCAGTCAAGAAACATTTTCATAACCTGACGCTGAAAGGCACAAGCACATACTAGGGCCCGGTCAAGAAACATTTTCATAACCTGACGCTGAAAGACACAAGCACATACTAGGGCCCAGTCAAGAAACATTTTCAGAACCTGACGCTGAAAGACACAAGCACATACTAGGGCCCAGTCAAGAAACCTCTTGATAACCTGACGCTGAAAGACACAAGCACATACTAGGGCCCAGTCAAGAAACCTCTTGATAACCTGACGCTGAAAGACACAAGCACATACTAGGGCCCAGTCAAGAAACATTTTCATAACCTGACGCTGAAAGGCACAAACTGGACAAGAAAAGCGAAATGATAGAAGAGAAAGAAGACATATCACACGACCATCGATGTTGAAACATGTTCATTAGAGATTTGGATATGCCGAAGACGGATGTGTCTGACTCAAAGGTGCAAATATCGCAGTCAAGCTGTAAACTAGCGACACAACGCATTCTCCGGACTACATCTTGCTACTTGCAAAGCCCTGTTCAGGGCTTGGTAGCGGGAGATTGACAACGAACGCAGAAGAAGTAGAAGAAGAAGAAGAGATTTGGAAAGGATGGAACAACTGACAAGAGGGACCAAGTCCAAAAGTTGCTTAGGCACTTTCGTTTTAACTCACCCCAAACAGTTCTCTAGGTCCCCATAGTGCTGCACGTGACCTTTCATTTCGGGTTAAGGAGAGGACAGGTCGATATAATTTTATTTTAAATAAATAAGTACATATTTGCATGAAGATAGAAGTGTAGAACATATGGTTATATTCAGTTTTACGAAGGGTTAGAGCTATCGTTAGGTTTAAAGTTAGGGATAGGCGCATAGGAAATATGGTGTTAGACCAATATTATTTTGTAACCCACGGGACTTAGTGGATTATGTGGTCAGCATCACGCCGGCCGCCTTTACTATTTCGCATGGCGTGACGGGATCTTTTTTTTCTTTTATGGGTTTTAGGGTTAAGTTTAGGATTAGGGTTAGGGTTAGGGTTAGCTTTAGGGTTAGGATTAGGGTTATGGTTAGGTTTAGGCTTAGGGTTAGGATTAGGTTTAGGGTTAATATTAGGGTTAGGATTATGGTCATGGTTAGGTCTAGGGTTAGGGTTAGGTTTAGGGTTAGGGTTAGCTTCAGGGTTAGGGTTAGGATAAGGGTTAACTTTAGGTTTAGGATTAGGGTTATGGTTAGGTTTAGGGTTAGGTTTAGGGTTAGGGTTAGGATTAGGTTTAGAGTTAATATTAGGGTTAGGATTAGGTTTATGGATAATATTAGGGTTAGGATTAGGTTTAGGGTTAATATTAGGGTTAGGATTATGGTTATGGTTAGGTCTAGGGTTAGGTTTAGGGTTAAGGTTAGGATTAGATTTAGAGTTAATATTAGGGCTATGATTATGGTTATGGTTAGGTCTAGGGTTATGGTTAGGTTTAGATTTAGGGTTAGGGTTAGGATTAGGGTTAGGATTATGGTTATGGTTAGGGCTAGGGCTATGATTAGGTTTAGGGTTAGGGTTAGGATTATGTTTAGGGTTACTATTAGGGTTATAATTATGGTTATGGCTAGGGTAATGGTTAGGTTTAGGGTTAGGATTAGGTTTAGGGTTAGGATTATGGTTATGGTTAGGTCTAGGGTTAAGTTTAGAGTTAAGTTTAGGATTAGGTTTAGAGTTAATATTAGGGATATGATTATGGTTATGGTTAGGTCTAGAGTTATGGTTAGGGTTAGATTTAGGGTTAGGATTAGGGTTAATATTAGGGTTAGGATTATGGTTATGGTTAGGGCTAGGGCTATGATTAGGTTTAGGGATAGGGTTAGGATTAGGTTTAGGGTTAATATTAGGGTTAGGATTATGGTTAGGTCTAGGGTTAGGTTTAGGGTTAGGGTTAGGATTAGGTTTAGAGTTAATATTAGGGTTATGATTATGGTTATGGCTAGGGTAATGGTTAGGTTTAGGGTTAGGATTAGGTTTAGCGTTAATATTAGGGTTAGGATTATGGTTAGGTCTAGGGTTAGGTTTAGGTTTAGAAAATATGATTATAACATCTTCTGACAGCACGGATAATGCCACGCTGCTGTTGAAACTAGGATTTTGGGTTAGGATTATGGTTATGGTTAGGTTTAGGGTTAGGTTTAGGGTTAGGGTTAGGATTAGGTTTAGAGTTAATATTAGGGTTATGATTATGGTTATGGCTAGGGTAATGGTTAGGTTTAGGGTTAGGATTAGGTTTAGGGTTAATATTAGGGTTAGGATTATGGTTAGGTCTAGGGTTAGGTTTAGGTTTAGAAAATATGATTATAACATCTTCTGACAGCACGGATAATGCCACGCTGCTGTTGAAACTGGATGCTACTCTCCTTAACCAAGAACCTACGTTGACAGATTCAAAGACATCTTCGTATTAGAGATGGGGAGGGGTTGGACTAACTGGCAAGACAGACCAAGTCCAAACGTCGTTAATCTTTGCTTACCTGAATACTGGAAGGTTTTCAAGGATAAGACAGTTTGTTAACGATTCATAGATTTGCACGTGAGCGAGTGTTGTCTTGTGAGCATCCACTTTCAGAGCAGGTCAGGTCATCTCGTAACCGGAGAGGTCGTTGGGGCACACATGGAGACATCCTCACAACCCCACGGAACCCTTTTCTGTCATCGGCCGCTGCCTGCGCCTCTTCTGGTCGGAGATTGGTCCATCCTTTTATGTTGTCCTCCCACCTCTTTTTGGGCCGGCCTCTTCGTTGTCTGCCTCGCACCTTTCCGTGGAGGATCGTATTTGCAAGACCATTTGATCTCGATATGTGACCGTACCAAGCGAGTTTCCTTCCTTTGACAGTTGCCAAGAGGTCTCCAAAAGGCCCTATTGCTGTTGTAATTCTATCTCGTATTTCCTCATTTGTAACTCGATCTTTGAATGTGACGTTTAAAAGCCTTCGGAAACATCTGTATTCTTCGCTGAAGGTCAGCTGTAACTGTCCATGTCTCACAAGCATAGAGAAATATTGACAGGACCCGTGTACGCATTAATCTAATTTTCGTCCATACTGCTAACCGTTTATCTTTGCCATATTTTGTTAAGCCGTGCAAGCGCCGCTATTGTCTGTGTTATTCTGGCCAACACCTCACATTTTGATCTTTTCAAATCCACTTTCAACTAATATGATCTTTTCCCCTGCCACTTCCCCCCCCCCCCCCCCCCCCCACAACCCGTTCCATATCCACATTTGTCTGCATTTTTACATGTACTTCCAGGGAGGGGAGACTACTGCTGCTGCTGATCGATCGTCTGGATCTATCCTGATGTTGGGGATCGCTCTAGAGTCTGTTATGTTTTCCCTTTGTCTATGTCAGACTGGTTAAGCTTCTTTGATCTGTTACTAGCAATGACATAGTGAGGAAGACTAATGTCTGGTCAGGCATAACATACTGATCAGACATGTTAGTCAGGGTCATGCACAACATACTGATCAGACATGTTAGTCAGGGTCAGGCATAACATACTGATCAGACATGTTAGTCAGGGTCAGTCAAAACATACTGATCAGACATGTTAGACAGGGTCAGTCAAAACATACTGATCAGAAAGGTTAGTCAGAGTCAGGCATAACATACTGATCTGACATGTTAGTCAGGGTCAGGCACAACATACTGATCAGACATGTTAGTCAGGGTCAGTCAAAACATACTGATCAGACATGTTAGTCAGGGTCAGGTAAAATACACTGGCCAAGACCTTCACCTCGGCTTCCTCGTAGCCCTCCCTAGAAACGGGCTGTTTTCATGGCAGCCTGGCTAACGGAGTGAGGAATCGACGTGATCCCCGTAGTAATAAGCGACACGCAGATGAATCCAAGCATAGCACATCCACCCCACCCCCCACCCCAACGCTCGGGATGTGAGGAAAGCTACTGCACACGCCACGTAACCCTTTTTTTAGGGCGCACAAAAGAGGTAACCTACTTATTGTAGGCATTCGCAATGACATGCACTTCCCTCCTGCTTGCTGCGGGGACGTCTTGTCAGAAAGTCTCCTTATAAGGGGTGTGCGCGCACGCGCGCGTGTGTGTGTGCTGGGCTATGGTGTACTACTCTAGTTGGCATGCTCTAGTTTCTGACGTGTGACCCAGACTTAACGTCGCACTGTCGTGTATGGATGGCTGTAGTTACGGCTATTAGTGTTTGTTGAGTCTGGTGTGTGCTTTTTGAGTCTGGTGTATGTTTGTTGAGTCTGGTGTGTGTTTTTTGAGTGTGGTGTATGTTTGTTAAGTGTGGTGTATGTTTGTTGAGTTTGGTGTATGTTTGTTGAGTCTGGTGTATGTTTGTTGAGTCTGGTGTATGTTTGTTGAGTCTGGTGTATATTTGTTGAGTCTGGTGTATGTGTGTTGAGTCTGGTGTATACTCTGTCCTTAGCTGGAAGATCGTAGAAGGTTAAGTTTGTGTGGCGGCGTCAAACCTGTGCTCGGGTACAGCGTGGCCTAGTGGTAAGTGACACGGCTCACAACTCGAAGGTGCTGGGTTCGATCCCCATCACAGCACCGGCCGATACCCCATGGAAGCAAACCCTTACATAAAATGCATGCTGAAGTCGGATGTACTGGGCCGACAGGCGCAAAATAAAAATCACAGTGCAACGCATACCGCCTTGGGGATTAGCGAAGTGTTGTCTCCTTTTTCGTTCATCCTTATATCAAGGTCCCGGTTTCTCTTACAAATGACACCGATGTTTATAATGCTGTTATCTTCCTACAGGTGATATCTGTCTCGCGAGGCCAGTATTGTTCTCTCCCTTTCAGCGTGGAGGTGTAGATTTCTATGATATGTTCCAAGGTCATTGTATGCTTCACTTAATGATTTAAGAGCAGTACTCTGTCAACTATGCGAGCAGTCCGTACCGAAAAGAGTAGTGGTACAGTGGGTTCCATCCCACTGTAGCATCCAAGGCAACGAGGAGGCAGACAGACTGGCAAAAGAAGGTGCAAGGTTACTACAACCATATTCTAGTGTGACCTACGAAGAGTCCAAAAGGTTTATTAGAGCTAGATACATAGCCAAATGGGAAACAGAACATACTGGCTGCACAAAAAAATGCTGCCTATTACCAGTTGAACAGAAGAGAGCAGGTCATGGTCTTCAGACTCCGCACAGGCCACAACATGCTGAGGTACCACCTATTCAATAAACTGAAGATAGGTGGTACTGACGAATGCACCTGTGGTACATGGAAAATGACCGCTGAACATCTACTGCAAAATTGCCCGACATACAAGGACCAGAGAAAGCACATCGCCAGTGGCAACACTAGACAAGCTCTATGGCAGTGTCGACAGCCTCAGGATGACAGATGCTTTCTTCGAACAAATTCAAGTTTACGTCTGACAGCGTACGAAGAAGAAGAAGTATGCTTCACTTGTCATCTGCCAATCCTCATTTTGTTGTAAAGATGACCCTTGAGTCTGTTATGTCCAGTTCTCAGTCTGAAGATGATGACTTGCTTTTTAGTTAAGTTATAGTAGCTGTCTTCTTTTCGGAAGTCGGGGTGTTGATCAGCCCATTTCCCCCTGAATTAATGGTTCGGACACCTGACAAGAATGCAACCAAAGTTACCAGCTGCTCGTATCTACAATACCAGACATCAGGGCTGCAGAGCAAGAGGTAGCCACGTAAAAGATGGATATATGGTATCAGTGTGACACTGAAGAAACACGGAACGACAACAACATCGGCGACAAATCTGGCACACGACAGAAAATTACACCTCCCCACGGCGTATAACGGTACAAGTGGATAGATGATGATGCTCAGGTCTGTTCGTGGGTAAGCTCCTCCACATCGCGTTGATCCGTGAGCAACTTCAGTTCAGTTCAGTTCACCCCGTAACCCATCAGGCACACATGAAGACACGAAAAACCCACGCCAGCTCTCTCTGTCTGTCGCCGCTTGACGTATCTCACCGGGACGAAGGCCTGACCACTCAGTGATGTTGTCCACCCATCTCTTCCTTGGACGTCCTCGCCCTCTCTGACCCGGTACGGATCCAAAGAGTATCGAGTTCGGAATTCCGTTTGACCTCGCGACGTGCCCACACCAGGCCATCTTTCGTCTTTTGATAGTTGTGAACAGATCTTCAAAAGGACCAATAGTGTCTTCAACTCTCTGACGTATGTCTACGTTCGTGACACGATCTTTATATGTAACATTTAGGAGTTTTCTATAGCACCGCATTTCCATTGCACGTATCCTGCCCTGGATATCTGCTGTAATGGTCCAGGTCTCACAGGCATACAGAAATATTGACAGCACCAAAGAGCGCAGTAGTCTGACTTTTATGCCGAGGGCGAGGCGCTTGTCTCGCCAAGTAAGTTGCAGCTTCATCGCCTTCAAAATTGCAATGTGAGGGGAATCTACTGTATGACCAACCTTGAGTGTTTTGCTGAGAGCTGTGTTAGAGAGTGCATACACGCCTTTGGATCTTCATCTGTGTGCTGTTTTAGCGCTTGGTGTGAATCAGAGATACTATGTGTTCTTGTTTTCTTCACCTTGGGATCTTATGTATTATGTCATTAGTTGGAAGACTGTTAGTTACGTGTACATGATTCAACTTGTTTAAGTGTGGGGTTAGTTTTAATGTTCTGGCCTATGTTTGAGGTCTTTTTAGTATACATGGCACATCTGATAGAACATTGCGTCCTTTGGTTGAGTCTTTCCTTGCTAAAGTTGTTTTGAAGAATTTGTTTCTTTGTCTGCATGTTCTCAAGTGTGTATTTGAGATTTTCTCGCTAGTCTGTCTGCATGTTGACTCGAGTGTTTGAGATTTGCTCGATAGTTTGTCTGCATGTTGACTCGAGTGTTTGAGATTTGCTCGCTAGTCTGTCTGCATGTTGACAAAAATGTTTATTTGAGTTTTCCTCGCTAGTCTGTCTGCATGTTGACTCGAGTGTTTATTTGAGATTTGCTAGCTAGTTTGTCTGCTTGTTGACTCGAGTGTTTATTTGAGATTTCCTCGCTAGTCTGTCTGCATGTTGACTCGAGTGTATATTTGAGATTTGCTTGCTAGTCTGTCTGCATGTTGATTCGAGTGTTTATTTGAGATTTGCTTGCTAGTCTGTCTGCATGTTGACTCGAGTGTTTATTTGAGATTTGCTTGCTAGTCTGTCTGCATGTTGACTCGAGTGTTTATTTGAGATTTGCTTGCTAGTCTGTCTGCATGTTGACTCGAGTTTTTATTTGAGATTTGCTTGCTAGTCTGTCTGCATGTTGACTCAAGTGTTTATTTGAGATTTGCTAGCTAGTCTGTCTGCATGTTGACTCGCGTGTTTATTTGAGATTTGCTTGCTAGTCTGTCTGCATGTTGACTCAAGTGTTTATTTGAGATTTGCTAGCTAGTCTGTCTGCATGTTGACTCGCGTGTTTATTTGAGCAGTGCTTGCTTGTCTGCCTGAATTCTCGTTACCTATGTCTATGGCATGAATTCCACTGCATGTTGACTCAGATCCTGTTTGTTGTTTGCATCGTTTCAATCGTCTCTGCCAAATTTAAGAGTTCTTAGTTCTCTCATCAGGGTTCGCCGTGCTTGTTAGATCTGACGGGGAGAGGAGACTAATGTCTGGCCAGACAAAACATGCTGATCAGACCATGTTAGTCAGGGTCAGAGGATACATCCTGACCAAGACCCTTTCTTCCACGCCCCCACCTCTCTTCCACCCAGTTCTCCCTGGAAAAGAGGCTGCCTGCTTCATGGCAGCCTGGCTAATGAAGTGGTAATCAACGTGATTCCCGTAGTAGTGATCGTCACGCAGATGAAGCCAAGCATAGCACAACCACCAGGGTTGTCCACCTTCATCAATGCGATCGGGATGTGAGGTAAGCCACTACAACCCGACACGTATCGACCTTTAAGGGCTAAAACTGAAGATCCTAAAAACATGCATTTTCCCTCTGGCAACCTATGGATGGGAAACATGGACAATTACAAAAGCAATAAGAGCGAAGATCGGGGCTTTTGAAACCCAATGCTGCAGAAGAGGCCTGAATTCCCGTGGACAAAGAAAGAAAGAAAGACAGAAACAAATCCATCCGGCAAGACTTGAATGTAGGGTAGAATTGGTTCATAAATGACCCGAAAACTTCGTGTTTTTTTTACACGTCAAACCACAGAACGGACTGGAGAGAACTATTATGGAGGGCATAGTCGCTGGGAAGAGAAGCAGGGGGCGATGGACTAAGGACACCAAGGAGACGCTGGATTTGACCTTGGGGCAGGCAGGAAGACTGGCGAAAGATAAAGAGTTTCCTACAGACAGGCCGTCATGAGAGCCACGTTGCGTACATGACATGCTACATGATGATGATGAAGGGCGTACACAATAGTGAACTAACTGTGCGCATTAAAGAGCAACAAGCACTCTGCTACGTGAGCGAAACCTGGTCCCTAAAGAGAGCAATAGAGAACTAACTAAGAACAGCACTCGAGCGACGCCTCGCATACCTGGCACTCAGACAACAATGTCAGAGTGGCCTGCTTAATGACATGCGAGAAAAGTCGCACGTTCAAGATATCCTACAGTACGTAAACAACTCGAAACAGTTGGGCCGGACACGTACTTAGAGGGAATGAGGGCGACGGAGTACTGCAGCTACTTGGGGGTTGTGTGAATGAGAGCGACAGAGTACTGCAGCTACTTGGGGGTTGTTGTGAAGGAAAGCGATGGAGTACTGCAGCTACTTGGGGGTTGTGTGAAGGAGATCGATGGAGTACTGCAGCTACTTGGGGGTTGTGTGAAGGAGATCGATGGAGTACTGCAGCTACTTTGGGGTTGTGTGAACGAGATCGATGGAGTACTGCAGCTACTTGTTGGCAAAGTGTATTGCAGATCGGAAACTGTGATGGCGATATCGTAAGATGGTTTCTTTCTTAATGATTTAAAGCGCTGTATTTTGATTTGCCGCGAGTAAGAACTGCGCATCATCATCCTCACTCTCTCGTCCAAAACTACCTTGAACCAGTGGCAAGACGACCAGTCGAGACGAGTGGAGGTAACTCGGGATACATGCACTATGGTTTTACCCTCCTTGAGACCGGGCCTCGCTTGAAACTCGCGGGATTCAATCGCCTGCCGTTTCCATTCATCACATTGAAAGGCCTTACCTCTGCCACGCTGCAAGAAGATACCTCACGTGTGATGGTGAGATTCGCTAGAGAGACCCAACAGCATCCGGGACAACGATTCGAGCAATTAACCCACTGGACATCCTGTGCTCGCAACAAAATAATATTATTCGTACCCAGAGTTATGCCATGCGCAAGGATAACCTGGAAGACAAACTCATCATCGTGTAGCATGTCCTTTATAGAACGTCGCTCCCATCACAGTCTGTCTGAAAGAAACTCGTTCCCTTGCCACACCTCCAGCCTCCGCCACAGTCATAGCCAGGAATTCTGGATATCTTGGTGCCTTCGTTTTCTTGGTCTACCCCTTCCTCTTTTGCCTGGCACCATACCTTCCATCACCTTTCTCTCGAGACCGTTGTGTCTCTTGATGTGAGCAAAGTATTTGCATTTTCTAGCCAAAATGGAATTGATAAACCAGTTTTGCTCTACGGTCAACTCTTGCCGAATGTCTACATTTGTCTTTTTCTCTGTCCAGGGTATTCTGAAGATCTTTCTGTAACATTTTGACTCGAAGGATTCGATTCTTTGTCTGGAAGTTTTCGTAATCGTCCATGATTCACAGCCATAAGCTGCCACAGGAAAAACACAGGCTCTCGAGACTTTTACTTTTATCATTTTGTTGGTGTTGTCATAATTTCTTCAGGCTTTTCAGTCTCTGCATTGCCATGGCTAGTCTTTTGCTTTCTTTCGAGCAGTTGCCATTTTTGACAAACTGGTCTATACTATTTCTTCTTCGGCGTTCGTTCGAGAAAGGACTCTGTGACCTAGTTAACAGCGAGGCTGCGATATCTGGTATTTTTGACCCGACAAAAGGGTTTGCCTTACCTCTGCGATTCCTATTCTGTTAGTCAGACTACACTAGTGCGGCCTGTTTCCAGGACTACCACTTGGAGACGGACTTAGGGTCTTGGTTAGCCCTGGTTCGCTGCATCTTTGGTCCATGAGCGGGAAGATCTAAGATCTCTTCTTCTTATAATTTGTTCTTCTTTTTCTCTTTTCTTGTTTGGTCATGCTACATCTGCAGGTCAGTCGCCATGATGAAGTCTGTAGTCCTCACCAGGTCGGAGCGGCTGCTCACGACTTTTGTCTCAGATCAGAACGTTTTGGCAGGTCTAGTATCTCGTTTCCCTATAAAGTTGGTATTCCTGTAGAATGTGTTCATGATTCTGGCACTCATTCGGGGGGGGGGGGGGGGGCTGCGAGATCTTTAGTCGTTATAGATCTATAATAGTGCATACATACAATTGTGTCCATATTCGTTGTTTTCTTCTTTTTTTTCTTATTCCCCTTCTTCTTCTTCCTCTTTTTCTTCTTTTTCTTCTTCTTCTTCTTCGAACAACTGATGATGTGCTTCTAGCACGATAAGGCTCACGAAGGAGAATATGCGTTTCAGGTCTTCGCCGGTCCCCCACAACTTTTCGAGCATAGTCGCTTCCCCAGGCTAGACTGTCCCTCTTTGGTCTGCGTAAGTAGGTCAGTCCTGCGGGACATGTTCTGGTGTTTGATTGGGTGCTGCGCCATGGCATGTGGCGGTGTCTCTGAGACCCATTCTGTGGAAGTGAGCTTAAGTCTGCAATGTCCCGTTCTGAGTCTGAAGATCTTTGTAGGTCCATCTCTGCCAGTTTTGTCTATGCTGTCATTTTCTAGCTTGTATGCTTTGTGCTGTTCTCTCCATTCTGTCTCCGTGCATCGTTTGATGAGTGTCTTTGCCTCTTTACACTTCTGTGGATGGGGAGTCTGCGTACCGCCACTATTGCTTTTGATAGCTCATCTGCCGTCTCGTTTCTAAGCATCCCACAGTGGACGATGATCCCGGTAGGACTAGATCTTTCTTTTTTTAGCACATCAACACGCTGTTAAATTTACTTCATGTTAGAGTCTATATTGTTTGGGAATTGAGGTGGCTTGAAGTTCGCTTCTGGAGTCGTGTCTTGTTTGGGGCTTGAGATGGCTTGAAGTTCGCTCCTGGAGTCTGTCTTGTTTGGGGCTTGAGATGGCTTGGAGCGCTCCTGGGGTCTGTTTTGTTTGGGGCTTGAGATGGCTTGGAGTTCGCTCCTGGAGTTTGTAGAATGACCGTTTTGGCAGATAGGAACCTAGAGAGTTGCTGAGAGTTGCTTATCCATCGTTAAAAAAAATGATTTGTTAGATTGTAATTTGTATTCCTCGTTGTTTATAGTAGATTATTTATGGCAGTGAATCATGGACAATTAGCAAACAAGATCGTAGGAACAACGGATATGTGGTTTTACAAAAGAATGCTGCGGATCCCATGGACTGCAAAGAAGACTAATAATACAGCACTAGAAGAGGTACAAACATAAAGGCAACTTATTGAAAATATCAAAACAAGGCAGTGGTCCTTTTGTAGGCATGTTATTAGAAGAGGCGGCTTGGATCACGCCATGACAGCAGGAAAGAGAGACCGAGGAAGGCAGAGATAGAAGATCTTGGACAGGTTGAGAGAATGGTAATCAACAACATAGTCGGTTAACGACACACGTGATAGAAATGGACGGAGGTTCATGATTGCCAACGCCAACAGGAAGTAGACCTGATGGTGATGATTCCTCCATGTTTTTGACGTAGACTTTTAGGTCGTAAAATATGTTTACACTTGGTTGTTGTGCCGACACGATTGCTATGCTGCACTTGTTTCTAGTATTTTGGTTATTCAACCTGCATTTGTTATTTCAGCATTTGTTATTTCAGCATTTGTTATTTCAGCATTTGTTATTTCAGCATTTGCTGTTCTTTCATCAAAATCAGTCCAATAGAGGGCTGTTATCGAGGATAAAGTGTTAGAGACTTCATTGTACTAAGCCACAGGTTGTATGAGGTGGGGTGGTCAGCGCATTTTATCTCTGCCTTTTCTTACGTGGACATGTTTCGAATCATCGACTTCACTGCACTCCGGGCATACCCATAGGTGCTTTGTCTCTCTTAGTTTTATAAAAAAATTTAAAAATTTTGGGTTGACCTTATTTTTCAATTCCCCAAGGCGGTGTGCGTTGCACTGTTTTTATTTTTCTCCTCTCAGCCCAGTAACCTCATTGTGAGCATTCGCAAACAACAGCTACACTACACTACACTACACTACACTACACTACACCACACTACACTTCACTATACTACACTACTGATCACTTTCTGTCCTACCGGGGAGCTGTGACTGGAAAATAAGCCCATCAAAAATGTCAATGCGTATGTCTACCTAGGCTGTCAGGACGATGAAGCTAACGTCTGATCAGGCAAAACACACTGATCAGAGAATGTTAGCCAGGGTCAGGTGAAATATACTGGCCAAGACCCTCGCCTGAGCTCCTCGGTGGTCGACCAGGAAACTGGCTGTTGCCGAGGACAACAGTCTGGCTAACAAGGTGAGATTCGATGTGATCTCCGTAGTGGTGAGCGACACGCAGATGAGGCCAAGCATAGCACAACCGCCTGGAGGACCACTGTCCACTTTCATCAGCACGCTCGAGATGTCGTATGTCTACCTAGGCTGTCAATGCATATGACTACCTAGGCTGTCAATGCCTATTGTCTACCTAGGCTGTCAATGCTTATTGTCTACCTAGGCTGTCAATGCTTATTCTACCTAGGCTGTCAATGCGTATGTCTATTTAGGCTGTCAATGCTTATTGTCTACCTAGGCTGTCAATGCTTATTGTCTACCTAGGCTGTCAATGCTTATTGTCTACCTAGGCTGTCAATGCTTATTGTCTACCTAGGCTGTCAATGCTTATTCTAACTAGGCTGTCAATGCCTATTGTCTACCTAGGCTGTCAATGCTTATTGTCTACCTAGGCTGTCAATGCTTATTCTACCTAGGCTGTCAATGCGTATGTCTATTTAGGCTGTCAATGCTTATTGTCTACCTAGGCTGTCAATGCTTATTGTCTACCTAGGCTGTCAATGCTTATTCTAACTAGGCTGTCAATGCGTATCTCTACCTAGGCTGTCAATGCGTATGTCTACCTAGGCTGTCAATGCGTATGTCTACCTAGGCTATCAATGCGTATGTTTACCTAGGATGTCAATGTGTATCTCTACATATTCTGTCAATGCGTATGTCTACCTATGCTGTCAATGCGTATGTCTACCTAGGCTGTCAATGCGTATGTCTACCTATGCTGTCAATGAGTATGTCTACCTATGCTGTCAATGAGTATGTCTACCTATGCTGTCAATGCGTATGCCTACATAGGCCATGAAATCAACAACATCCACACACGTGATCAATAGATCTCACGCAGGAGAGACCCGGATTGGGTCATCTTCAACCTTGCTAAACCAATAGTCAAGCTGATGACGTATGCCAAGGTCAGAGCTTACACCTTCATCAGCAATGGTATATGGCTGTGAGATGGAGTCGACGCAAATCAGACGCAGTGTTACCGACAAAGCAGCGGGATAAGAGTCCTAAATATTTTCTTGAAAGACGACATCCGCCACCAAAGTTCAGGGATGTCCTCGACACTGCATCAATACAAAGATGCAGATGGGCCGCATAACTGGTCATAGATGGACGAGGAGTGTGTGTCTCTCTGGTGGCCTAACAACGATAACAGTCCGTTAGCTAGAAAAAGAGAATATGCCGTCATGGTACTACAGGACGAAAGACAGATATAGATTCACGGAACAATTTGAGAAGGATAGGAAAGGGGGACGGCGTGGCCTAGTGGTTAAATGGCACGGCTCACAACCCGAAGGTGCTGGGTTCGATCCCCATCACAGCACCGGCAGTTACCCCGGGGAAGCAAACCCTTAGAAAATGCAGGAGGAAGCAGACCCTTACATAAAATGCATGCTGAAGTCGGATGCACTGGGCCGACAGGCGCAAAATAAAAACCACAGTGCAACCCACACCGTCTTGGAAATTAATGAAATAAGGCAAACGCAAAAAAAAAAAATTAAATAAATTATATAGGAAAGGAAAATGATCTAGGGGTTAAAATAGATCATACAGGTAACGTGGGTGAGCAAGTCCAGGTGGCAGTGAAAAAGGCAAATGCAATGTTAGGTATGATACAATGAAATATTAAACATAGGAGCAAGGAAGTGTTAGTCAAACTGTATAAAGCATTAGTTAGATCTAGATTGGAATACTGTGTACAATGTGTTGAGTCCTTATGGTAGAGGGGATATAAATATGCTGGAAAAAAAGGATACAAAGATGATAGTGGGATTCCAGAATTACAGTTATGAGGAAAAACTCAGAAAAAACTGGCTAACAGTGTCTAGAAGAGAGAAGAATTCGAGGTGACAATACAGGTTTATAAGATAATCGACGAAAATGATAAAATAGACTAAAAGAAGTTAAAAAATATATATATAACCGCCTACAAGAACAAGAGGGCACATCCACAAGTTAATTTATGAAAGGCCCAGATTAGATATTATGAAATATTTTTTCAGAGAGTGCTTAAAATGCATTGATGTGTGAAATAATGGGCGCAGGGTAATTTAACGCATTAAAAATATAATTGGATGCACTTCGTTATTTTTAGATCAAATTGAGTGTAATGAACTGGTTGTATACATACTCTGCAGAGCCTTCTAAACAAGTATTTTAAACATGTTCTTTTACAGTCATCCCTGTCACATTGCAATGCAGGTTTCCCTGTTTTATGGGAGTCCGGCTATCTAGGTAGTGTGGGTGAGGGGTGGTCGAAGCTATCTACGTAGTAGTGATAGTTTTTGTCAATCACAAGTGGTGAAGACCACTCTCTTTGTTCAGTCGTGTGGACAGTCGTATCTCTTGCTGTGTCCGCTGAAATGGGTGACTTGCCCAGAGATTTGGATTAAAGTGAGGAAGAAACTGCGCCTTTTGTCAACCTCACTCACAGAGCCTAAGCTACCTTTTGCCAGTGGCAAGACATTCATCGAGACGACTGGAGATAGCATAGGATGCAGATTTTGCCTCAGGGTTACCACCGAAGCCTTTCCGTAAACATGTAACCAGCAGGGTAGAAAGGTGGGAAGGCATCTAACGCAGTTTGTCGTGCCTTTTCGATAACCACAAGAGGTCGTATGGACAACACTCAGCGTGTGTGTGAGTCTGGCATCTCTCCCCAGCTGTATTCAGTTCATCATAGTAGCATCTAAAATTCCCACACGCCATATTCGTGAAGGTGAACCGGCAGAACTAACCCGTGAGATACGACACAGGTATAACTAGTTTAAGCGTAGCGCCATTCAGCCGGCGTCCAGACCAGGATAAACGGATGGAAGAAATCACCAAAAAAAGAACGAAATAACAAGTCCAGGCGGAAAACAACTCCACGTATCCGTGAACACAAGTGTAAGTCGTCGACTAGTGTGAATTCCAGGCAAATCCGTGGTCTGGCGGCATCCATAATGATCCAAAACAGTAGAGAAATGTAGACTCGCAGCCAGTTATGGCGCCATCTTTGCCAGATTAGTGTAGTAGTGAACGACACGCATATTGGGCCAGGCATAGCACAACCGCCTGGACGACCACATTACACCTTCATAAGCACGTTTGGGATGTAGAAAGAGCTACTGCAACTCGCACAGATGAGTAGTAAACTTACTCGTTCAACGATTACATCTCCGAGACACCACGCGATGTAGTTCAGCTGCTCCATTACCATCCCCCCTCCCCTAGGTATGCTTCTGATCGTAGGTTTTAGAACCGTTCAATATGCATTATCGATTTTGCATTCATTCATTAGGCGATTGCATTCCCAGCTTCCTTCGCGTGTTTATGGTCGTGTACGCAAGCACGTGAAAGTCTCCTGCAGCTGCGCGTGAATATTTCCATCACTCCAGCTCACAGTACAGTGTAGGGTTAGCTGCCGGGTCGTGGTCGCCAGGCCCAGGTGCAACATTCAGTCCTAATACTTGGTGTCCACGCTCTGAACCCAGAAACATGCTGTAGTGCATCAGTCTGGCCAGTCAAATGGGGGTCATCATCATCGTCTTTTTTAAAATTTCGTTTTCTTCATCTTTTTCTTCTTCTTCTTCTTCTTCTTCTTCTTCTTCTTCTTCTTCTTCTTCTTCTTCTTCTTCTTCTTCTTCTTCTTCTTCTTCTTCTTCTTCTTCTTCTTCTTCTTCTTCTTCTTCTTCCACTTCTTTTTCTTCTTCTTCTTTTTCTTCTTCTTCTTCTTCTTCTTCTTCTTCTTCTTCTTCTTCTTCTTCTTCTTCTTCTTCTTCTTCTTCTTCTTCCACTTCTTTTTCTTCTTCTTCTTGTTCTTCTTCTTCTTCTTCTTCTTCTTCTTCTTCTTCTTCTTCTTCTTCCACTTCTTTTTCTTCTTCTTCTTCTTCTTCTTCTTCTTCTTCTTCTTCCACTTCTTTTTCTTCTTCTTCTTTTTCTTCTTCTTCTTCTTCTTCTTCTTCTTCTTCTTCTTCTTCTTCTTCTTCTTCTTCTTCCACTTCTTTTTCTTCTTCTTCTTCTTCTTCTTCTTCTTCTTCTTCTTCTTCTTCTTCTTCTTCTTCTTCTTCTTCCACTTCTTTTTCTTCTTCTTCTTGTTCTTCTTCTTCTTCTTCTTCTTCTTCTTCTTCTTCTTCTTCTTCTTCTTCTTCCACTTCTTTTTCTTCTTCTTCTTCTTCTTCTTCTTCTTCTTCTTCTTCTTCTTCTTCCACTTCTTTTTCTTCTTCTTCTTCTTCTTCTTCTTCTTCTTCTTCTTCTTCTTCCACTTCTTTTTCTTCTTCTTCTTTTTCTTCTTCTTCTTCTTCTTCTTCTTCTTCTTCTTCTTCCACTTCTTTTTCTTCTTCTTCTTTTTCTTCTTCTTCTTCTTCTTCTTCTTCTTCTTCTTCTTCTTCCACTTCTTTTTCTTCTTCTTCTTCTTCTTCTTCTTCTTCTTCTTCTTCTTCCACTTCTTTTTCTTCTTCTTCTTTTTCTTCTTCTTCTTCTTCTTCTTCTTCTTCTTCCACTTCTTTTTCTTCTTCTTCTTCTTCTTCTTCTTCTTCTTCTTCTTCTTCCTCTTCTTTTTCTTTTTCTTCTTCTTCTTCTTCTTCTTCTTCTTCTTCTTCTTCTTCTTCTTCTTCTTCTTCTTCTTCCACTTCTTTTTCTTCCTTTTCGTTTACGTCTTTCTTTTCTTTTTCTTTATCGTCTTCGTTTTCTTCTTCCTCCTCTTCTTCTTGTTCTTTTTTTTCTTCTTCATCTGCATCTTTCTTTTCTTCTTCTCTTTCTTCTTCTCCTTTTTCTTCTTTTGCATCTTCTTCCTTTTCATTTTCGTCTTCTTCTTGCTGGTCGTCATCTTCCTCTTATCCTTTCTTTTCTTATTCTACTTCTTGTTTTTTCTTATTCCTTTTCTTTTTTTTCTTCTTCGTCTGCTCCTACCTTTTCTTCTTCCCTTCTTTCGTCCTTTTCTAATTCGTCCTTTCTTCCTCTTCCTCTTCTGCTTCTTTTTTTTTTTTTTTTTTTCTTCTTCCATTTCTTCTTTATCTTCTTCTTCTTCTTCATCTTCTTCTTCTTCTTCTTCTTCTTCTTCTTCTTCTTCTTCTTCTTCTTCTTCTAACTTCGTTCTGAAAAGGATGTTGTTTCATTGTTTACAGCGAGGCTGCGCTATCTGCCTTTCGGCCGTCACAGGGGCTTTTTGTTAGCTTTCTTGGGTCCGGGGTTTGCCCCACAGCGAACGTTATTCTCTTAGTCCGACTACACTAGCGCAGGCTGTTTCCAGGGACGCCTTTTGAAAGGTGAGCTGTGGTTCGCTGACCCTGATGCAAACAGCCAGCAATGAACTCGTTAACCGCTCTCAGCTCATTCACTGTGCTGCATCTTCTATCCAAGGTGGGGATCGGCTCTCTGCATCCTACAGTGGCTTGGCTTCGTTCGTGCTCAGTCTCCCGCTACCAAACCCTGAAAGGGCTTAAGTAGCAGAATGTAGTACAGAGAACGGAATGCGTTATGTCGTAGTTCACAGCTTGACTGCGATATTTGCAACTTTCGGTCCAACACATCCGACTTCAGCAAACATTTTTTTAGTACCGGGTTAGCATTCCCTCTTCGATCCCTTCTTATTAGCCAGTCTGCCCTGCTGCAGCCTGTTATCCAGGATCACCGCGTGGAGGTGTAGAAGGGTCTTGGCAGCTCTGGTTCGCTGGCCCTGACACTAACAGTCAGTTATAGTTAGCTGACCACTGCAGCTCATGCGCTGCTCGGCATCTTGATCCCGCACCCCACAGTGATGAGCCTACTGGGATGCATAATATTGCACTACAACTAGGAGTAACTAGACTCGACCTCGTTAGATCCCTGGGACATAAGACTAGCCACAATGACCCGGAACAAGTTTCAATTTGTCAGTAGCGCAGTGGTTAGCGCGCTGACTTCACATCTGAGTGGTCCTGGGTTCATTCCCCAGTTGAGGCGGTAATGTTTTTTTCGACCCAGCCTTAAATGGGTACCGGTTCAGACCGGGAAGTAAAAGCAGCGAGGGAGAGGAGATGGCTACCTCCCTCATAAAGCCGAGCCTTTGAAATGTGAGATCGCTAACACCTCACACCCCTACGGCAGTAATGCTATGGGTTACTTTACTTTTATTGAACAACTCAAGTATTTTTCAGTAACAGAAATGGGTGGTTGATTTGCTTGGGCGTCAAAATGTGACTCGTGTTGGTGAAAAACAGATTTGAGCATCCTAATTCTCTCCGTGATTGATTTTTTCCCATCTCCCATTTCCCATTATTAAATTTCCCAGATGGGAGAAGCTCTTGGCCTGTTGCAGTATTGGATTACTAATTTTTATATGTAGAGTAGATTTCGAGTCTGCGAGAGGGGGGGGGGTGGGGGGGGGGGGGGGGGGTCAAGATGCAGCAACGCATGAGCTGTAGCGGTCAGCGACCCATAAATTACTCCTAGCGTTAGGGTCAGCGAACCATAACTGACTGATAGCGCTAGGGTCAGCGACCCATAAGCTACTGCTAGCGTCTCCAGTCAAGTAATCAAGCCGTGTGCCATGAAGCACGTCTCCAGTCAAGTAATCAAGCCGTGAGCCATGAAGCACGTCTGCAGTCAAGTAATCAAGCCGTGGACCATGAAGCACGTCTCCAGTCAAGTAATCAAGCCGTGAGCCATGAAGCACGTCTGCAGTCAAGTAATCAAGCCGTGGACCATGAAGCACGTCTCCAGTCAAGTAATCAAGCTGTGGACCATGAAGCACGTCTCCAGTCAAGTAATCAAGCTGTGGACCATGAAGCACGTCTCCAGTCAAGTAATCAAGCTGTGGACCATGAAGCACGTCTCCAGTCAAGTAATCAAGCTGTGGACCATGAAGCACGTCTCCAGTCAAGTAATCAAGCTGTGGACCATGAAGCACGTCTCCAGTCAAGTAATCAAGCTGTGGACCATGAAGCACGTCTTCAGTCAAGTAATCAAGCCGTGAGCCATGAAGCACGTCTCCAGTCAAGTAATCAAGCTGTGGACCATGAAGCACGTCTCCAGTCAAGTAATCAAGCCGTGAGCCATGAAGCACGTCTCCAGTCAAGTAATCAAGATGTGGACGTCAAACAACGTGCTGGTAGGAAATCAGCCCCCCCCCCCCCCCCCCATCCACCCTACACATCAGACTTGGCACTTAGTGACACCTTCCTGTTCCCACACATGGAGAATCCTCTTCGTTGATGATTTTCTTATGTCCAGGGCTCGATTACTGAACTAGAGACGTGGTTCCGGGCCAAGGCGGAGGAGTTCTACAATCAGGAAGGTGAAGGATATATAGGAGAAGTGTATCGTCTTGTAGGGGGAGTACATAGAGAAGATGTCAAGACCAGGCTTGGGGAGGTGCAAGGCTCCTGGCTCAGCAAAATGACTGACGAAATCGAGATATTTCCACCGAACGTCATGATAGAAAATGGTTTTACGAGGCGCTGAATGTTCTCTACAGTCCGCAGCCATCTGGTAACTACACAGTCTGCAATGCTGATGGGGTACTGCTAACGGATAAGCTTCGGATCCTAGACATATGGGGCACGGCTAACGGATACGGCTCGGATACTAGACAGATGGGGCACGGCTAACGGATACGGCTCGGATCCTAGACAGATCGGGCACTGCTAACGGATAAGGTTCGGATCCTAGACGGATGGGGCACGGCTAACGGATACGGCTCGGATCCTAGACAGATGGGGCACTGCTAACGGATACGGCTCGGATCCTAGGCAGATGGGGCACTGCTAATGGATAAGCTTCGGATCCTAGACAGATGGGGCACTGCTAACGGATAAGCTTCGGATCCTAGATTTATGGGGCACTGCTGCTAACGGATGAGGCTCGGATCCTAGACAGATAGGGCACTGCTAGCGGATAAGGCTCGGATCCTAGACAAATGGGCAAACCACTTCTGGTATATGCAAAACTACCCATCGTCCATAAATGAGGAGGCCATCTAGTGAATGCCGCAGGTGGAACTGAACCTGGCGCTGGATGAACTCATCATTGAGAAGGATGTCGACAGGACAATCAGTGCACTATTGATAGGAAAAGCTCCAGGAGCTGATGCAATACCAGCAGAAGTATACAAGACAGCTGGCCCATCCCTCACCAGAAGGATCACTGAACTCTTCTGACACATATGGGCTGAAGGAGTAATTCCGCAGGATCCGAAGAAGCTTCAATTGTTCACTATACTATATATATATATATATATATATATATGAGGAAATACGAGATAGAATTACAACAGCAATGGGGCCTTTTGAAGACCTCTTGGCAACTATCAAAAGAAGGAAACTCGCTTGGTACGGTCACATATCGAGATCAAATGGTCTTGCAAATACAATCCTCCACGGTAAGGTGCATGGCAGACGACGAAGAGGCCGTCCCAAAAAGAGATGGGAGGACAACATAAAAGAATGGACCAATCTCCGACCAGAAGATTCACAGGCAGAGGCATTTGACAGAGAAGGGTGGCGTGGCGTTGTGAGGATGTCTTCTTGTGTGCCCCAACGACCTCACCGGTTACGGGATGACCTGACCTGATATATATATATATATATATATATATATATATATATATATATATATATACAATTGACGTACTATAATTCATACCAATTTCCATCATTATAAAACTATAAAGCGAAGTATACTCAGCAGCATTTGAAGATACTTCGTCGCCGAAGCCAGTGCCCTGAGACAATCAGCTGAAATCCTTATAAACCAGAAGGAACAGGCAGAACAACAAGTAGTCATTCTCACAGACGCCCTGTCACTGTTAATGTCTCTCAAAAACAATTTCAAAAAATGAACGGCGCTCTGACAGACTCGCTCGAACGCGTGTCCCAGTGCTTAAAAAAGAAGCATAGTCCAGTGGATACCAGCCCATCGCGACATTCCAGGCAACGAGGAAGTGGACAGACTCGCCAGAGAGGGAAGAATGATGCAGCATAGTGACACAGAAATCACATACAATGAGACAAAAAGCAGCCACCAGGGCAACGTACAGTGCAAAATGAAAAAAAGGTCCACCCTAGTCACATTGAAAATATGCCTTATAGTCCATCTTTTAATTCATAAACAAGATCCGAAACAATTTTCTGCAAAACTGCATGTCAGATCCAAATGATTTTTCGCATGCAGCTTTGTAATATCCATAACGCCAAAACATTGATATTATTTAGTGCATAGATGTTTAGTATTTTGCACGTCGGAGAATTCATTTGACCTTTTAGGACCATTGTAAAGAAATGACATTAAATGTACGATTTTACAGTACGCAGCTAATTTCTCGTTTCATTTTGCCCATAGGCGTATCTCCTTAATGTCTTGATAGATCATTCGATTATGTGTGTTGCCCTTTATATACAATCGTAAAAATGGCACCAATACGCGACAGTTAGTACTGCCCTTCGGTCACCATTAGATCCCAAAGTTGTAATAACTGCGCAGCGAATTTTGCGTTGCTTAAAGCATTTGAATATTAAAATGTATTTGTTGTCGTTGTATCTCCACTTAATTGTTTTGATAAACATACGCTAATTCATCAAAGTCTGTTAATCAGTATGTCCACAAAGGATATTAATCATTCCGAATCTGTCGATTCAAAGAGGTTGATAATTGTTACTGGCTGGACACATTGTAATCCATCTCGTTGCCAGTACTGTTCTTATTCCTGGAGCACATGTTCAACACACTTCCTCCAGAACTGAATGTCTCTTTTTGAAATGTACTCACCTGTCAGCACTTCAACGTCACATATTTTCAATGTTTATGTTCTGTTCGGCAACTTGCTCTTTGACTTTAGCCCACACAAGCTCTGTGGGGTTTAGATGTCCATGATATGCAGGTAGTGGCAGAGAAGTGTGACCGTACTCTTCACTGACTTTGTCAACATGATACACCTTTGTCTTATTTGTCTTCCTCACAAGCTACAAAACTCAGGTTTCAAGTACGTGTCGCCGAAATTCACTTTTTCCTTAAATAGTCATGTTCTAATTTGAGCTTTTGTATTTTATGCAGTCGGAATTTTTGTCTTCCTCTGATATTGCACTGTGATAGGATGCATTATCCATTACTAGGCGTGACGGTATATCCATAACTGGAAGCAAATGATTCGTCATCCAGTGTCTGAAAATGTGTCTCTGCCGTCGGTACTTTTTGATTGGAAAATAAGTTCATCGTCATGGACAAGTCCTTTTTCACTGCTTCTGGCATACGTTAGTATAAGGCGCTGCACTTTGCTGCTTTTAATTTATTTTTTCTGTTCACCGTCAACTGATTGCCATTCTTTACCATAGGTGGCGAAGTGGTTAAGCCGGCGGCCTCTTGATCAGGTGGTGTGGGTTCAACTCCAAACTCCGCCGTCTTTTTCACGGGTGCTTGATGCGGAGTCCCCTGCATCTCGTAGTTGCCCCCTAGTCGTCTTGTCCTTGACTTGCCACTGGGGTCGGGCGGCACGAGACGAGAGAGTAAGGATAAAACGTAGCGCACTTAATCCTTACTAAAAAAATAGCGTTAACAAAATTAATAATACCTTCATCGTCTAGTGATCATTGACCCAGGATTCGTCCAGGTTTACAATATCATAGTCCTGCCTATACCTTTCACATATCTGTCTCAGGTATTTGCTTCGGGCAGCAATCAAATGTGGCTTTTCATGTATAATATTCCTGCCTGATGTTTTCTGAGCTTGCGGCTCTAACAATTTTTCAAAGACTACTTTTGGAAATTTCAATAGTACAGCCGAATTGCCATGTTAATTTTAGTTTTCGGAGAGTAACACGTTGATTTTTCGTCAACAGTTTCAACTTCTCCCGCTTTATGACATGTCTGTCGAAATCGTCAAATATCCTTTTTCTACCTGGTTTGATATGAGTGCACTCTGAGTCCTGTCCAATCCTATGGTTAAAGGATGATCTATCGAAACCAAGCGTCAATTGCGTTCGTTTCTCTTAATCATGAATATCGCAATATAAATGACCCATCTTAGATTCCATGCGTAAAAACGTTTATAGTAAGACGGTAGGTAACCTTCTACAGTGTTATAAATGTACACTTCAAACTCATTTTGAAATTCAAATCAATGTAAGTTATAAAAAAGCAGGTATATGTCACAATAACATCCCTACGAATTATAATATCGAGATACGCTTATATCTTAACGACAGCTTCGCATGAATGACCTTGGTTTTCCGCATTCGATAAAATGTCTAATTGGGGCATGGGATAATCTGGAATTCGTTTTTACTCAATGTAATTGAATGTCAAAACGTCTATTTTTAAAACAGCATGACTGAGTGTCATATACATGTAAACATTATTTCCAGTTCAGTGAGGTTGTTTTTTAATATGGCTTGGCTTCGTTCGCTCTTAATCTCCTGCTACCAAACCCTGACACGAGCCTAAGTAGCAGAATGTAGTTCAGAGAACGAAATGCGGTGTATCGTAGTTTACAGCTTGACTGCGATATTTGCACCTTTCGGTCCGACACATCCGACTTCAGCAAGCATTTTTTGAGTACCGGGTTAGCATTCCTTCTTCGACCCCTTCTCCTTAGCCAGTATGCCCTGCTGCAGCCTGTTATCCGGGATCATCGCGTGGAAGTGTAGAAGGGTCTTGACAGCTCTGGTTCGCTGGCCCTGACGCTAGCAGTCAGCTATGGGTCGCTGACCACTGCAGCTCATGCGATGCTCAGCATCTTGATCCCGTTTTTCTAATATAACCTAATGAATACATTTTTCAAAATACATCATATTTCTTAGAGAAAAGAATATTATCTCAACTTCATGGATATTCTAAGGCTGCAGTCAGAAAATCATTTGGATCTGACATGCAATTTAGTAGAACAAATTTCGGACATTGTTTATGAATTAAAAGATGGACTATACCATCAACTCTCCAGTCGGAACCAGGTGATCATTCTCCGGCTACGCACATGACACAACAGACTGAGATGTCATCTGTATAACAAGTTCAAGATTGGTACTACAGACCTTTGTACCTCCGGCACAGACCCCATGAAAGCAGAACATATTTTGCAGTTCTGTCCACTGTATACCGACAGAAGAAGTAGCAGTTGACAACAGCCAGTGTCCTTCCACGAGAAGCTGTACGGAAGTGCACCGAGCCTCAAGTCGTCTGCTGTCTTCGTTAGAGTCATTGAAGTCGAGGTCTGAAGAACGAAGAACGAGGAAGACACCAATTTCAAAGTAAGTGCCTTAACTCCTTCATACTGAAGTGCACAACTTTTTTTTTTCTCGAAAATCCCTCGTAATTTGCTAGTTATCGCATTTATCATTTTCTCCGCGTTAATGTCCAATCCATACACCTGACCTTGTTCTTCGCTTGAATCCCCAAATCACGCAGTTCTAGTTCGCTTTCAGCCATCAGAACTGTGTCATCCGTGTGTCTGAGATTATCTATTGATACCCAGCCGATAATGAGCTCTGGAGTTTCCTTTATTTATCGAAAAACGTGCTGAGTGTCAATGATAACCAGACAAAGGTACAGTGGCACTACTGTTGTGTTTACCTGTATACGTGGTGAGAGGTTACCTGTATACATATGAGAAGGTGAGTACAGCCAGTCAGATGTTACAGTGGCACTACTGTTTTTGTTTACCTGTACACATGGTGAGAAGTTACCTGTATACAAGGTGAGAAGTTACCTGTATACATGGTGAGAAGTTACCTGTATATATGGTGAGAGGTTACCTGTATACGTGGTGAGAAGTTACCTGTATACGTGGTGAGAAGTTACATGTATACGTGGTGAGAAGTTACCTGTATACGTGGTGAGAAGGTGAGTACAGCTAGCCAGATGTTACAGTGGCATTTTGCCCATATTTAGGTACTAAGTTGCCCCGTGTCATTTGCCCCCATACCTGTATTATCTAGACATGCCAATCTTTCTCTTGCTGGACTCGATGTTTGACAACGATGTTTGAAGAAGGACGTGAGTTAACTCAACATTATGCACCTGATCTGGTCTCGGAAGATCTTTCGTTAACTCACGTCCTACTTTAAACATTGCTGTACAGTTCTTCACTGTTGTCTTCGACACACTTTTGTCACCATATACTGCCTACATTTTGCGATGACTGTCAACTGGTCGACATCCTTCAGCTGTTAGAAACCGAGTCACGGCTCGCTGATCAACTCTGGACGGATTCCGTATCACACCCGCCATGTTTTCAACGGTCTCCTGAGGAAACTATGAGTCGGAGGATAATGAAATTTTGCAAACTTGACGGTTGGTATGTGCTGTTTACATCATAAGGAACATCATCGTGCGTATGTTGACTTGTGGCAGTTTGTTCCCGTTTCATTTGAACACGCCTCGTAAATAGAATTATTGGACGGTTTCTTGCTGTGTGGGGGTATAATTGTTTAGGGGGGTGGGGGGGGGGGGGAAGGGGCGAGTCTAGCTGTGTGGTGGTAGGTTTATTACGTGGCCAAACCATTTTAGTTGCTGTTTCTTATTGTAGTCTAATACTGGTGTTGTTCCCACTAGTCTACTGATGTCATCATTTTTTATCATGTCTCGCCTTGTTACACACAGTTTTTTTCGCAGACATTTCGTTTATGTTGTTACGACTTGCAGTTTTCCCATTTGATGTTAGTGTCCAGTTTTGACATTTGATGTTAGTGTCCAGTTTTGACATTTGATGTTAGGGTCCAGTTTTGACATTTGATGTTAGGGTCCAGTTTTGACATTTAATGTTAGGGTCCAGTTTTGACATTTGATGTTAGGGTCAAGTTTTGACATTTGATGTTAGGGTCTAGTTTTGACATTTGATGTTAGGGTCTAGTTTCACATTTGATGTTAGGGTCCAGTTTTGACATTTGATGTTAGGGTCCAGTTTTGACATTTGATGTTAGGGTCCAGTTTTGACATTTGATGTTAGGGTCCAGTTTTGACATTTGATGTTAGGGTCCAGTTTTGACATTTGATGTTAGGGTCCAGTTTTGACATTTGATATTAGGGTCCAGTTTTGACATTTGATGTTAGGGTCCAGTTTTGACATTTGATGTTAGGGTCCAGTTTTGACATTTGATGTTAGGGTCCAGTTTTGACATTTGATATTAGGGTCCAGTTTTGACATTTGATATTAGGGTCCAGTTTTGACATTTTTGTTAGGGTCCAGTTTTGACATTTGATGTTAGGGTCCAGTTTTGACATTTGATGTTAGGGTCCAGTTTTGACATTTGATGTTAGGGTCCAGTTTTGACATTTGATGTTAGGGTCCAGTTTTGACATTTTTGTTAGGGTCCAGTTTTGACATTTGATGTTAGGATCCAGTTTTGACATTTGATGTTAGTGTCCAGTTTTGACATTGGTAGCAAAGTGTCGGGACGAACATCGTGTTGTATAAAGCTTTATTGGTAGTTATTATCACGTGATTGCAATTAAGTATTGGGGTTAATTGCCATATAATCTGATTTGCATTATTTCAACTTTGTTTGATTTCCCCTGTGATTCTTCCGTCTGCTGATAACGTGCTCTCTAAGTATGCGAAATCTTTCACCTGTTTCTTTGGCTGATTTTCAAGGAAGATAATGGCTTTTCCATCTTGTCTAGATATTTAATGACCTCAGTGTTTTTTCTACATTGATGTTTATGCTATATTCTTTAGATTACGTGTTTAGTATTTTACCGTGTATTTTTATTCGTAGCGAAGGTTTATTCACACTGTCGTATGAATCATAATTTAATTGTGCAAAAAATTATAAAGAGAAATCGTACTATCGCCACTCATCTGTGGATGAACAAAATAAAGTAGGAATTCGTTCTGCTGCAGTGTGTTTGTTCACGTCTGCAGTTAATGTGGTGTAGTGTGCATTCTATTCTGCTCGCGTGGAGAAACTAGACCCCGATACTAATGTGTCATAAAAATGCTAATTCTAGCCGTCTGTTGTTGAATGTATGTGCTCTACAAAAGTTGTTGAGCGGTTCTAAAGTTTGTCAAGAATTAGACCAATTAGCCCAGCACTTTTCATTCCAGTATTGTTACGTCGGGGACTTTGTGTATGAAACGTCAAGAGCTGTCAAGAACCACCATTTTAACTGATCCCAGCGACACAGCGAATTCCTCTGCTAGCGAACGTAAGCTCCGGCGACGGTCCACCCGAATTACAACATCAATTTTGACGATGGCATCTTCTGACGCAAAAATATGCGCCTGACCTGGTCTCGGAAGATCTTTCGTTAACTCGCGTCCTTCTTTAAACATCGTTGTCCAGTTCTTCACTGTTGTCTTTGACACACTTTTGTCACCATACACTGCCTGCTCGAACTACCGAACTATCGCGCTGATAAGCCACGTTAGCAAGATACTCTTGCGAATCCTATTAAGAAGGATAGAGAAAAGGTTTTAATCTGAAATTCACGTAGTCCAGACAGGTTTTAGAAATGACAGAGGGACCAGGGACCACATATTCAATTAAAGGAATATCTACAAAAAATGTAGAGAGCTTAATGTAGACCTGTACACCTGTTTCATTGACTACACCAAGGCATTCGACACGGTAAAATATCAAAATCTGTGGAGAATCATGAAGGAAATGGGGTTTCCTTTGCATATAGTCCATCTCATTGAAACATTATACCAAGATCAACAAGCCGCTATCCAAGTATCTGGGCATACATCAGATTGGTTTGCAGTACAAGAGGGAGTCCGACAGGGATGTACCCTCTCACCTTATCTGTACAACATCTATGCGGAATGTATAATGAGAAATGTTAGAGAAGACGAGAACATTGACAGATTCGACCGATTTACGATTGGGGGGTACGAGATTCCAGAATTACGATACGCAGATGACACAGTGATTCTATCAAGAAGTGCAGAAGGGCTAGATCAGCTACTATCAGCCGTTAATGGACACAGTAAAGATCAAAACCTGTTCATAAACATAAATAAAACAAATGACCACCGACAAAACACAATTTCAGCATAAATTTACAGTGGGTGGTGAGGAAATAGATCAGGTCACACATTTTGAATATCTGGGCTCCAGAATTGACAAAAATGGTGACTGCTCGAAAGAAATCAGAAGAAGACTAGCTATAGCAATGCAGAGACTGAACAGCCTGAAGAAATTATGGCAGAGCACCAACAAAATGATAAAAGTAAAAGTCTTGATAAAAGTAAAAGTCTTGAGAGCCTGTGATTTTCCTGTGGCAGCTTATGGCTGTGAATCATGGACGATTACCAAAACTTCTAGACAAAGAATCGAATCCTTTGAGTCAAAATGTTACAGAAAGATCATAAAATACCCTGGACAGAGGAAAAAAATACAAATGCAGACATTTGGGAAGAGTTGAACATAGAGGAGAACTGGTTAATCAATTCCATTTTGGCTAGAAAATGCAAATACTTTGGTCACATCAAGAGACACAACGGTCTTGAGAGAACGGTGATGGAAGGTATGGTGCCAGGCAAAAGAGGAAGGGGTAGACCAAGAAGACGATGGCACCAAGATATCTAGGAGTGCCTGGGCATGACTGAAGCGGAGACTGGAGTTTTGGCAAGAGAACGAAATTCTTTCAGACAGACTGTGATGAGAGAGACGTTCTACAAAGGACATGCTACATGATGATGATGACACTGCCTGCATTCTGCGATGAATGTCAACTGGTCGACATCCTTCAGCTGTTAGAAACCGAATCACCACACGCTGCTCAACTCTGGACGGATTCCGTATCACACCCGCCATGTTTTCGACGGTATGCCGAGGAAACTATGAGTCGAAGGTTAATGATATTTTGCATAATTGACGGTTGGTATGTACTGTTTACACCAGAAGTGACGTCATCATACGTATGTTCACTTGGTGCAGATTGGTCCGGTTTAATCTGAACATGCCTCGTACGTGACAATGCTACCTCGTTTAGGATTTACATCGCACTATTAAAGCGTTCATTTGTATCACACTCGTATGGGTTTGTATGCGTGTCTCTTTAATGAGAACATTGCATAACTGAAAATCTACAATTCAGTTCAACGATGAAGGACACTGTAGAGGTCCATTACTCTAGAAAGTTCCTAACGTGCGTCTGCGCCAGTTTGATAACCGCTATGTGCGGAGGGATATCTACTACGCTAGAGGGGAAATAACCTTCATGGGAGAACAGTGGCCCTGTTTGTTGTACCGATGACTCAAACCAGAACGTGTAGACGTTTCAATCATGACTGATTATAGGTTGTGTCGGACTTGGAGTGTAGCCACTTTCAGTCATGACTGACTATAGGTTGATGCGGCCTTGTAGTGTAGCCACTTTCAGTCATGACTGACTATAGGTTGATGCTGCCTTGGAGTGTAGCCACTTTCAGTCATGACTGACTATAGGTTGATGCTGCCTTGGAGTGTAGCCACTTTCAGTCATGACTGACTATAGGTTGATGCTGCCTTGGAGTGTAGCCACTTTCAGTCATGACTGACTATAGGATGATGGTACCTTGGAGTGTAGCCACTTTCAGTCATGACTGACCAAAGGATGATGCTACCTTGGAGTGTGGCCCCTTTCAGTCATAACTGACTATAGGTTGATGCCACCTTGGAGTGTAGCCACTTTCAGTTATGACTGACTATAGGTTGATGCGGCCTTGGAGTGTGGCCCCTTTCAGTCATAACTGACTATAGGATGATGCGATCTTGGAGTGGCAACCCTCTCTCTACTGAGTTTTTTTGTTGTATTTCTCCCTCCTGTGTTGTCGTTTCACTTCTCCGTTTGGCAAGATCTTCTTTTCATTCTCTCTGAGGTAGCTCTTCATGGTATATATCCACTTGGATCGGTCTGCAGCCTCGTCTACCCTGGATGTCAGGACACAATCCATTGCCTTCGTGTCCCGCTTTCACATATCTTTGAACCTTAAATCTGTTCGGCCGACTGTTTCCCCCCCCCCCCCCCCCCCCCCCCCCCCCATGATCCACCATCTGTCCATGGAGGATATCTTTGGGAATGCGACAATCTTCCATCTTTTTTGTTGTTTGTTTTATTTTAAAAAATTTTTTTTGGTGTGTTTTTGCGTTCGATTTATTTCTTTAATCCCCAAGACGGTGTGCGTTGCACTGTGGTTTTTATTTTGCGCCTGTTGGCCCAGTGCATCCGACTTCAGCATGCATTTTATGTAAGGGTCTGCTTCCTCCTGCATTTTCTAAGGGTTTGCTTCCCCGGGGTAACGGTCGGTGCTGTGATGGGGATCGAACCCAGAACCTTCGGCTTGTGAGCCGTGTCACTTAACCACTAGCCCACGCCGTCCCCTAGTCTTCCATCTGACAAACATAACCAATCCATCATCGCAGTCTTCGCTGCCTAAAAAGAGTGTACATGCTTAGGATACCGTTGCAAGAGTGCAGTTCTGCATTTCGCATTCTGTTCATCCGTGTAATTACAAGGATGGATCACAGACGCCGTAGACTTTCAAACAGCCAGGACAATCTTATGGTTTGATGGATCACAGACGCCGTAGACTTTCAAACAGCCAAGACAATCTTATGGTGTTAGATTGATCACAGACGCCGTAGACTTTCATACAGCCAAGTCAATCTTATGGTTAGATGGATCACAGACGCCGTAGACTTTCATACAGCCAAGTGAATCTTATGGTTAGATGGATCACAGACGCCGTAGACTTTCATATAGCCAAGACAATCTTACGGTTAGATGGATCACAGACGCCGTAAACTTTCATACAGCCAAGTCAATCGTACGGTTAGATGGATCACAGACGCTGTAGACTTTCAAATAGCCAAGACAATCTTACGGTTAGATGGATCACAGAAACCGTAGACTTTCATACATCCAAGAAAATCTTACGGTTAGATGGATCACAGACGCCGTAGACTTTCAAACAGCCAAGACAATCTTACGGTTAGATGGATCACAGACACCGTAGACTTTCATACACCCAAGACAATCTTACGGTTAGATGGATCACAGACGCCGTAGACTTTCAAACAGCCAAGTCAATCTTATGGTTCACAGAGGCTATATATTCCTGGTCAGCTGTCGGGTAACAGTCTTGACAAACTGGCCAAGCTACGCTGGTCCCTTGTAAGGAGCCTATGTTGGGTAGGATTGTCTCTTTTCTTCTTTTACCTCCTCCTCACTTATCTTCTTCTTCCTTCTTCTTCCTCTTTGATCTTTTTTTTCTTCTTCTTCTTCTTCTTCTTCTTCTTCTTCTTCTTCTTCTTCTTCTTCTTCTTCTACTTCTTCTTTCTTCATCATCTTCGTCTTCTTCCTCTTTTATCTTTTTCTTCTTCTTCCTTATTCATCATCTTCTTCTTCCTCTTTTATCTTTTTCTTCTTCTTCTATCTTCTTAATCATCTTCTTCTTTTTTCTTCATCATCTTCTTCTTCTTTAATCTTTTTCTTCTTCCTTCTTCATTATCTTCTTCGTCCTTCTTCTTCCTCTTTTATCTTCTTCTTCTTCTACTTCTTCTCCTTCTTCCTTCTTGATCATCTTCTTCTTTCTTCTTCTTTTTCTTCATCTTTTTTTTCTTCTTCTTCTTCTTCTTCTTCTTCTTCTTCTTCTTCTTCTTCTTCTCCAGTGGTCGTCCTGACAATAACGTTTGGGACACTATGTTGTAGTTTACCTATCGGTCCGACCCATCCGATTTCAGCAAGGCAATTTTGGGACCGTGTTTGCCTTCCCTCTTCATCTTAGCCAGCCTGCATGGTTGCAGTCTGTGCCCACAGCCGTCACTTGGAGACGCAATAGGGATGTTGTTAGTTATGGATAATTGACCCTGCTCCCGCCGAAGGCTGATGTGTCAGACCGAAAGGTGCAAATATCGCAGTCAAGCTGTAAACTAGCGACACAACGCATTACGTTCTAGAGACTACATCCTGCTACTTGCGAAGTCCTGTCCAGGGCTTGGTAGCGGGAGATTGAGAACGAACGAAGAAGAGAAGAAGAACAAGAAGAAGATTGACCCTGATGCAAGCAGCCAGCTATGAGTCGCTGTTGTACTTTGAGCCCCGGACAGGCAGGTAGGCAAGTAAGGCGGCCTTCCTCGGATTGACAACTCTGGCAACACACAACTGATGCCTTACAGGTAGGACGGAAACACTCAAAGTCCTGGGAACAACCCCTCTGAAATGTCAATCTCACCATAGCAAGAAATCTGATGCAGCAGGCCCTAACATCGCTGGAAGAGTGGGCTAACTCGTGGCTGGTCAAAATAAACGAGGAGTAAACGACATGTACAATATTCTCGCTATCAAACGAACCCCAAAACATCAAATTAAGTCTGAACGACAAATACCTGCAGCCAAACGACAATCCAAAATACCTAGGAGTCACATTTAATCGGCGCATGACATGGAAAAGTCAGATCGAAAGAAACCGAATGAGAGCCAGAGAAAGAATGGCAATCATGAGGAAACTTGCTGGCATAAGCTGGGGAACAGACGAAAGTATACTAAAGAAACTGTACACTGGAAGAGTGAGACCAGTTCTCGAGTATGGCATTGCGGCATGGACAACAGCAGCAAAAGCGAACTTCGATAAAATTAGCAAACTCCAAAACCAAGCCATGAGAGTTATAACAGGAAGCGTGAAGTCAACGCCAATTGTAGAACTTGAAAAGATTATAAAACTGCAATCCATGACCGACAAAAGAGACTGCAGAGCCCAGCTGCAATCAGAGAAACTCAGAAGACTGACTGACCATCCAATGCACCAGAGACTAAACAATTTCGGAAATGGGAAACTAAAGAAGAGAAACTTTGCAGAAATAGCCAAAGCAAAGATGCACGAAAACCCCATGAACGCATTAACAACACCAAAGCCCATCCCTACTGTACGAAAACCTACCTGGAGGCAGCATATATTTCCAGAGGTGGTAGAAAATATGCCAGGTATTGGAAACAGAAACTGCCAGACTGAAAAAGAAAGAAGAGATACTACCCTGAGCTACATATCGAAAAACTACCCAAGCATGGACTGGACCCATGCATACACCGACGGTTCTGTAACAAACACAACACAGAACGGAGGGGCAGGAGCATTTCTGAACCTACCAAATGGCAGAAAAATAACACTGTCATTCGCTACTGGAAAATACACAAGCAATTTCAGAGCGGAGGCAGAGGCACTGAGGGCGGCAGTGGAAGAAATGGTGACAGGTAAAAGTAAAGAAAGCCATACAGTCCTGCTTACATATGCCTTCGCCGTAGTCACAGCACTAAAAAGCCAGTAAAATACTGAACTTAACGATTTAAGAGTAGTACTCTGTCAACTATGCCAGCAGTCCGCACCAAAAAGGGTAGTGGTACAGTGGGTTCCATCCCACTGCAACATCCAAGGCAATGAGGAGGCAGACAGACTGGCAAAAGAAGGTGCAAGACTGCCACAACCAGATACTAGTATGACATACGAAGAGTCAAAACGGCTTATTAGAGCTAGATACATGACCAAATGAGAAACCGAACATACTGGCTACACAAAAAACGATGCCTATTACCAGTTGAACAGAAGAGAGCAGGTCGTTGTCTTCAGACTTCGCACTGGCCACAATAGACTGAGGTACCACCTATTCAACAAATTGAAGATAGGTGGCACTGACGAATGCCCGTGTGGTACCGGGAAAATGACCGCTGAACATCTGCTGCAGAACTGCCCGACATACGAGGATCAGAGAAAGCAGATGTGGCCATCACCAGTGGCAACACTAGACCAACTCTATGGCAGTGTCGGTAGCCTCAGGATGACCGCTGCCTTTTTCGAAAAAAATAATGGTTACTGTCTGACTGCGTACGAAGAAGAAGAAGAAGAAGAAGAATGCTGAAAACGGATTGACTTGTCTCACGGTACAGAACTCATTGCAACTGGATTCATGAATTCAGCAGAAGGCAAACCTTTGTTAGAACGATTGAAATGTGTAGGTGATAGCGAATCGAAAGAGGAAAAAAAACAGGCAGAAGGAGAAGGAAGAAGAAGAGGAAACAGAAAAGGGAAAAAGAATAAGATAAAAAAGAAGAAGGGAAAAAAGAAGAAAGGAAAATGAAGAAAGATGCAGAAGAAAAATTTAGAAAGATGCAGAAGAAGAATAAAAATGAAGAAGAAGAAGAACGAGGGCAAGATGAAAAGAGATAAAGAAGTAGAAGAAGATAAAGGAAAAGAAGTAGAAGAAGATAAGGAGAAGAAGAAGATAGAGGTGACGAAGATAAAGGAGAAGAAGATAAAGGTGAAGAAGATAAAGGAGAAGAAGATAAAGGTGAAAAGGATAAAGGAGAAGATAAAGGTAAAGAAGATAAAGGAGAAGATAAAGGTGAAAAAGAAGATAAAGGTGAAGAAGATGAAGGAGAAGAAGATAAAGGTGAAGAAGATAAAGGAGAAGAAGATAAAGGTGAATACGATAAAGGTGAAGATAAAGGTGAAGAGGATAAAGGAGAAGATAAAGGTAAAGAAGATAAAGGAGAAGATAAAGGTAAAGAAGATAAAGGTGAAGATAAAGGTGAAGAAGATAAAGGTGAAGAAGATGAAGGAGAAGAAGATAAAGGAGAAGATAAAGGTGAAGAAAAAGATAAAGGTGAAGAAGATGATAAAGGTGAAGAAGAAGATAAAGGTGAATAAGATAAAGGTGAATAAGATAAAGGTGAAGAAGATGAAGGAGAAGAAGATAAAGGTGAAGAAGATAAAGGTGAAGAAGATGATGGAGAAGAAGATAAAGGAGAAGATAAAGGTGAAGAAAAAGATAAAGGTGAAGAATAAGATAAAGGTGAAGATAAAGGTGAAGAAGAAGATAAAGGTGAAGAAGATGAAGGAGAAGAAGATAAAGGTGAAGATAAAGGGGAAGAAGAAGATAAAGGTGAAGAATAAGATAAAGGTGAAGAAGATGAAGGAGAAGAAGATAAAGGAGAAGATAAAGGTGAAGAAGAAGATAAAGGTGAAGAAGATGAAGGAGAAGAAGATAAAGGTGAAGATAAAGGTGAAGAAGATGATAGAGGTGAAGAAGAAGATAAAGGTGAAGAAGATGAAGGAGAAAAAGATAAAGGTGAAGAAGAAGATAAAGGTGAAGATAAAGGAGAAGAAGATAAAGGTGAAGAAGAAGATAAAGGTGAAGAAGAAGATAAAGGCGAAGAAGATGAAGGAGAAGAAGATAAAGGTGAAGAAGATAAAGGAGAAGAAGATAAAGGAGAAGAAGATAAAGGTGAATAAGATAAAGGTGAAGAAGATAAAGGCGAAGAAGATAAATGAGAAGAAGAAGATAAAGGCAAAGAAAGATAAAGGTGAAGAAGATAAATGAGAAGAAGAAGATAACGGTGAAGAAGATAAAGGAGAAGATAAAGGGGAAGAAGATAAAGGTGAAAAGATAAAGGAGGAGAAGGTAAAGTAGCAGAAGATAAAGGAGAAGAAGATAAAGGAAGAGAAGATAAAGGTGAAGAAGAAGATACAGGAGAACATAACGGGGAAGGTAAAGGAGAAGAAGAAGATAAAGGTGACGATAAAGGTGACGATAAAGGAGAAGAAGGTAAAGGAGAAGGAGAAGTTAAAGGTGAAGAAGATAAAGAAGATAAGAAGAAGAAGATGGAGAAGGAGACGGAGAAAGGAGAGAAGAAGAAGAAGATGAAGAAGAGATAGAAGAAGATTGCTGCTGTATGTATGCCTAGCAGAGATATGCTCTCATGTTCTATCGTACTGAACAACCCGGCCATGAGGTGACAGCTCCATCGAACATCGATATTCACATCCACAAATCTCCGAATATTTTTAGACACCTGCTGTCAGCTCATAAAAAAGGGTTATGCTCAGTTGGTGGGGTGTTGCAAACATATATTATTGTTCCCTGGTGTAGACTGAGCTGCATTTATCCGTCTGGTTGTGGCTGTTTTATCTTATCTCTCTATCTGTCTATCTACCAGTGGCGTATGTGCTATGTGGGCGCCGCCCGACGAAGTGATGGTCCAAAAATTATTTTTTTAAAATAGTATTCTTCTTTTTTGTCGTTCGTTCTCAAATTCCCGCTACCAACCGCTGAAAAGGGTTTTGCAAGTAGCAGGATGTATTCCGGAGAACGGAATGCGCTGTGTCGTAGTTTACAGCTTGACTGCGATGTTTGCACCTTTCAATCCGACACATCCGATTTCAGTATGACATTTTTGTGTACCGGGTTAGCTACCGGGTTACCATGTGGAGGTGTAGAAGGGTCTTAGCAGCTCTGAGTCGCTGACCTTGACCCTAGGATTCAGCTTTGTGTCGCTGACGGATGCAGCTCATGCATTGCCCAGCATATTGATCCCGTTTGTAATGTACGTAATGAGATTATTTTTATAAATTGAAAGATACATTTTTTTGCACATTTTCGTAAGACTATGCGCAATAATCGCTGACTGCTGTGTTTGTCAGTGTTTACGAGTAGCGGGCCTTTACTTGCGTGCGGCTTGAAACACAGTACACACCACTATGCTAGATATTGCTGAGAGAGGGTTGACGCGAAGGACTTCTCCGCTTGGCGTTTAACTAACCATTCACATGTGTGCGCCAGAAGTCTAGCACTCAGCTAGATTAAACTTGAGAGTTTTGCATTTGTAAGAAGTTTTTTTCTTACGAAAGCTTACACGTGGAAAGCATCTATTAGAGGGTATAGTGTTGTGAAATGTATTTGATATATTTTTAAGTTAAATTTCTTAAATTTCATGGCATTTATGAAGTACACGATTAATCCTCTGGCAAAAAAAATTGTCAATGAATATATACTGTGTGAAGGGGAACTGAGACGTTAGTCCAGTCAGGCACAACATACTGATCAGGACGTCTCGTTAGGGCCAGTCACAACATACTGACCAGGACGTCTCGTTAGGGCCAGGCAAAACATACTGACCAGGACGTCGCGTTAGGGTCAGGCACAACATACTGACCAGGACGTCTCGTCAGGGTCAGTCACAACATACTGACCAGGACGTCGCGTTAGGGTCAGTCACAACATACTGACCAGGACGTCGCGTCAGGACCAGGCACAATATGCTGACCAATACCACAATCTATATTCCATGTAGCGTTCCATGGAAACAGACTGTTTTCAAGGCAGCCTGCCTGACGAGATGTTGATCGATGTGATCCCCGTAGTAGTGATCGCCACGCAGATGAATCCAAGGATAGCACAACCGCACGAAGGACAGTGGTCCACCTTCATCAGCTTGCTCGGGATGTGAGGAAAGCTACTGCAACCAGCCACTTAACGTCTTTTTCAGGGTGCACAAAAAGGTAAACTTGCTCACTGTGCGCATTGAACAACAACATCAATACTGCGTGAAAATCATTCTAGAAACATTGATTTTTATAGTATTACTTTCAAAGAATATATATAACATTACATTCAAAGAATGTATAGAACATTACATTCAAAGATTGTATAGAGTATTACATTCAAAGATTGTATAGAGTATTACATTCAAAGATTGTATAGAGTATTACATTCAAAGATTGTATAGAGTATTACATTCAAAGATTGAATAGAGTATTACATTCAAAGATTGTATAGAGTATTACATTCAAAGAATGTAGCACAGCTCATATCATGGACCATGATACGTGAGTGATATCTACGTCTTCATCGTGTGCGTTTTATGTATTGCCGTGTGTATGTGTTGAATGTGTGACAGGCGAGAAGAGCTCCACTGACAACAGGAGATCATGTAGTACGAGACGACTAATAGTACTGTTTAACCGCTCTCTGGTGTTTCTTCTTCTTCTTCTTCTTCTTCTTCTTCTTCTTCTTCTTCTTCTTCTTCGTTCTCAATCTCCCGCTACCAAACCCTGAAAGGGCTTAAGTAGCAGAATGTAGTCCAGAGAACGGAATGTGTTGTGTCGTAGTTCACACATCCGACTTTCGGTCCAACACATCCGACTTCAGCAAGCATTATTTTAGTACCGGGTTAGCATTCCCTCTTCGATCCCTTCTCCTTAGCCAGTCTGCCCTGCTGCAGCCTGTTATCCGGGATCACCGAGTGGAGGTGTAGAAGGGTCTTGGCAGCTCTGGTTCGCTGGCCCTGACGCTAGCAGTCAGCTATAGGTCGCTGACCACTGCAGCTCATGCGCTGCTCAGCATCTTCATCCCGCTTTCTGTTGTTGAATGCTAACAATGAGTAAGTAGACGGGTTGCAGTAGCTTTCCTCACATTCCGAGCGTGCTGATGAAGGCGGACTGGGGTCGTCCAGTCTGTTGTGCTATGCTTGACTTCATCTGCGTGCGAGGAATTACGTCAGTCGTCATCTGGTTAGCGAGACAGCTATGAACACAGCCCGTTTCCATGGACGACTGGGAGGAAGTCGATGTGGGAGTCTAGGCATGGCCTTCGTTACTAAGTAATCAAGGTCAGGGTCTAGGCCAGTATGTTTTGTCTGACCCTGACTAACATGTCTGACCAGTATGTTTTGTCTGACACTGACTAACATGTTTGTTTTTTTTTTGCGTTTGACTCATTTCTTAATTTCCCGAGGCGGTGTACGTTGCACTGTGGTTTTTATTTTGCGCCTGTCGGCCCAATGTATCCGACTTCAGCATGCATTTTATGCAAGGGTCTGCTTCATCCTGCATTTTCTAAAGGTTTGTTTCCCGGGGTAACGGCCGGTGCTGTGATGGGGATCGAACCCAGCACCTTTGGATGTGAGCCGTGTCACTTATCCATTAGCCCACGCCGTCCCCTTGACTAACATGTATGGTTAAAGTTAAAATCACATGGAATAGGTGGGGAAGTTGCCAAATGGATTGAAAATTGGTTAACGGGAAGAAGGCAGAGGGTGGGCATAAATAAGGAGTACTCTGAGTGGAGTGAAGTGAAAAGTGGTGTGCCACAGGGCTCGGTTTTGGGACCAATTTTGTTCTTGATATATATAAATGATTTGGACATTGATATGAGATCCATGATTGCAAAATTTGCTGATGACACAAAACTATGCAGTAGTGTCTCATCTAAAGCGGAAGTGGATATATTGATGTCGGATTTAGATAAAATTCGAGAATGGTCTGTACTCTGGCAAATGGAGTTTAATGTAGATAAATGTACAGTCATCCACATGGGTAGATCCAATATGGAACATAATTACAGAATGGGAGAAAACAATATTAGAAAGATAGATAAGGAAAGGGACCTAGGGGTTATAATAGATCATACAGGAAAGGTGAGTGAGCAAGTTAAGGTAGCAGTGAAAAAGGCAAATGCAATGTTAGGTATGATAAAAAGAAATATTAAACATAGGAGCAAGGAAGTGATCGTCAAACTGTATAAAGCTTTAGTTAGACCTAGATTGGAGTACTGTGTACAGGTGTGGAGTCCTTATCATAGAGGGGACATAAACATGCTAGAAAGAATACAGAAAAGAGCGACAAAGATGATAGTGGGATTCCAGAATTACAGTTATGAGGAACGACTCAGAAAAACCGGCCTACAGTGTCTCGAAGAGAGAAGAATTCGTGGTGACTTAATACAGGTTTATAAGATGATCAGAGGAATCGATAAATTAGACTATAACAAGTTTTTTAAAATACAGCCACCTACAATAACACGAGGGCATAGCTACAAGCTGACTAAAGAGAGGTCCAGGTTAGATATTAGGACATATTTTTTTAGTCAGAGAGTGGTGTCTGCTTGGAATGCATTGCCAGGGGAGGTAGTGGAGGCAGGGACAGTTAATGCATTTAAGAGTAAACTGGATGCGCATAGCTTTTATAGCAAGGTGATGTAAATGTAACTGGTTGTATACAGACTCTGCAGGGTCTTCTAAACCAGTATAAAGACGTTAAGTCAGTCTGTTTCGCCTGACCCTGACAAACATAGTCTAATCAGTATGTTCTGTCTAATCCTAACTAACATAGTCTAATCAGTACGTTCTGTCTGACCAGACGTTAGTCACCTCTCCCCAACCCCTTTATGATAGAAGACGTAGAAGTCACTGGCATTGGATAGGACACATTAAGGAGACAGCTGATAAAATACAAGGCACTGTTTTAGAATCGCTATATGAGTGCCTGAAACCAGACTAGCTCCACTGACACCACGAGAGCATGTCGTAAGAGGCGACACGTCCGGTTTCAGCAAGCCTTTTAAAAAATCGGCTTTGCCTTTCTACAGCGATTCTTAGTCTGTTAGCCAGACTACACAAGTTCATCCTGTATCCAGGGCCGCCGATTGTAGGCGAAATAGGACTAGCCTGCTGTTTCACACACTCGATGTACAGCTGCTAGAAAACGCTTTCATCTTCTCCCCGAATGGTGTCAGCAAGTTAATCTTTTCATTGACGTTCTTTACTTTGAACGCATCCGGTTTTTATGTGTTTTCTTCTTCTTCTTCTTCTTCTTCTTCTTTTTCTTCTTCTTCTTCTTCCTTCTTCTTCTTCCTTTTCTTCTTTTTCTTCTTCGTCTTGTTCTTCTTTTTCTTCTTCTTCATCGTGTTCTTCTTATTCATCTTCTTCTAGTTCTTCTTCTTCATCTTCTTCTTCTTCTTATTCTCGTTCTTCTTCTTCTTCTTGTTCTTCTTCGTCTTGTTTTTCTTCGTCTTGTTCTTCATCTTCATCTTCTTCTTATTCGTCTTGTTGTTGTTCTTCTTTCTCTTTTTCTTCTTCTTCGTCTTCTTCTTCCTCTTCTTCTTCTTCTTCGTCTTCTTCCTCTTCTTCTTCTTCTCCCCTCCTCATTTTTCTTATTCTTCTTTGTTTTTCTTGTTGTTGTTCTTCTCATATTTCTTCTTCTTCTTGTTCTTCTTCTTCTTCCATTTCTTCTTCTTCCCTCCAAATGTTTTTCTACTTCTTCTTCGCCACGTCATCCTTCTTCTTTTCCCTCTACCTTTTCTTCTTTTCTTCTTCTTCTTGTGCGCTTGTCTTGAAAAGGACGTTTCTGATATTGTGTCCTAGTTTACAGCGAGGTTGCGATATCTGCGCCTTTCTACCCGATACATCCGATTTCAGTAAGGCCCTGATGTAAGCAGCCAGCTATGGGTCGCTGGCCCTGATGCAAGCAGCCAGCTATGGGTCGCTTGCCCTGATGCAAGCAGCCGGCTATGGGTCGCTTGCCCTGATGCAAGCAGCCAGCTATGGGTCGCTTGCCCTGATGCAAGCAGCCAGCTATGGGTCGCTTGCCCTGATGCAAGCAGCCGGCTATGGGTCGCTTGCCCTGATGCAAGCAGCCGGCTATGGGTCGCTTGCCCTGATGCAAGCAGCCAGCTATGGGTCGCTGGTTGGTGTCAGCTTAGTCACTGCTGCATCGTCGACCCAATCAATGTATCTAACGTCGGACGACGATCAAAGGTAATATCTAATTGTCCGAGTTTCCATGTAGTTCTGTGCGTTATTTCCCATTTCCCCTTAGCTTAGAGCACTGAGGTTTGTTTGAGGGGGTGTGGCGGTGTGTTTGTATATGTGGGTTTTCCACTCCCTCATTTATCTTCATTAACCGTGCCTTGGCCCACTCCTTCAATGATGTCGGAGCTTGCTGCATCAGAATGATGGCAGATGCGATGTTTTCGTCAGACGTCCACGTGGCTAATTCATCTGCAAAAAAACAAAAAAAACAGCTGTCAGCACTTTTTGGTAATTTTTGTTTTATATTCCTTGTATGCCTATCTGTCTGTCTGTCTGTCTGTCTCTCTCTCTCTCTCTCTCTCTCTCTCTCTCTCTCTCTCTATATATATATATATATATATATATATATATAAAAATATATAAATATATATTGAAAAAAATGGCGACTGCTCGAAAGAAATCAGAAGAAGACTAGCCATGGCAATGCAGAGACTGAACAGCCTGAAGAAATTATGGCAGAGCACCAACAACATGATAAAAGTAAAAGTCTTGAGAGCCTGTGTTTTTCCTGTGGCAGCTTATGGCTGCGAATCATGGACGATTACCAAAACTTCTAGACAAAGAATCGAATCCTTCGAGTCAAAATGTTACAGAAAGATCCTCAAAATACCATGGACAGAGAAAAAACAAATGTAGACATTCGGCAAGAGTTGAGCATAGAGGAGAACTGGTTTATCAATTCCATTTTGGCTAGAAAATGCAAATACTTTGGTCACATCAAGAGACACAACGGTCTTGAGAGAACGGTGATGGAAGATATAGTGCCATGCAAAAGAGGAAGGGGTAGACCAAGAAGACGATGGCACCAAGATATCCAGGAATGCCTGAGTACGACTGTGGCGGAGACTGGAGTTTTGGCAAGGGAACGAGTTTCTTTCAGACAGACTGTGATGGGAGCGACGTTCTACAAAGGACATGCTACATGATGATGATGATATATATATAAATTTATATAAGATATCTAAATATATATATTGTTGTTGTTGTTTCGAATGGACCTAATGAGTAAGTTACTCTTATGTGCGTACTAAAAAGGGCGTTAAGGGACGGGTTGCAGTAGCTTTCCTCACATATCGAGCGTGCTGATGAAGGTGGACCGGGATCCTCCAGGCGGTTGTGCTATGCTTGGCTTCATCTGCGTGTCGCTCACTACTACGGAGATCACGTCGAACTTCACATTGTTAACCAGACTATTGTCCTCGACAACAGCCCGTTTTCAGGACGACAAACGAATGGGGGTCTTGGCCAGTATATTTCTCCTGACCCTGGCTAACATTCTCTGACCGGTGTGTTGTGCCTGAATCCCATATATATATATATATATATATATATATATATATATATATATATATATATATATATATATATATGTGTGTGTGGATGGATGGGTAGACGGACTGGCCGGCAGACAGACTGACAGACATACATATATATATATACATATTTACGAGGGATGGTTGAAAGTTTTGCACTTTGGTATGAAGGAGTCAAGCACTTACCTAGAAATTGGTGTTAACTGTAGTCCATCACTGTTCATTCACCCTGCAAGGTGATACCCTTCTACCATCTATTCTTCACTTTAGTGATAATCTGATAAGACAACACCTCTGTCTGAACCCGGAACCACGTCTCCATCCCAGTTTTTTGGGGGTTTTGTTTTTTTGCGTTCGCTTAATTTTTATAATCCCCAAGGCGGTGTGCGTTGCACTGTGTTTTTATTTTGCGCCTTTCGGCCCAGTGCATCCGACTTCAGCATGCATTTTATGTAAGGGTCTGCTTCCTCCTGTATTGTTTAAGGGTTTGCTTCCCCGGGGTAACGGCCGGTGCTGTAATGGGGATCGAACCCATAACTTTCGTGTTGTGAGTCGTGCCACTAGGCCACGCCGTTCCCTCAGCCCAGTTTAGAAGTTAATGCCCACCGGAAGCGATGATGACCACAACATCAGACGGGTTTGTCTTTATAATGTCATGTCTGCTGTATTTTAGATTATAATGACGAAGAAGCCGCGCAGGTCATTAATCTCACTCTTGTCCCAAGTTACCTTGGATCAGTGGCAAGACTATAGGATCGAGACGAATGGAGGTAACTCAGGATGCATGCACTCTGGCCTTACCTCCCGTGAGAACAGGGCTCGCTTGACACTTGCGGGATTCGATCGCCCACCGTTTCCGTTCATCACTGTGAGAGGGGAATGCCTTAACCACTTGACTACAGCGACCCACTCCGGCTCAGTAATCAAGTCCAGGACGTCAGAAACACCCGGGGGAATGAAATCTTGCCCCATCCAACATACTCACCGAACTTGGCACGTTGTGACTTCTTCCTGTTCCCAATCATGGAGAATCCACTTCTTGGACATCGTTTACCTGTCTGAGAAAGCGAAGATCAGCCATCACAAGAGACTTTTACGCGCTTAAAACCGTATGTAGAGACGAACAGAGGCATATATATATATATACATGCATACATACATACATACATACATACATACATACATACATACACACATACATACATACATACATACATACATACAGACACACGTACAAACAGACACACGTACATACAGACACACGTACATGTGTGTACATTGTTGTTGCTGTCGAATGCCCATAATGAGTAGGTTACTCTTTTGTGGGCCCTGAAAAGGATGTTAAGTGGCGGGTTGCAGTAGCTTTCCTCACATCCCGAGCGGGCTGATGATGGTGGATCGGGGTCCTCTAGGCGGATGTGCTGTGCTTGGCTTCATCTGCGTGGCGCTCACTACTACGGGGATCACGTCGATCCACATCTCGTCAGTCAGACGGCCTAAAACACGGCCTATTTCCAGGGAACGATAAATGGAAGAGAGGTAGTGGTCTTGTAACATCGTGGTGAGTATGTTGTGTCTGATCCTGATGCGACGTCCTGATCAGTATGTTGGGCCTGGCCCTGATGTGATATCCTGGCCAGTATGTTGTGTCTGACCCTGATACGACGTCCTGACCAGCATATTGGGCCTGGCCCTGTTACGACGTCCTGACCAGCATATTGGACCTGACCCTGGCGCGACGTCCTAATCAGCATATTGGGCCAGACCCTGATACTTCTTCTTCTTCTTCTTCTTCTTCGTACGCAGTCAGACAGTAACCATTATCTTTTCGAAAAAAGTGGCGGTCATCCTGAGGCTGTCGACACTGCCATAGAGCTTGTCTAGTGTTGCCACTGGTGATGGCCACATCTGCTCTCTCTGGTCCTCGTATGTCGGGCAGTTCTACAGCAGATGTTCAGCGGTCATTTTACCGGTACCGCACGGGCATTCGTCGGTACCACCTATCTTTAATTTGTTAAATAGGTGGTACCTCAGTCTATTGTGGCCAGTGCGAAGTCTAAAGACAACGACCTGCTCTCTTCTGTTCAGCTGGTAATAGGCATCGTTTTTGGTGTAACCAGTATGTTCGATTTCCCATTTGGTCATGTATCTGGCTTTGATAAGCCGTTTTGACTCTTCGTACGTCATACTAGTATCTGTTTGTGGCAGTCTTGCACCTTCTTTTGCCAGTCTGTCTGCCTCCTCGTTGCCTTGTATGTTGCAGTGTGATGGGACCCACTGTACCACTACCCTTTTTGGTGCGGACTGCTGGCACAGTTGGCAGAGTGCTGCTCTTAAGTCATTAAGCTCTGTTTTTCTGGCTTTTTAGTGCTGTGACTACGGCGAGAGCATTTGTAAGCAGGACTATATGGCTTTCATTTTCTTTGTGTGTCACCATTTCTTCCACTGCCGCCCTCAGTGCCTCTGCCACCGCTCTGAAGTTGCTTGTGTACTTACCAGTAGCGAATGACAGTGTTATTTTTCTGCCATTTGGTAGGTTCAGGAATGCTCCTGCCCCTCCGTTCTGTGTAGTGTTTGTTACAGAACCGTCGGTGTATGCATGGATCCAGTCCATGCTTGGGTAGCTTTTCGATATAAAGCTTAGGGTAGTATCTCTCCTTTCTTTTTTAGTCTGGCAGTTTTTGTTTCCAATACCTGGTATATTTTCTACCACCTCTGGAAATATATCCTGCCTCCAGGTAGGTTTTCATACGTCCTGGTATGCATGTTGGTGCTGACCCTGATACGTCGCCCTGGTAAAAATGCCCTGCTGAAGTCGCTTGTGTTGGACCGAAAGGTGCAAATATCGCAGTCAAGCTGTAAACTACGACACAACGCGTTCCGCTGTCCTGACTACAACCTTGCTATGGTAGTACGAGTTTGAGCACGGACGACGATGAAGAACTAGTATTTTGTACCTAACCCTACTACCATCCCAGCCCCCCATATAATAATATATACACATTTACATCTATAGGAGAAGAGTGTGGCCATCGGGTTGTGATGGCTCCTTACAATCCTAACATACCAAGTTCAAATCACGTGGCGTTGCGATGGAGCACACCCGGTAAAAAAAAATATATATATTATTGTACCTGGAAATCACAGGAGACAATTTCGAAGTCGCTGCCTGAGCTACCGGAGTGTCTGCTCAATCGTCAGCGCTTTCCGAAATGAATAGGACACAGCACATATGAAAGCGCCAAGGTGCAATCATGTTGCTACTTTGACCTTTGACACACTTTCCTAATTTCCATACAGATGTGAGAGTTTCTTCTTCTTCTTCTTTTTCTTCTTCTTCTTATTCAGTATTATTTTTCTACTTTGTCTTTTTCTTATTCCTCATTCCCGCCCCCCTCTTCATTGGTAAATAAATACGTGTTCAGCAAAACATGGGGGCGGAAACATGGCCACAGAAAGCAAGTTGGGAAAGATAATGAGAACCTTCGAAATGTGGGTGAATAGATTGGGTCGGATTAAATGTGGGTGAATAGATTGGGTCGCATTAAATGTGGGTGAATATATTGGGTCGGATTAAATGTGGGTGAATAGATTGGGTCGCATTAAATGTGGGTGAATAGATTGTGTCGCATTAAATGTGGGTGAATAGATTGGGTCGCATTAAATGTGGGTGAATAGATTGGGTCGCATTAAATGTGGGTGAGTAGATTGGGTCGGATTAAATGTGGGTGAATAGATTGGGTCGCATTAAATGTGGGTGAATATATTGGGTCGGATTAAATGTGGGTGAATATATTGGGTCGGATTAAATGTGGGTGAATAGATTGGGTCGCATTAAATGTGGGTGAATAGATTGGGTCGGATTAAATGTGGGTGAATAGATTGGGTCGGATTAAATGTGGGTGAATAGATTGGGTCGCATTAAATGTGGGTGAATAGATTGGGTCGCATTAAATGTGGGTGAGTAGATTTGGTCGGATTAAATGTGGGTGAATAGATTGGGTCGGATTAAATGTGGGTGAATATATTGGGTCGGATTAAATGTGGGTGAATAGATTGGGTCGCATTAAATGTGGGTGAGTAGATTGGGTCGGATTAAATGTGGGTAAATAGATTGGGTCGCATTAAATGTGGGTGAATATATTGGGTCGGATTAAATGTGTGTGAATAGATTGGGTCGCATTAAATGTGGATGAGTAGATTGGGTCGGATTAAATGTGGGTGAATAGATTGGGTCGGATTAAATGTGGGTGAATAGATTGGGTCGCATTAAATGTGGGTGAGTAGATTGGGTCGGATTCAATGTGGGTGAATAGATTGTGTCGGATTAAATGTGGGTGAATAGATTGGGTCGCATTAAATGTGGGTGAATAGATTGGGTCGCATTAAATGTGGGTGAATAGATTGGGTCGCATTAAATGTGGGTCGCATTTTGCGAAAAGAGAGGAAAGAAATTGTTGAATCATTGAAAACGTTTGGGGTGAAAACAGAATTGAGGACTGAAGTCAAGGTTAGACAGTTAAGGCCATATAACAAGACAGACCTCCTTGTTGAAGACCATGCTAGCAGGTAGGATGGAAGGCAGTCGTTCAAGGGGGCAGACAATGTTGTAAGTGGATGGATAACATCAGGAGATGGACTGGAAAAAGTAAAACAGATTGTACCATTACGGCAATAGATAAAAGTACACTGGTGAACCATTGCAGCCGACATTCGATGCGGAGATGGCACTTGAACTGAACTGACCTGGACAGAATATCGATCAATATTCTTACTTGCTGATAGATAAGGTAGTGTTGGTGATCTTATTAGATGTAAATAGCTAAATGGACAATCCTTCTGCCCACCTACACACGCACATCTACAACGCAACAAGCTCACACAAGCGACCTGCCATAGGGTCCACAATAAATGGTGAAAGCTTCTTTCAGAAACAGATATTTGCTAGCTGGTGTAGCGATAGAAGGTCAGAGAAGGAATGTTAATCGCAATTGTCGTTTACAGTTATGTAGACGTTTACACCGCTCCACTTTGGCTGTAGAAAGTGAAGTAAAGCAAAGAAACCCATAGCATTACTGCCGTAGGGGGTGAGGTGTTAGCGATCTTAAAATTTCACAGGCTCGGCTATATGATGACGGTAGCCATCTCCTCTCCGTCGCCGTTTTTGCTTCCCGGACTGAACCGGTACCCATTTAAGGCTGGGTCGACCCGGGAGCTATTGCGGTCTGAAAAAACATTACCGCCTCAACTGGGGAATGAACCCAGGACCACTCAGATGCAAAGCCAGCGCGCTAACCACTGCGCTATGCTGTATAACTAGAAATATATCCTTGTTGAAGACTATACTAGAGGGTATTGTGGAAGGAAGTTGTCCAAGATTCAGGCAACTTTTATGTGGGAGGATAACATCCAGAGATGGACTGGAAAAAGTCTGCCAAAATTAAGGAAAAAGATGGAGTACATGGGATATCCATTGCAGCCGACCTTCGATGCGGAGATGATCCTTGAACTGAACAGGAAAACGCTAGCAACTTTACAGACGTGAATAGGGCATGCCATATCTAGGCTGACGTCGTGGAGGCTTCTTCTAGAAAAGGCCTCTACCGAGTCTTGGAAACAATGGACCGCCGCCGACTATCTTTCTTTGGTCATGTCATACGGATGGACCAGGAGCCCTCGGCCCACAAGGTGCTCCACATGGCATTCGTCATCGCCAAACGACTTCCGCCGACCACCGTCTGGAGGCGCAGACGAAACCTTCCCTTCACAGTATGGCTCCAGCATAGCTCCCCCTCCACTCCGGACGTAGCCTAGAACTGTGCCGCAGCAGTGGACCATGTTTGTGACCGATCGACCCCACGTGCCTCGTACACCTAGGACAACTTATTATTATTATTATTGGGAAGGAAGACTAACGTCTGGTCACGCAAAATATACTATTCAAACCTGTTTGTCACGGTCAGCCAAAATATACTATTCAAACCTGTTTGTCACGGTCAGGCAAAATATACTATTCAAATCTGTTTGTCACGGTCCGGCAAAATATACTATTCAAACCTGTTTGTCACGGTCAGGCAAAATATACTATTCAAATCTGTTTGTCACGGTCCGGCAAAATATACTATTCAAACCAGTTAGTCACGATCAGGCAAAATATACTATTCAAACCTGTTAGTCACGGTCAGGCAAAATATACTATTCAAACCTGTTAGTCACGGTCTGGCAAAATATACTGGACAAAACCCACACCTTGGCTTCCTCGTAGCCGTTCCTGGAAACCGGCTGTTTTCATGGCAGCCTGGCTAACAAAATGGGGGAATCGACATGTTCCCCGTAGCAGTGAGCGACACGCATATGAAGCCAAGCATAGCACAACCGCCTGGAGGACCCCGGTCCACTTTCATCAGCACGCTCGGGATGTGAGGAAAACTACTGCAACCGGCCACATAACGTCCTTTTCAGGGCGCACAAAAGAGTAACCTACTCATTATGCTCATTCGAACCAACAACAATCATTATTAACATTAATGATGTGGCCTGTAAAGTGAGATATTTTAGAACCGCTGATCACCTTTTGTAGTGCTCATAAATATTCCATCAGACGGATTGAATTAGCATTTTTATGACACGCTACTATCGGGTCTGGTTTTCTCCATAATTTTTGTTTTGGATTTATTGCATTTCCTGACCAATACTTTAGGGCTTTGAAGTCGTGTTGTTGCTGTGTTGGTTGTGGTTGTGGTTGTGGCTGCTGTAGTGCTGTGTTGGAACGTAGGAGAAGGGATGATTTGTGGTGAAGTCTAATGTTCTTTGACCTCTCCACATAGATTGTAATGTCTTTTATGACCTTCAATGTGGCTTGTGTGATCTCTAGGTAGCTGTTTTAATTATCGGGAAGTGTCTTTCTTCTGCTGCTGCTGCTCGTGTGTCCTCTTAATTATCCGAGAGTAACTTTATTCTTCTTCTTCTTCTTCTTCTTATTCGTTTTCTTCTTCTTCTTCTTCTTCTTCTTCTTCTTCTTCTTCTTCTTCTTCTTCTTCTTTTTCTTCTGATGCCTCTACTGCGCTTGTGTGACCTCTTAATTATCCGAAAGTAACTTTATTCTTCTTCTTCTTATTCGTCTTCTTCTTCTTCTTCTTCTGCTTCTTTTTCTTCATCCTCTTCTACTTCTTCTTTTTCTTCTTCTTCTTTTGGCCCATCTGTTCAGCCAAGTTTCTTTATTTGATGTTCTTATAAGCTGTTTGGCTGTTGGTCAAGTTGTTGCTGTGTGTGGCTGTGTGTGGCTGTGTGTGGCTGTTCTTATCTTGATGCCGTCCTTACTAATCTGCCTGCCTTGTAATTGCCAGGTGTATCTCAGTGTCCAGGTATCCACTGCAGAAAATAGTCATGTTTTTGAGAGACAAATAGCATTATTTACGGTCCAAAGGAGCAAAGAATAGGACTACTCCAGTCTTGCACGCTTCTTGTATGAGGTAATTGCAGAGGACTGTCATAAATCTTTAACCTGACCATTAAGGGATGTCATAGAAAGCTGACATCTTTCACAGCGTGTTCAGTTCAGTTCATCCCGTAGCCCATCAGGTCGTTGGGGCACACACGAAGACACTCCCAAAATCCCACGCCAGCTCTCTCTGTCTGTCACCGCCTGACGTATCTCACCGGGACGAAGGCCTGACCACTCAGTGATCTTGTCCACCCATCTCTTCCTTGGACGTCCTCGCACTCTCTGTCCCAGTACGGAACCAAAGAGTATCGAGTTGGTAATTCCGTTGGACCTCTCGACATGCCCGCACCAGGCCATCTTTCGTCTTTTGATAGCTGTGAACAGATCTTCAAATGGACCAATAGCGTCTTCAACTCTCTAACGTATTTCTACGTTCGTGACATGATCTTTATATGTAACATTTAGCAGTTTTCTATAGCACCTCATGTACATTGCATGTGTTCTGCCCTGGATATCTGCTGAAATGGTCCAGGTCTCGCAGGCATACAGAAATATTGACAGCACCAAAGAGCGCAGTAGTCTAACTTTTATGCCGAGGGCGAGGCGCTTGTCTCGCCAAATGGGTTTCAGCCTAGTCAGCGCCGCTGTTGTTTGTGCTATTCTTGCAATTACCTCTGGCTGCGATCCCTCTTCACTGATCAATGATCCCAGATATTTGAAACGTTTTACTACCTCAAGTTCCTGCCCATTTGCCTCTATTACATATTTAAACCCTGTTATGTTATTGGTCATGAGCTTTGTTTTATCTGCATTTATTTCCATACCAGAACTCAGGGCCGCACTATCCAATCTACCAATCCTGGAGTTCCCTTTCTGTGCCTGTCACAGCGTGTATTCCTTTTCAAAATAGCCACCTCATAAAGCGACACGATTCAGCTATCTGTGCCTGACCTTGCTAATATAACACTATTTTTTGAACGAATCCAGTTATCACAGGCCAATATGACTTCTCCGTCACTGTCAACACGTTTTCCCCTTATCTGTTTTTTAAGATTTGGGAAAAGAAAATATCGGATCGAGGAAAATCCGGAGAATAGAGGGGGTGTAGAAGTGTTTGAATACACCAATATGTTGCTGACTGTTATACATGCCTTGGCTTGTAACCAAGCGAGCTCTCTTGGAGCAAAGGTAGATTTCTCGTTCCAGTCTTTCTTAGTTTAGAGAGGAGATCTGCAAAGTATTAGTCTTAGCCGACTAGTACGTCTGCAGGGGATCATGCCCCCGTGCATGTTTCAGCTCTGACGCGAGATGGATATAGCCTGGATGAAAATTTCCTGCGTTGGAAGAAGTGTCGTGATGTGCGAGTCTATCTTAATAAACTCAAACACAATAGCATATAATGAGGCCAAGACCATAATTAAAGCCAACTTCAGGGTAAAATGGGCTGATCAACGCCCGGCTTCCGAAAAGAAGACAGCTATTATAACTTAACTAACTAGAGAAGAGCAAGTCATCATCTTCAGACTGAGAGCTGGGCATAACAGACTCAAGGGTAATCTTTACAACAAAATGAGGATTGGGACAGATGACAGGTGACCGTGTGGGGGCAAATCATGACCTTGGAACACATCCTGCAAAGCTGCACGCCCACGCAGGAAAAGAGACACCAACGCAGAGAGAATCTTCAGCTACATTAGACCAGTGGTAAAACGATTCGTTGAGGCGATTGGAAGTAATTCCGGATGCAGTCAATCTGGCACCTCCTTTCAGACCAGGGGTCGGGATCAAGATGCGGAGCAGCGCATGAGCTGCAGTGGTCAGCGACCCATCGCTGACTGCTAGCGTCAGGGCCAGCGAACCAGAGCTGCCAAGACCCTTCTACACCTCCACTCGGTGATCCCGGATAACAGGCTGCAGCATGGCAGACTGGCTAAGGAGGAGGGATGGAAGAGGGAATCCTAACCCGGTACTAACAAAATGCTTGCTGAAGTCGGATGTGTTGAACCGAAAGGTGCAAATATCGCAGTCGAGCTGTAAACTACGACACAATGCATTCCGTTCTCTAAACTACATTCTGCTACTTAAGCCCTTTCAGGGTTTGGTAGCGGGAGATTGAGAATGAACGAAGAAGAAGAAGAAGAAGAAGACCAGGGGTCGCTTGAAACCTGCGGGATTAGAAACCCACGCTGTTTCGGTTCATCGCTTTGAGAGGCGAGTGCCTTACTTCTCGATCACATCGCCTCCTTATAACAAGGCATTCCTCCTTGTTGAAGACCATACTAGAGGGTAGGGTGGAAGGCAGTCGTCCAATAGACAGACACCGTTATAAGTGGATGGATAACATTAGGAGATGAACCGGAAATAAGGATATCGGATTGCACAATTACGTCAAGAGATTGAGCACACTGGAGACCATTGCAGCCGACCTTCGATGTGAAGATGGAACTGAACTGATCTGAACAGAATATTCACAAATATTCTTGTTTTGCCGACTCGTCCTCGTATATAGAGTAGCATAGATAAGGTAATCTTGCTGGGTTTTTTAAAGTAAAAATAACTAAATGGACAATTATTCTGCCCACCTACACACGCATATCTAGAATGCAACAAGTTCACACGAGCGGCTTGTCATAGGGTTCACAGTGAAAGCAACATTTGGTTTTCAGAAGCAGATATTTGCTAGCTGGTATAATAGTAGAAGGTTAGAGAAGGAATGTTAATCGTCATTGTCTTTTACGTTGTGTAGATTTTTACATCACTCCACTAAAGGCCTTCATTACTTGTGTGGGTATTACATGTTGACATAGTCGGAGGAGGGGCGGAAAGGGGGAAGGGGTGTGGGATGAGACGTGTTGGCAGGGTCATTTAATGCATTCTTCTTCTTTTTCTCATCGTCTTCTTCTTCGTTCGTTCGTTCGTTCTCAATCTCCCCCTAACAAGCCCTGAAAAGGTCTTTGCAAGTAGCAGGATGGTGTCTGGGGAACGGAATGCGCTGTGTCGTAGTTTACAGCTTGACTGCGATATTTCCGACACATTCGGCTTCAGCAGATATTTGTGAGTACCGGGTTAGCCTTCCCTCTTCGATCCCGTCTCCTTAGCCAGTCTCCTCTGTTGCAGCCTGTAATCCAGTTTTACAGCGTTGAGGTGCAGATGGGTTCTGGCAGCTCTGGTTCGCTGACCCCGAGTCTAGCAGTCAGCTATGGGTCGCTGGTCACTACTGCTCAGCATCTTAGTTTCCAGTTAATGCATTCAAAAATAGATTGGATGCACTTAATTATTTTAAAATCAAATTGATTAGAAGAAGCTGGTTGTATACTTGGCTTGGCTTCGTTTGTTCTTAATCTAAAGGTACCAAACCCTGAAAGGGCTTAAGAAGCAGAATGTAGTACAGAAAGCGGAATGCGTTGTGTCGTAGTTTACAGCTTGACTGCGATATTTGCACCTTTCGGTCCAACACATCCGACTTCATCAAGCATTATTTTAGTACCGGGTTAGCATTCCCTCTTCGATTCCTTCTCCTTAGCCAGTCTGCCCTGATGCAGCCTGTTATGCAGGATCACCGAGTGGAGGTGTAGAAGGGTCTTGGCAGCTTTGGTTCGCTGGCTCTGACGCTAGCAGTCAGCTATAGGTGGCTGACCGCTGCAGCTCATGCGCTGCTCAGTATCTTGATCCCGGTTGTATACTGACGCTGCAGAGTCTTCTAAACCAGCATAAGGAAGTTGAGTTCCATTCTTCAACTCCGATCAGGGGCTTTTGAGCTGTATGTCATCGACTCCATTGCACCCCAGGCAGACCCAAATGTCTTCAGTTCATCTCAGCAAATGATGGAAGATTGTACATACTGTTTGATCCAGTAGCTCGCTGCTTGTACACACTGCTGCCCCGTACTAACAGGTGCCCTTTTCTGCTGCAATCGCGTATATTTTAAACATCTTGCAGTCTTATTTAATTTTTGGTTGGGCAAGGGGAAGGGAAAGCGAGGAAGTGGGTGGCCATTTACATGCCTGGCTGTCTTACTTCAAGACTAATTACCAGTCAAGTACCCATTTTACAGCCCCACAGCTGTAAGAATATTTCAAAGTACAGGGATGTGGACCCATGAACCGTCAATGTTTCCGAGGTGTGTCATCCGGTCCGTCAAAGTTCCCGAGGTGTGTCATCCGGTCCGTCAATGTTCCCGAGGTGTGTCATCCGGTCCGTCAAAGTTCCCGAGGTGTGTCAACCGGTCCGTCAATGTTCCCGAGGTGTGTCATCCGGTCCGTCAATGTTCCCGAGGTGTGTCATCCGGTCCGTCAAAGTTCCCGAGGTGTGTCATCCGGTCCGTCAATGTTCCCGAGGTGTGTCATCCGGTCCGTCAAAGTTCCCGAGGTGTGTCATCCGGTCCGTCAATGTTCCCGAGGTGTGTCACCCAGTCCCTCAAAGTTTCCGAGGTATATCATCCAGTCCCTGAAAGTTCCAGAGGCATGTCATCCAGTCCCTCAAAGTTCCCGAAGTATATCATCCAGTCCCTCAAAGTTCCCGAGGTATTTCATCATGTCCGTGAATGTTCCCGAGGTATATCATCCTGCCCGTCAGTGTTCTCGAGGTATTTCATCCTGTCCGTGAATGTTCTCGAGGTATTTCATCCTGTCCATGAATGTTCCCGGGGTATTTCATCCTGTCCGTAAATGTTCCCGAGGTATTTCATCCTGTCCGTGAATGTTCTCGAGGTATATCATCCTGCCCGTCAGTGTTCCCGTGGTATTTCATTCTGTCCCTGAATGTTCCCGAGATATCTCATCGATTCCGTCAATGTTTCCAAGCGATGTCATCTAACTCATCAATGTTCCCAGGGTATGTCATACGGCTCGTCAATGTTCCCGAGGCATGTCACCCGCCTGACATAAGAACTCGTTTCAGACCGACCCAAATCAAAAATTCATACCAACTATTGTCTATTTAGATCTGTATTCAGTTCCGCCAGCCCCGTGTAATTGCATTCCATGAAAACACCGTAGAGTGGCGCAGAGCGGCACGAACCAGGTATTATAGAAATCAATACCGCCACTCCAGTGTATGTGTTAATTTACATAACAGTTACGTGCTCACGAGCAGTCTATTCCACTGTCATTACGTCACTCGTAACTTTCTGGTGCTATCCACATTATTCAGTGGCACGGTACAAGCATTTCCGTGGGTTGGTGGGTGTGTGTGTGAGTGGGGATGCTGCCCGGTTCTATATTGGGCGAAGAGAGTTGAAAGGTATTCTGTCCTTGTTGTCCCAGGTCTTGGTCTGGTCCTCCGTCTTTATCAATGTGGATTCTCAGATATATATCTAAAACTGTTCATTTCCTTAATGACCCTACCATTAATCGGTATGGGATATCTAAACCGATTATTTCTTCTCATTCTGTCTGTTTTGTTCGCACTGATCTGCAAAGTCACCGCCCGTTGCTGCTCCAGAGGGTTGTCTGTATATTTATGGGTTTGTCTTGCTGCTGGTGGGACAGTGTACAAATATTATCTACAAGAAGAGGGTCGTTTCTGGTCTTATGTCCAATGTAATGTCGTTTTCCAACCCTCCATGATTTGTTGTACAACTTGGTCCATAACTATGAGGAGGATTGTTGAAAATAGTAGACCTCACTGTATGTCCACGGTGAATTGTAAATGGGTCTGATAGTTTGTCTCCGTGGACCTAGTATTGTCTTCCTGGACCTAGTTTGTCTTTCATGACCTAATTTGTCTTCCTGGACCTAGTTTGTCTTCATGACCTAGTTTGTCTTCATGGACCTAGTTTGTCTTCATGACCTAGTTTGTCTTCCTAGACCTAATTTGTCTTCCTGGTCCTAGTTTGTCTTCCTGGACCTAGTTTTTCTTCCTGGTCCTAGTTTTTCTTCCTGGTCCTAGTTTGTCTTCCTGGACCTAGTTTTTCTTCCTGGTCCTAGTTTGTCTTCCTGGACCTAGTTTTTCTTTGTAGACCTAGTTTGTCTTCCTAGACCTAATTTGTCTTCCTGGTCCTAGTTTGTCTTTCTGGACCTAGTTTTTCTTCGTAGAAATAGTTTGTTTTCCTAGACCTAATTTGTCTTCCTGGTCCTAGTTTGTCTTCCTGGACCTAGTTTTTCTCCCTGGACCTAGTTTGTCTTCCTGGTCCTAGTTTGTCTTCCTGGACTTAGTTTGTCTTCCTGGACCTAGTTTGTTTTCCTGGACCTAGTTTGTCGTTCCTGGACCTAGTTCGTCTTTCCTGGACCTAATTTGGCTTCGTGGACCTAGTTTGTCTTCATGGACCTAGTTTGTCTTCATGGACCTAGTTTGTCCTCATCACCTAATTTGTCTTTATGGTCCTAGTTTGTCTTCCTGGACCTAGTATGTCTTTATCACATAGTTTGTCTTCATGACCTAATTTGTCTTCATCACCTAGTTTGTCTTCCTGGGCATAGTTTGTTTTCCTGTACCTAGTTTGGCTTCGTGGACCTAGTTTGTCTTTCCTGGACCTAGTTTAGCTTCGTGGAAATAGTTTGTCGTCCTGGACCTAGTTTGTTTTCCTGGACCTAGTTTGTCTTCCTAGACCTAGTTTGTCTTCCTATGCTTAGTTTGTTCTCCTGGACCCAGTTTGTCTTCCTAGACCTAGTTTGTCTTCTTTGACCTAGTTTGTCTTCCTGGACCTAGTTTGTCTTCCTGGACCTAGTTTGTCTTCCTATGCTTAGTTTGTTCTCCTAGACCTAGTTTGTCTTCCTGGACCTAGTTTGTCTTCCTGGACCTAGTTTGTCTTCCTAAGCTTAGTTTCTTCTCCTGGACCTAGTTTGTCTTCCTGGACCTAGTTTGTCTTCCTCTGCTTAGCTTGTTTTCCTGGACCTAGTTTGTCTTCCTATGCTTAGTTTGTTCTCCTGGACCTAGTTTGTCTTCCTTGGCCTAGTTTGTCTTCCTAGACCTAGTTTGTCTTCCTGGACCTAGTTTGTCTTCCTGGACCTAGTTTGTCTTCCTATGCTTATTTTGTTCTGCTGGACCTAGTTTGTCTTCCTATGCTTAGTCTGTTCTCCTGGACCTAGTTTGTCTTTCCTGGACCTAGTTTGGCTTCGTGGACCTACATGTGACCTCCTTATATAAATCGTGTATGAGAGAAACAGAACTCTTCAAATTGCTGAATGAAGGGACTGAAGACGGAATGAGGAAACCAGCACAATTAATAAAAGCCAGAAAATTACAACATAGACAAAATTGGCAGAGATGGGCAGACAAAGATCTTCAGACTCAGAACGGGACATTTCAGACTCAAGGCCCACCTCCACAGAATGGAAATCAGAGACACTGAGACATGCGATTGTGGAGCACCCAAGCAAACATGAGAACATATTCTGCAGGACTGCCGTACTTACACAGACCAAAGAGAGGCAGTCTGGCCCTGGGGAAGCGATCATGCACGAAAAGCAAAAACCGGCAAAAACCTGAAACGCAAATCAGCTTCGTGAACCAACAGGACTAGAATCTTAGCATCAGTTGGAAGAAGAAGAAAATGGAGGAGGAGGAAGAAGCTGTATAAAGATGAACGAGGCGAGAGTACGAAACGTAAACGAATTACAATACTTGGGCACCGACATTGAATCTGATGGGAGGTCCACTAATGAAATAAAGAACATAACAACCAAGGCAAAATCAGTTTTCCAGAGTATGATCAGAAGCTTGTCCAACATATATCTAATCACTGGATTTAATCCTAAAGGCGGTTGTGTTATGATGGGCTTCATCTGCGTGTCGCTCACTACCACGGGATCACGTCGATCCCTCACCTTGTTAGCCAGGCTGCCATGAAAACAGCCCTTTTCCGGGAAGGGCTACGAGGAAGCAAGGTGAGAGTCTTGTCCAGTATATTTTGCCTGACCCTGACAAACATGTCTGAACCTAACTAACATGTCTGACCAGTATATTTTGTCTGACCCTGACAAACATGTCTAAACCTAACTAACATGTCTGGCCAGTATATTTTGTCTGACCCTGACAAACATGTCTGAACAGTATATTTTGTCTGACCCTGACAAACATGTCTGAACCTAATATGTCTGAACAGTATATTTTGCCTGACCCTGACAAACATGTCTGAACCTAACTAACATGTCTGACCAGTATATTTTGTCTGACCCTGACAAACATGTCTAAACCTAACTAACATGTCTGGCCAGTATATTTTGTCTGACCCTGACAAACATGTCTGAACAGTATATTTTGTCTGACCCTGACAAACATGTCTGAACCTAATATGTCTGAACAGTATATTTTGTCTGACCCTGACAAACATGTCTGAACCTAACTAACATGTCTGACCAGTATATTTTGTCTGACCCTGACAAACATGTCTAAACCTAACTAACATGTCTGGCCAGTATATTTTGTCTGACCCTGACAAACATGGCTGAACAGTATATTTTGCCTGACCCTGACTAACATGTCTGAACAGTATATTTTGTTTGACCCTGACAAACATGTCTGAACAGTATATTTTGCCTGACCCTGACGAACATGTCTAATCAGTATATTTTGCCTGACCCTGACGAACATGTCTGATCAGTATATTTTGCCTGACCCTGATACAAACATGTCTGACCAGTATATTTTGCCTGACCCTGACGAACATGTCTGACCAGTATATTTTGCCTGATCCTGACGAACATGTCTAATCAGTATATTTTGCCTGACCCTGACGAACATGTCTGAACAGTATATTTTGCCTGACCCTGACTAACATGTCTGACCAGTATATTTTGCCTGACCCTGACGAACATGTCTGATCAGTATATTTTGCCTGACCCTGACACAAACATGTCTGAACAGTATATTTTGTCTGAACCTGACGAAAATGTCTGACCAGTATATTTTGCCTGACCCTGACACAAACATGTCTGAACAGTATATTTTGTTTGACCCTGACAAACATGTCTGAACAGTATATTTTGCCTGACCCTGACGAACATGTCTAATCAGTATATTTTGCCTGACCCTGACGAACATGTCTGATCAGTATATTTTGCCTGACCCTGACACAAACATGTCTGACCAGTATATTTTGCCTGACCCTGACGAACATGTCTGACCAGTATATTTTGCCTGATCCTGACGAACATGTCTAATCAGTATATTTTGCCTGACCCTGACGAACATGTCTGATCAGTATATTTTGCCTGACCCTGACACAAACATGTCTGAACAGTATATTTTGCCTGACCCTGACTAACATGTCTGACCAGTATATTTTGCCTGACCCTGACGAACATGTCTGACCAGTATATTTTGCCTGATCCTGACGAACATGTCTAATCAGTATATTTTTCCTGACCCTGACGAACATGTCTGATCAGTATATTTTGCCTGACCCTGACACAAACATGTCTGAACAGTATATTTTGTCTGAACCTGACGAAAATGTCTGACCAGTATATTTTGCCTGACCCTGACTAACATGTCTGATCAGTATATTTTGCCTGACCCTGACACAAACATGTCTGAACAGTATATTTTGTCTGAACCTGACGAAAATGTCTGACCAGTATATTTTGCCTGACCCTGACTAACATGTCTGATCAGTATATTTTGCCTGACCCTGACTAGCATATCTGACCAGTATATTTTGTCTGACCCTGACTAACATGTCTGACCAGTATATTTTTCCTGACCAGTCGCTAATAACATGGTACTTGAAGAGGCACATACACAAAGACAGCTTATGACAACAATCAGGACAAAGCAGTCAACCTTTTCCAGGCATGTCAGGGAAAGAGGCGGGTTGGAACACGCGGTGACAACGGGCAGAATCGCTGACAAGAGGGACAGAGAGAGGCAGAGAGATCAACTATAGGACAGCTTGAAGGAATGGCATGGAAGACGATCAACAGCAGGACTGATAAACAACACACGTGATAATAAGTAATGGAGGTTTATGATCGCCAACGTCAACCAGCAGGGCACATGATGATAATGATGAGAGATGGACGGATTAGAAGAGTGGAAGAAATTGAGGTCACAATCTTGAAATGGACACACATGCTGCAGTCGGGCTACTCACCCTGAGGGCCACTCTTCCCCTTCTCTCTCTCTTCTCACCTCACTCTGTTTCATTTGACTCTGTCCTTCAGTCACACTCTTGCACAACTTTCACCTCATGGTGAGGCCCTTCCATTGCACTTTGGTTGGGCTAGCTTCTGAGGGCGCACAAACCTAGCATAGGTACATACAGACGCACACATGCATCCAAGCACTGGTTTATGCGTCCTGATATCGCCCAATGGACTACGGTCTGGGGTGGAAAATGGCGCGCCTCCGCCAGTAGAAACTAGTGAGGCAAACATCTAAGCAACAACAACAATGGACACACATAGGGTAAAATGGTTTCGTTACAAGAATTCCGCTAATTCCATCCCATCTGAAAATTATTATTTTCCCCGCTAAGCCTGGCACTAAAGCTAGTTTTGTGTATAAATGGTGCTGGTATTCCACAGCGTTGAGTATTTTTGGTAATACCATGCGGGATATACTATCAGTCATCATTATCAGGTGTCCTGTCGGTTGGAGTTGGTGATCATGGACATCCATCCCCTTCTATCAGGTGTGCCGCTTACCAACTCAGTTGTTGATTGTCGTCCATGCCATTCTCTTTCTCTTTCCAGTGAAGAACTGGACAACGATGTTTAAAGAAGGACGTGAGTTAACGAAAGATCTTCCGAGACCAGCTCAGTCGCAAATTGTTACGTTAACTCACGTCCTTCTTTAAACATCGTTGTCAACTTCCTTTTTGGTTGGTGTGTGCTGTTTACACCAGAAGTGACGTCATCATGAGCATCGTACTATGTCCACTTGTTGCAGTTTGGTCCGGTTTCAGTTGAACACGCCTCGTATGTTATGGACAATCACATGTTTCATTGCGTTGTAAAAATAGTTCAAAAGAATAGCTGGGCTTCAGTTCGATATATGTGAAGAAATTAAATAAGAAATTATATAATATTTGCTTATTCGTTGTTTCTTTTCTCCCCGGCAGAGTTATGTAATAATGATACATCATGGCGGGAATGTGGTCTGTTTCCCTTAGTAGAACGCTCACAGTCGAGATGAATGTTACCAAACTGATGGTCTGAATTATTTATATCTGTAAACATATACTGAATGACCTTTGTCTGTATCTGTAAACATATTCTGAATGACCTTTGACAAAATCTATTATCATATACTGAATGACCTTAGCCTATATATGTAAACATATACTGAATGACCTTTGTCTATATCTGCAAACATATACTGAAGGACCTTTCTCTATATCTGTAAACATATACTGAAGGACCTTTCTCTATATCTGTAAACATATACTGAAGGACCTTTCTCTATATCTGTAAACATATACAGAAGGACTTTCCTCTGCACTGGCTTGATCACGGAATATTCTTTCTCGTGGCTTGTTGCTGTCTGCAGTGCTCGAAGGATACCGATAAAATGGTACTGAAATCGTATGAAGGTACTGTCCAAGACCAAGACCTCACGACTCGAAACAGACCGGGGTACAGCATCCTAGCCAACGAGACAGGGATCAACAGTGTGATACCCGTAGTGCCAAGTCTGTCAAGAGGCTTTGTATTGCACTGCAGCGAGGAGTTTGTTTAAAGGTCTTCTTTCTTGATTATAGTGGCGAAGTCACATCTCTGTGAACCTCAGACTGTAGTCGTTTAGGTTATGTCAGGATGTAGTGGCCAGTGGATGCATGTGTGTATGATGTTCCTGTGTGTAATGTGTTCCGACGTTCAAGTTAAACGGTACAGAAGTTTTGCCATTCCTTTCTGCGCGTGGAGAATTGGTCATACCAAGGAACATCCCTGACTCGCTAAACCGACGAAGTGACTTCGAACGGGGTATGTTGGGATCGCAAACCCACCGTTTACCACGCGCACCCCCGAAATGCGACGAAATCTCATGTCAACTTCTTAAGTCCTACGAAGAGTCCAAAAGGCTTATTAGGGCCAGATACATGGCCAAATGGGAAACAGAACATACTGGCTACACAAAAAATGATGCATATTACCAGTTGAACAGAAGAGAGCAGGTCGTGGTCTTCAGACTCCGCACAGGCCACAACAGACTGAAGTACCATCTATTCAATAAACTGAAGATAGGCGGCACTGACAAATGTACTCGTGGTACCGGGAAAAAGACCGCTGAACATCTGCTGCAAAACTGTCCGACACGAGGACCAGAGAAAGCAGATGTGGCCATCACCAGTGGCAACACTAGACAAGCTCTATGGCAGTGTCGACAGCCTCGTGATGACAGCTGCTTTCTTCGAACAAATACAGGTTGACGATTGACAGAGTACGAAGAAGAAGAAGAAGAACTGCTTAAGTCTCTCTCTCATCTCTCTCCCTCTTCCCCCCCCCCCCCGCCCCAACCCCGCGTCACGATAGAAGAGCCACTTGACACCTGTATTAAGAATAATACTCGTAAAATCTGGATGAACAGGTGGGCGACGGGAACAACAGGTGGGCGACGGGAACAACAGGTAGGCGACGGGAACAACGGGTGGGCGACGGGAACAACAGGTGACAGTGCATTTAGCGAAATGGCAGCCAAAAAGGGACGGTGGCATAAATAAACTACATAGAAGAGATCAAAGTCTCAACTTTCAGTTACGAACAGGACACACCAGAATCAATAGCCACTTGAACCGCATCAATCCCCAGCACCTGCCCTTGTGCAGACATTGCTCTCATCCTGATGAAACAGTTCGACATCTACTCATTGAGTGCAAGGCGTTTGCGGACATGAGGAAAAGATCCTTACAATCATTGCCAACAATTGCCAACACACTGTACGACGGAGCAGTGGAACAACCGAAGAAGACCTGTATCTATATCTTCTTCTTCGTACGCTGTCAGATGTCAACTTGAATTTGTTCTATGAAAGCAGCTGTCATCCTGAGGCTGTCAACACTGCCATAGAGCTTGTCTAGTGTTGTCACTGGTGATGGCCACATGTGCTTTCTCTGGCCCTCGTGTGTCGGGCAATTTTGCAGCAGATGTACAGGGGTAATTTTTCCCGTACCACAGGTGCATTTGTCAGTAGCACCTATTTTCAGTTTATTGAATAGATGGTACCTCAGTCTATTGTGGCCTGTGCGGAGTCTGAATACCACGACCTGCTCTCTTCTGTTCAACTGGTAATAGGCATCATTTCATGTGTAGCCAGTATGCTCTGTTTCTCATTTGGCCATGTATCTGGCCCTAATAAACGTTTTGGGCTATTCGTAGGTTACACTAGAATCTGGTTGTGGTAACCTTCTACCTTTTGCCAGTCTGTCTGCCTCCTCGTTCCTTAAATGTTCCAGTGGGATGGAGCCCACTGTACCACGACTCTTTTTGGTGTGGACTGCTGGCATAGTTAACATCTATACAAGAATGGCATTGGGCTGCCAAGAGCAGGATTGCTCAGCAGCTATGGGATAATAACAACAACACCTGCTCCCATAGAGCAGGCAAAAATCTTCAGACTCCAAAACGTTACATTGGAGACTCAAGACCCACCACCTCCACAGAATGGATCTCAGCGACACCGACACACGACTCGCGATGAACTAAGTGGAAGAAGTTCAAAACGTGATCTGCTGGTCAGTCAAGTGTCTTATTTCGACAAGTTACAGCATGGTTCTGTTGCAACTTAATGGAATGTCAAAGGTCAGCCCCATGACAGCAACTGCCATCGGGGATTAAGATAACTCTTCATGTACTAAGCCGCTATTTTTACCTTCCTCAACTCATATCAAGTATCCGTTTACAGCTGGGTTGACTGGAGGAGTGGTCGTACCAGGCACGAACCACTGCCCAGGTTTTTGTTGGTGTCCGTCCGTGAATTCAAAACTCTGGCACGCTGTAATCCCAGTATAGAAATCTAGCTCACTGTCAGACTAGGATACACGCTAAACGTCTAACGTTGTCGGATGACGTCGGGAGACTCGCGTAAAGCTGGCCTGACGAGTTTCGTATAATACAGTTGTTTTTTTAAACGTGTCTATAATCGTATGGAGCCACGCAGCGCAGTTGTTAGCGATCTGGCTTCGCATCTGAGTGGTCCTGGGTTCATTCCCCAGTTGAGACGGAAATGTTTTTTCAGACCGCAATGGCTCCCGGGTCGACCCAGCCTTAAATGGGTACCGGTTCAGTCCGGTAAGTAAAAGCTGCGAGCGAGAGGAGATGGCTACAGCCCTCATATAGCCGAGCCTTTGAAATGTGAGATCGCTAACACCTCACACCCCTACGGCAGTAATGTTATGGGATACTTTACTTAATTTTTTTTGTTAATCGTAAAAGTGAATAATCGAGCATCGTTGTTGTTGTTGTCATACCTGAGCTAGGTACTCTTGACGACTTTATTTAATGGTGGGTTACAGTGGCTCTCCTCGCACCCCGACGCGTGTGTCGGTGTCGCTGAGACCGAATCTGTTGAGGTGGTGAGCATTGAGTCTGCAATGTCCCGTTCTGAGTCTGAAGATCTTTGTCTGTCCATCTTTGTCTGCCAAGTTTGTCTATGCTGTCATTTTCTGACTTGAATGCTTTGTGCTGGTCTCTCCATTCCGTCCTGTTGATCGTTTTTTTAATGTCTTTGTTTCTTTATTGCTCTCTGGATGGGCGAGTCTGTGTGACGCCACTTCCCGCTTTTGAAAGCTTGTTTCCATGGATTCCAAAGTGGGTCGGAATCCACTGTAAGACTAGATCTGTTTTTGAGACAGCAATACGATGTTATATTTTAATTCATGTGAGAGTCTTTCTTGTTTTGGGCTTGAGATGGCTTGTGGTATGCTCCAGGAGTCTGATAGAATGGCCGTTTTCCTTGTAGTTGTGTTTTAGCTGATAAGAATATAAACTGCGGCATGAACGGCTGTTTCTTCAGCTGTGAAATTGCTACAGATCTCTTCTGCTAGTATGGAGTGGTTTTCTACATACATGCAGCACATCTATGATGATGTCCACCAGGTGGCATTCAGACCTGTTGTTAAAAATCATACTCGCAGCTTGTTAAAGTGTTATAACCTCAGATGCATAGATCGAGAAGAATTGACCAATGGGAATGACGCTTACTTCAGATGCATAATTCGAGAAAAATTGACCAATGGGAATTGCTTACCGCAGATGCATAGTTCGAGAAGAATTGACCAATGGGAATTGGTTACTTCAGTTGCATAGTTCGAGAAGAATTCACCAATGGGAGTGACGCTTACTTCAGATGCATAGTTCGAGAAGAATTGCCCAATGGGAATGGCGCTTACCTCAGAATGGTTTCGGGATATGAGACACAGATGTCAGCTGATCCATTCTTGACAGAGTTTGTTACTGATGTCCTTCTGTGAAAGCATGCATTCACAAATATTTTGAGTCATTATCAATGCCTGTCGCTCCTTCTTGAAGCAAAGGCTATATACAATCCTCCTCTATCAAGTTCGGTCTAGAACTTGTCCTTTCTGCTTCTCCTCAGGTGAGGTCCAATGGCCAAATTTCAAGTTCAGTCTTTTTCATGTGTTTGTTGGTCTAAATTCAGGCGCTTCTTGGTCTAAATTCAGGCGCTTCTTGGTCTAAATTCAGGCTTTTCTTGGTCTAAATTCAGGCGTTTCTTGGTCTAAATTCAGGTGTTACTTGGTCTAAATTCAGGTGTTTCTTGGTATACATTCTGGTGTTTCTTGGTCTAAATTCAGGAATTTCTTGGTCTACATTCTGGTGTTTCTTGGTCTAAATTCTGGTGTTTGTTGGTCTAAATTCTGGTATTTCTATGTCTAAATTATGATCTTTCTTGGTCTAAATTCAGGTGTTTGTTGGTCCACATTTCTTCCTCTTCGTCTGTAGATTCCATGTCAGGGCCTGTCTGATCACGTGTGATGGTATTTTCCATAGAGTGTATCCTTTGCAACCATTTCCTACGTTTGATCTGTTACTCCACTGATTATTGTTGCCTCCTTTCCCATAGGTCCTCAACCATAACCATGTCTTACCAGCCTACAATTATCCTCCGTAGACATGTTACGACGAACGACTGAGGTTTCCTCTGTATTGCCTTTGTCGTTATCCAAGTTCCTGCCCCGTACAGGAGCCCTGGTGGCGAAGTGGTTAAGCCGTCGGCCTCGTGATCATATCGTGTGCTTTCGACTCCGGACTCTGCCGTCTTTTTCACGGGTGCTTGATGCGGAGTCCCCTGCATCTCGTAGTCGCCCCCTAGTCGTCTTGTCCTTGACTCGTCACTGGGGTCGGGCGACTCGAGACGAGAGAGTAAGGATAACAAGTATCGCAGTTAATCCTTACTAAAAATAGTGCTAGCAAAATTAATTATGCCATCTTCGTCTACGATGTACGGTGGCCTTTGCCTTTGACCTTGGAACTAGTCTTTATCTCCCTGGATTGCCATGTATGATTCAGTAACTGTAATACTGTCCTTGCCTGTCTAATTCTAGCCCTTACACCTGCGTCTGTGCCCCCTGAAGTATCAATGGTGCTGCCCAAAGAAGTGCAGGTGTCACCTCTTCCAGTGTCTCCCCTCCAGGCAGGACTAGCTCTTTTATTTGAGTTTTGCTTAAACCGCTTGTGTTCCTTCACGTTAACATTGAATTGGTTTAAGCAGTATTGGTGTACTGTTGTGTTGCGTTTCTCTTGCCTCAATTACGCTACTTTCAACCGTAGTCAAGAGTCCATTTGATTATATTAAAGCGTAAGAAGTAAGTTATAAGTCGCTTAGCTGCTGTCGGCCCATTCACCGCTGGGGCTAGTGGTTAAGGGACATTGTTCACAACCCGAAGTTGTTGCTAGTTTACAGCTAGACTGCGATATTTGCACCTTTTGGTCCGACACATCCGTCTACGACAGAAGAGCTTCTATGTATTGTGCATGTTTGTTTTACGAAAGTGTGGGACGTGTGTGTCTGGTGTCCACATATAAAATGCAATCATTGTCCTAATTTCGGAAATGACTGGAAAACGAATATCCATTTCTCAGTTACAGAGCGTGGACAGCGTGGCCTAGTGGTTAAGCGACACGGCTCACAACCCGAAGGTTCTGGGTTCGATCCCCATCACATAACCGGCCGTTACCCCGGGGAAGCAAACCCTTAGAAAATGCAGGAGGAAGCAGACCCTTACATAAAATGCATGCTGAAGTCGGATGCACTGGGCCGACAGCCGCAAAATAAAACCCACAGTGCAACGCACACCGCATTGGGGATTAGAGAAATAAGGCGAACGCAAAAAAACAAACAAACAAAAAAACAATTAGTCACAATCAGACCTGAAGTATTGTGGAGCTGAAAAAAGCATTTGTCTCTGAAGGACTGCAGTCCAACCAAACCACCAGTACATGCTTACCGTATGTCTCTATTTATAGCAGCCGTTTTGGGGTCTCACGTGATGGGAAGGCTAAGCCTCTCTCCCGAACTCTTCCCGCTGACCTTTCCCGACGTTCGTGCAAGGACTCAGTAGGTCAACTGCTGAGCTACCCTGTGTCAAGAACAGAATTAACAACACACGCGACCGTCAAGCACACGACTTTATCAGCATTCTCAAGTCCCACTATACCAGCAAATAGGTGTCTGTGCTTCTTTGGTTGTTGTTTTTTTTTTGGTGTGCATAGCTGTGTGGGCTCGTTTATTTGTGTGCATGTGTGTGTGGTTTTTTGCAAAGGCATGTGTTTTTTGGTTGTTTTTTTGTTTGTTGCATAGATGTGTGTTTTTGTTGTTTTTTTGCAAATATGTGTTTTTGTTGTTTTTTGAATTTGTTAGGTTTTTGTGTGTGTGCATAGATGTGTGTATTTTTTTGTTGCATGTATGTTGTTTTTTTGTATGTGCATGTGTTCCTTTTTTTTGCACAGAAATGTGTGTTTTTTGCATATATGTTTTGTTTTTTGCATATGTTAGTATTTTGCATAGACGTGTGTTTTTGTGTAAAGACGTGTGTTTTTGTGTGTTATTTTTTGCATAGATGTGTTCTTTGTTTTTTTAATTGATGTGTGGGTGTGTTTATTTTGTTTTGGGCATACATGTTTGAGTCTGATTTTTGCATAATTGTTTGGATTCTTTTTTTTCATAGATGTGTGGGTCTGTTTGCTTTTTGCATAGATGTGTGTGTGTTTTTCAAAAACGTGTGGTTTTTCTTTTGTTGCATAGATGTGTCTTATTCTGCATAGATGTGTTGCTTTTTGCATTTATGTGGGTTTTTTGTGTGCAAGTCTGCTTGGTTTTGTTATACATTTGTGTGTTTTTTTTGGGTTTTTTTTTGTGTGCATAGAAAACGAACAAGATGAATAACTCGTTACTTTTTAATTGTTGTTGAGTTATGGAAAAAATAATTTTAAAAAGCGAAGCTGTGGCAGTAGTAAGGTATAAAGTCGAAACAGGCCTGTATGGTTGAGTGACAACACGACGATAACCAGCACAACATAACTTACGTGACAGGCAGTGGGACTTGGACATGGACAATAACGTGGAACAGCAACTGACCAATCGGGGCCATGAGCACAACGAGAAGTGCGACCAGAATACGATACGGTTTGAGCTGGCGGCCAGATAACTCAGCCTAACTTAACGTCTGTATACTGAATTAGGGGGGAGGTCGCGGGCTTAGTGGTAAAGTGACTCGGCTGACAATCCGAAGGTGTTAGGTTCGATCCCCGATCACAGCACCGGCCGTTATCTTGGAGAAGCAAACCCTTAGAAAATGCAGGAGGAACCAGATCCTTACATGAAATGCATGACGAAGTCGGATGCACTGGGCCGACAGCCGCAAAATAAAACCCACAGTGCAACGCACACCGCATTGGGGATTAGAGAAATAAGGCGAACGGAAAAAAAATTATAATAAAAAAAAAAAAAAATACTAGTTTGGAAGAATCTGTAGAGTATGTATACAATCAGTTTCTTTATCATTCACTTGTGCGAGCATGGTAGAGAAGAAAGAGAAATAATAACGGAGAAAAAAAACCGAGTGTACAAAAAGTTGTTGAATACTAATAATGAGTAATTTTACTATGTAATGCCCCCAGAAAATTAGGTTAGGTGGCATGATGTAATAGCTTTCATCATATTCTGAGAGTGGCCTGGAGTCCCCCCATGCGGTTGTGCTATGCTTGGCTTCATCTGCATGTCGCTCAGTCGCCCAGTACTATGGAGATTACAGTTATCCCTACCTCGTTTTCCAAACTACAATGAAACAGCGTGTATTCAGGGAGAACTGCTTACAAGTGAGGTGGGGGTCTTGGTCAGTATGTTTCACCTGACCCTGACTAACATTGTCTGATCAGTATGTTTCACCTGACCCTGACTAACATTGTCTGATCAGTATGTTTCACCTGACCCTGACTAACATTGTCTGATCAGTATGTTCCACCTGACCCTGACTAACATTGTCTGATCAGTATGTTTCACCTGACCCTGACTAATATTGTCTGATCAGTATGTTTCACCTGACCCTGACTAACATTGTCTGATCAGTATGTTTCACCTGACCCTGACTAACATTGTCTGATCAGTATGTTTCACCTGACCCTGACTAACATTGTCTGATCAGTATGTTTCACCTGACCCTGACTAACATTGTCTGATCAGTATGTTTCACCTGACCCTGACTAACATTGTCTGATCAGTATGTTTCACCTGACCCTGACTAACATTGTCTGATCAGTATGTTCCACCTGACCCTGACTAACATTGTCTGACCAGACGTAAGTCTCCTCTCTCTGTTATGGCTGCCAACTCAAACCGTATTGTATCCGAGTCATCATCACGTAGCATGTCATTTGTAGAAGGTTGCTTCCTTCTACTTCAACATCTGTGCCCGTCTGAAAGAAACTAGTTCTCTAGCCAAATCTTCAGCCTCCGCCAAAGTCATGACCAGGGATTCCTTCATATCTTGGCACCATCGTCTTTTCGGTCTACTCCTGCCTCTTTTGATCGGTACCATACCTTCCATCACTGTTTTCTCAAGACCGGTGTTCTCAAGATGTGATCAAAGTATTTCAGTATTCTGGCCGTGATGGAATTGATAAACCAGTTCTCCTCTATGTTCAACTCTTGCCGAAAGTTGATATCTACGCTTCTCTCAGTCCAGGGTCTTTCGAGGATCTTTCTGTGACATTTGAGTACATGACACTAATTACAGCTGAGTGGTCTCGAGGTAAGACGTCGGCCTCGGGCGCTGTAGATCATGGGTTCAAATCATGGTAGAGACCCGGATTTATTTACGTGGACTTTCTGGTATTTTCTTCGGATTTCTGGGTAGAGATCGGACGACCATCTTCAGTGTCAGCACGTTAAAAATCTCTCGGCAGTTCGAAATCGAAAAGTGTAGGCTTATCGGCCTCTGTCCGGGCAACATTCAAATTATGTTAATAATCTATCCAATCTATTACGGGATCCTCGCCGGTGCTGCGGAGTCGTCCATTGCTGCTGAGATTCTCCAAAAATAGGGAGAAGAGCAGAGCACTTAGGGGTTAGACCGAATGGCGTTGATTCTTTGACTAGGCTAATTGCAGCTGGCCTCTCATATTCAGTATGTGTCCTAATCCAGTGCCAGCTGCTATACAACCTTGTTGCGTAGCTGTCTTAGCTTGGCTTCGTTCGTTCTCAATCTCCCGCTACCAAACCCTGAAAGGGCTTAAGTTGCAGAATGTAATCCAGAGAAGGAATGCGTTGTGTCGAAGTTTACAGCTTGACTGCGATATTTGCATCTTTCGGTCCAATGCATCCGACTTCAGCAAGAATTTTTTTAGTACCGGGTTAGCATTCCCTCTTCGATCCCTTCTCATTAGCCATTCTGCTCTGTTGCAGCCTGTTATCCAGGATCACCACGTGGAGGTGTAGAAGGGTCTTGGCAGCTTTGGTTCGCTGGCCCTGACGCTAGCAGTCAGCTATGGGTCGCTGACCACTGCAGCTCATGTGCTGCTCAGCATCTTGATCCATGCGCAGCTGTAATAATGGCTCTGTACTCCGCTTGGAGCCAACCGATGAACAATCAATCGTAATCCCTTTTCAAGAAAGTTATGACAGGAAGGCTGAGATTTGCATGTCTTCAAAACGTGATTAAAGGCATCTTTGCTTTGGGCGAGGCGAAATGATACTTTACTGTTACCGCAGGTTCGATTGATTTATTTACGTAGAATTAGCAGACTTGTGTAAAACAGAGACTTCAATGTTGCGGTTCGCGGGGTACTTGCAGCTCGAATAACTTTGTCTGCGGCCCGCGATGGGATTGTCGTTTTTGTGTGTGAAAGGTGATCAAATAGATTAGAGAGGGTCGACACCCCAGCGTGTGTTTGTTTGTTGTTTTGCGTTCGCCTTATTTTCTCTATTACCCAAGGCGGTGTGCTTTGCATTTTGGTTTTTATTTTTCGCCTGTCGGCCCAGTGCATCCGACTTCAGCATGCATTTTATGTAAGGGTCTGCTTCCTCCTGCATTTTCTAAGGGTTTGCTTCCCCGGGGTAACGGCCGGTGCTGTGATGGGGATCTAACTCAACACCTTCTGGTTGTGAGCCGTGCCACTTAACCACTAGGCCACGCCGTCCTCTGAATTACGATCTAACTAAAGAGAAAATGTCGGCTAAATGTGAGTTTACCGTACACGACATGGATATAAAAAACCCCACAACAGAAGGCGTGAACTTGATTAAAGACGCAAGGTAACACAACAGCGCAATCCGAAGCAGTCATCCAGGAGATGTAAAAAACATGTTTTAAGGCAGTGCTTCCCAAACCTTTCAATGTGAAGAACCGACAAAAAATGTATCCATTGAAGGAGGGACCAGTGATTGATTGATTAGTTAGTTGTCTTTCTACTTAGAGATTCCGCGGCGAAGTGGTTAAGCCGTCGGCCTCGCGACCAGGTGGTGTGGGTTCAACTCCGTATTCCGCAGTCTTTTTAACGGGTGCTTCATGCGGAGTCCTCTGCATATCCTAGTCGCCCCCTAGTCGTTTTGTCCTTGACTTGCCACTGAGGTCGGGCGGCTCGAGACGAGCGAGTGAGGATAAAACGTAGCGCAGTTAATCCTTACTAAAAATACCGCTAGCAAAATCAATTATGCCATCATCGTCTACGATGGACGGCGGCCTTTGCCTTTTCCTTTTCTTTCTTCTTAAGTTGCCTGTTCTGCGCCAAGTGCGGTGCGTCGGTCAATGTGAGCCGTGTCGTTGCACAATCATTTTAATGTCATCTATCCACCTGCCTCATAACCGACCCCTTTGTCTCTAGCTAGATCTACAAACGTTGAAAGCCATCAGTGGAAGTTGACGAAATTCTGCTCTCATGCGCCCGGGACAGATGTCATGCTTGGCACTGGTAGCACAGAGTCGAAATAAATTGTTGCTTTGTTGCCAAACTAATGCTCGGGTATCTAAGCGGTTGTGACAAGTGATAAGTCATCGCAGATAATTTCTGACACCTGGTCTCGATTTCCATGTCGATCCTGCGTCTGTCGAAAAAATACTACCCAAATACTTGAACTGATGACTTTTCTGGAGAGCATCATTTTTTACACAAGTTGAGTGACCTAGCTTTTCTACTGATTATCATAGTTTTTATTTCTTCTTATTTCTTCTTCTTCTTCTTCTTCATCGTACGCAGTCAGACATCAACCATTATTTTTTCGAAAAAAGCAGCGGTCATCCTGAGGCTGTCGACACTGCCATAGAGCTTGTCTAGTGTTGCCACTGGTGATGGCCATATCTGCTCTCTCTGATCCTCGTATGTCGGGCAGTTTTGCAGCAAATGCTCAGCGGTCATTTTCCCTTTACCACACGCGCATTCGTCGGTGCCACCTATCTTCAATTTGTTGAATAGGTGGTACCTCAGTCTATTGTGGCCAGTGCGAAGTCTGAAGACCACGACCTGCTCTCTTCTGTTCAACTGGTAATATGCATCGTTTTTGGTGTAGCCAGTATGTTCGGTTTCCCATTTGGTCATGTATCTAGCTCTAATAAGCCGTTTTGACTCTTCTTATGTCATACTAGTATTTGGTTGTGGTAGTTTTGCACCTTCTTTTGCAAGTCTGTCTGCCTCCTCGTTGCCTTGGATGTTGCAGTGGGATGGAACCCACTGTACCACTACCCTTTTTGCTGATGACTGCTGGCATAGTTGACAGAGTGCTGCTCGTAAATTATTAAGTTCATTCTTATTTATTCGAAAATTGTACGAATATTTAAGCACAGGTAGTCGTAAACGCGTTTATGTTTTATCTGCGGTTTGTACGGCGGACACTGGTCATCTGCTACGATTAATTCTTGTACTGGGCCACGTTCTATTTCAGATGTCTCAAATTGATTGATTATTGATCTATTTTGATCATCTTAAATTTGTATTAAATTGTGTTTATGTGTGTTTTCATGTAACTCATTTCTTTGTCTTCTTTTTTTCTACTGCCCTTGCATGAGGCGTCGCAGAGTGGCGGGAAGTGTAGATGTGTCGCTATCGACAAGTGGAAGGCGTGTGCTGTCGTTAGGTGTAACTTATTGAGTGTGTCAGAGTCACCTTCTATCCACCTACGTCGAGGTCATGTGATATCCAAATGATATACTCTCGCTGCAGACTGGTCATAATGCATTCTGACTACTTGATTTGTTGCGCGTCAATGTAGGCCCTAACTGGGTTTGTCTCCACTGTCTGCCTCAGCGTAGTGTTGCGAATTCGGTCACGGATTGTCTGTCAATCTATGCTTCTCACACAACGCATCTCACAGATCTTGCTCTTATGTGTTTCTAGCAAGGACCAAGATTAACACTGCTAACACAATGTAGGAATAAATAGTGCATTTATAGCTACCAAGCCCTGAACGTTCTCAATCTCCCGCTACCAAGCCCTGAATGTTCTCAATCTTTCGCTACCAAGCCCTGAACGTTCTCAATCTCCCGCTACCAAGCCCTGAACGTTCTCAATCTCCCGCTATCAAGACCTGAACGTTCTCAATCTTCCGCTATCAAGACCTGTGCTCTGTAAGTAGCAGAATGTTGTCCAGAGAACGGAATCCGTGGTGTCGTAGTTTACAGAAAGACTGCAATATTTGCACCTTTCAGCCCGACACATCCTACTTCAGCGGACTTTTTGGGTACGGGGTTAGCATTCCCTCTTCGATCCCTTCTCCTTAGCCAGACTGCCCTGCTGCAGCCTGTTATCCAGGATCAGCACGTGGAGGTGTAGAAATGTCTCCACTGCTCTGGGCTGCTTGCCCTGATGCTAGCAGTCAGCTATGGGTCGATGACCACTGCAGCTCATGCGCTGCTCAGCATCTTGATCTATGAACCCCAGATCAATCTTGTGTGTCGTACCGATGGTGTAGATATCGCAGCCTCGCTGTAAACTACGACACATCGTCTTTTTCAGGACGAACGTCGAAGAAGAAGAAGAGGCAGAAACATTGGACGTGTAAAGGAAAGATTCAGTTATACTGTGCGGGATTACATTGGGAAGAATTTCAGAAGAAAAAAATGCCGGGCGTTACATTGGCGTCTTAGTCTGTGTAGACCATCCTCCTGGTACCGTGTGAGTTTGTCCAGGTCTGCTGTATTTCGTCACAGTCTGTTATGGACAAGAAGAATAACATCTGGTCATGCAAGACATACTGATCATACATGTTAGTCAGGGTCAGGCAAGACATGCTGATCAGACTATGATAGTCAGAGTCTGGCAAGACATACTGATCAGACTATGTTAGTCATGGTCTGGCAAGACATACTGATCAGACTATGTTAGTCAGGGTCTGGCAAGACATGCTGATCAGACTATGATAGTCAGAGTCTGGCAAGACATACTGATCAGACATGTTAGTCAGGATCAGACAAGACATACTGATCAGACTATGTTAGTCAGGGTCTGGCAAGACATGATGATCAGACATGTTAGTCAGGGTGAAGCGAAACATACGGACCAAGACCCTGGCCTCGGCTTCCTCGTAGTCCTTCCCGGAAAATTGCTGTTTCCATGGCAGCCTGACTAACAAGGTGAGGGATCTACGTGATCCCCGTAGTAATAAGTGACACTCAGATGAAGCCGAGCATAGCACAACTTCGTGAAGAACGCTGGTCCTCCTTCATCAGCACAATCAGGATGTGAAGAAAGCAACGACAACCCGCCACTTAACGTCCTTTTTAGGGCGCACCACAACAACACTATTTGCTATGGCTGTAAAGGCCGATCCGCGAGTGACAGTCCCTGCCACAGATCGTACAATGATGCTGAGGTGGCTTGCTTGCTTGCTGGTGTGTTCGCCGATCTCCTGTCTTTGTCTTTCCTCTGCAGCCAGAAGGCCGTGATGATCGCCGACAGCCACTATCCACCTTAGAACTGACTGTCTCTAAACAGCTCATTTTGAACAATCGTTTTCCAGCTTTCGAATGAGATATCGCAGGACTTCATGTCCCTCTTACATACGTCCTTGGATCGCAGTGTGGGATGGCCAACTCTTCTAACTACAATGGCTAGCTGTCCATAGAGGATATACTTTGGCAGCCTCTCATCTTCCATGTTGTAAACATGCCTCAACCATCGAAGATGTCTTTTGCTCAACATCGAGTACAGGATGTGAGTGCTTGCTCGCTGTTAAATCACATAATCACATACACCTCCACGCGGTGATCCTGGATAAGAGGCTGCAACAGAGCAGACTGACTAAGGAGAAGGGATCGAAGAGGAAGGTTAATCGGGTACTCAAAACATGCTTGCTGATGTCGGGAGTTGGATCGAAAGGTGCAAATATCGCAGTCAAGCTGTAAACTACGACACAACGCATTCCGTTCTCTGGATTAAATTCTGCTACTTAAGCCCTTGCAGGGTTTGGTAGCGAGAGATTTAGAACGAACGAAGCCAAGCCAAGCCAAATCACATAGTATACCATTCTTTCTTGTCACCCATTCCCCGATATACACCGTATGTACCTCATGTGAAATGTATTGAGCCACAGCCCCCGTTTAGTGTAAACCCGTTGAACAACACTCGTAAATCAGAATCCTTCAAAAAGTATGTCGTGTAATGATAAACTCGTTGAAGGAAAATATGATGATTGTGTAATTTGTAATTTTACACCGACTTGAATTTTGAAATTTAAAACTTAATTTATTGTCAAACGTCAGCTGTGATGACAGAGAGCAATAGTGGCTACTAGGATAGAAGGCAGGTTGAAACTTGATGCTGTCACTGGACACCGTTCTGAAAATGGATTTTATTCTTCTGCTTCTTCGTTCGTTCTCAATCTCCCGCTACCAAGCCCTGAACGTTCTCAATCTCCCGCTACCAAGCCCTGAACGTTCTCAATCTTCCGCTACCAAGCCCTGAACGTTCTCAATCTCCAGCTACCAAGCCCTGAACGTTCTCAATGTCCCTCTACCAAGCCCTGAACGTTCTCAATCTCCCGCTACCAAGCCATGAACGTTCTTAATCTCCACTACCAAGCCCTGAACGTTCTCAATCTCCCGCTACCAAGCTCTGAACGTTCTCAATCTCCCGCTACCAAGCCCTGAACGTTCTCAATCTCCCGCTACCAAGCCCTGAACGTTCTCAATCTCCCTCTACCAAGCCCTGAACGTTCTCAATCTCCCGCTACCAAGCCCTGAACGTTCTTAATCTCCACTACCAAGCCCTGAACGTTCTCAATCTCCCGCTACCAAGCTCTGAACGTTCTCAATCTCCCGCTACCAAGCCCTGAACGTTCTCAATCTCCCGCTACCAAGCCCTGAACGTTCTCAATCTCCCGCTACCAAGCCCTGAACGTTCTCAATCTCCCTCTACCAAGCCCTGAACGTTCTCAATCTCCCGCTACCAAGCCCTGAACGTTCTTAATCTCCACTACCAAGCCCTGAACGTTCTCAATCTCCCGCTACCAAGCTCTGAACGTTCTCAATCTCCCGCTACCAAGCCCTGAACGTTCTCAATCTCCCGCTACCAAGCCCTGAACGTTCTCAATCTCCAGCTACCAAACCCTGAACGTTCTCAATCTCCCGCTACCAAGTCCTGAAACATTTTTGCAAGTAGCAGGATGTAGTCCGGAGAACGGAATGCGTTGTGTCGTGGCTTACAGATTGACTGCGATATTTGCATCTTTCGGTCCGACACATCCGACTTCAGCAGAAATTTTTGAGTACCGGATTGCCTTCCCTCTTCGATCCCTTTTCCGTAGCCAGTCTGCTCTGTTTTAGCCTGTTATCCAGGATAACCACGTGGAGGTTGGAGAAGGGTCTTGTCAGCTCTGGTTCTCTCGCCCTTACGCAAGCAGTCAGCTATGGTTCGCTGACCGCTGCAGCTCATGCGCTGCTCAGAGTATCAATCCCTCTGAAGATGGATTAGACAAACAATTTAATGTCTCATTGAACATACAACATACAGACACGAAATGCCCTATCGAACAATTCAGAAGGCAGCGAGATGACCCATTTACGCCCCTAGGTTTCTGAGAGGAAGAGAAAGAAAGAGACGTGCATTCCTGTGTGCAGCCAGAGAGCCAGTGTGTGCATCCGTATGCTGCCGTAGTGCTGATATTGAGGCTGATATCAACCGAACATATTGCTGCTGAAACCGTAGCTTCAAGCGCTTTCTTCCAGACCACATAAAGGCAACAGCTGCTGCGGTGACACTATTCTCAAAACAAAACAAAAGTCAGAATGCATGAATGATGAGGCTGCTAATCCAATACACACCCCTCTTTAGTCGCCTTTTCCCGCAGAATTGGCGAGCAGCCAGTTGTGATAAATCGATTTTGCCAGTGGCCGACAGCGGTGATTCCAAACAGGTGTGATACATTCAATATGCCTTGCGTTTCTTTCACTCTAGTTTACATCGTTCACAAGTTACTTTCTTGACTTGGAGGCACTTAACAAACAACGCAGCACACCATCGCAGACGGGGAGGAAGACTAAAGTCTGGTCAAGCTAAATATACTGATCAGGTATGTTAGTCAGGGTCAGGCAAAATATACTGATCAGACATGTTAGTCAGGGTCAGGCAAAATATACTGATCAGACATGTTAGTCAGGGTCAGGCAAAATATACTGATCAGACATGTTAGTCAGGGTCAGGCAAAATATACTGATCAGACATGTTAGTCAGGGTCAGGCTAAATATACGGATCAGACATGTTAGTCAGGGCAGGCTAAATGTACTGATCAGACATGTTAGTCAGTGTCAGGCAAAATATACTGAGCAGACATGTTAGTCAGGGCAGGCAAAATATACTAATCAGACATGTTAGTCAGGGTCAGGCAAAATATACTGATCAGACATGCTAGTCAGGGTCAGGCAAATCATACTGGCCAAGACCCTCACCTTGGCTTCCTCGTACCCCTCCCTAGAAACAGTCTGTTTTCATGGCTAACAAGATGAGGGATCGACGTGATCCCCGTAGTAGTGAGTAACACGCAGATGAAGCCAATCATATCACAACCGCCTGTAGGGCCTTAGTCAACCTTCATCAGCACGCTCGGAAAGCCACTGCAACCCGCCACTAAACGTCCGTTTCAGGGCAAACAGACGAGCAATCCTACTCATTGTGGGCATTGGCAAATATCAACAATCGCAGACGTCAGTTCCTAACTATCGAATGTATGATTCTTCTTCTTCTTCTTCTTCTTCTTCTTCTTCTTCTTCTTCTTCTTCTTCTTCTTCTTCTTCATGTTCTTCTTCTTCATCATCTTAATTTATGCTGGTTTGAAGACTGCAGAGTCTCTACAGCCAATTTATTTTATATTCACTTGACCTACAAACGACTATGCGCGTCCAATCTATTCTTGAATGCATTAATTGACCCTGCGTCCATTATTTCCCGTGGCAGTGCATTTCAAGCATTCTTCTTCGTCTTCTACTTCTCCTTTTTCTTCATCTACTTCTGCTTCTTCATATTCCTCATCTACTTCTTCTTCGTCTTTTTCTGCTTCTTCATCTTCTAAATATACTTCTTCTTCATCTACTTCTCCCTCATCCACTTCTCCTTCTTCATCTACTTCTTCTTTATCATCTTCTTCATCTACTTCTTCTTCATCTACTTCTTCTTCGTCTAATTCTTCTTCTTCATGTTCTTCGTCTACTTCTTCTTAATCTTCTTCATCTACTTCTTCATCTACTTCTTCTTCGTCTACTTCTTCATCTTCTTCGTCTACTATTTCTTCTTCTGCATTCAGGCCTTTTGATCAAGCTAGATCATTATTCCCGTCACTATGATGAATTTCACAGCTCTTACGTCACCTAGGCTCCCTCAGGCCAGGTCTGTCCAAGTCGGTCTCAGTATGCTGGACTGTCCTGTAGGATATGTTCGGGGGTCTGGACTTCGGTTCTACATGGATAGTCCTGCACGATGTGTTCAGGGGTCTGGACTCTGGTTCCACATGGACAGTCCTGCACGATGTGTTCAGGGGTCTGGACTCTGGTTCCACATGGACAGTCCTGCACGATGTGTTCAGGGGTCTGGACTCTGGTTCCACATGGACAGTCACTTGTGTCGGATATCTTGAGTCGGTGTAGGTGACCCAGTAGTCTGCCGTGATATGTTCTCGGGCGAAAGATGATGGTTTGTTTGTGTCTCTAGGGCTGGTGGATTGTTGGTGTCTGTGGGGCTGGTGGATTGTTGGTGTCTGTGGGGGATTGTTGGTGTCTGTGGAGCTGGTGGATTGTTGGTGTCTGTGGAGCTGGTGGATTGTTGGTGTCTGTGGAGCTGGTGGATTGTAGGTGTCTGTGGAGCTGGGGGATTGTTGGTGTCTGTGTAGCTGGTGGATTGTTGGTGTCTGTGGAGCTGGTGGATTGTTGGTGTCTGTGGAGCTGGTGGATTGTTGGTGTCTGTGGAGCTGGTGGATTGTTGGTGTCTGTGGAGCTGGTGGATTGTTGGTGTCTGTGGAGCTGGTGGATTGTTGGTGTCTGTGGAGCTGGTGGTTTGTTTGTGTCTCTATGGCTGGTGGATTGTTGGTGTCTGTGGAGCTGGTGGATTGTTGGTGTATGTGGAGCTGGTGGATTGTTGGTGTCTGTGGAGCTGGTGGATTGTTGGTGTATGTGGAGCTGGTGGATTGTTGGTGTCTGTGGAGCTGGTGGATTGTTGGTGTTTGTGGAGCTGGTGGATTGTTGGTGTCTGTGGAGCTGGTGGATTGTTGGTGTCTGTGGAGCTGGTGGTTTGTTTGTGTCTCTATGGCTGGTGGATTGTTGGTGTCTGTGGAGCTGGTGGATTGTTGGTGTATGTGGAGCTGGTGGATTGTTGGTGTCTGTGGAGCTGGTGCATTGTTGGTGTCTGTGGAGCTGGTGGATTGTTGATGTATGTGGAGCTGGTGGATTGTTGGTGTATGTGGAGCTGGTGGATTGTTGGTGTCTGTGGAGCTGGTGGATTGTTGGTGTCTGTGGAGCTGGTGGATTGTTGATGTCTGTGGAGCTGGTGGATTGTTGGTGTCTGTGGAGCTGGTGGATTTGGTCAGGTCTTGCACGTCTTTCTTCCATATTTAGTTGTACTAATTGTTGGTGATAGTTTTGCTTCCCAGTAAGACGTGGATAAGTTGCTCCATCTTGTCACCTGCTTTGGACAAGACATCTCTAGTTTCCTGTGATTCCACAATGAGAGGGTATCCATTGAAGAATAACTGTTGACTGTTGAGGTTTTTTAAAAATTTTGTTGAGCTTTGATCTGTATTCCTGCAGCAGTTGTTCACCTCTGGTGTTTTGTGTTTCTTCTAGTAGTGTATTGGCTTCGCTTCGCTCGTTCTCAATCTCCCGCTACCAAACCCTGACACGGGCCTAAGTAGGAGAATGTAGTCCAGAGAACGGAATACGTTGTGTCGTAGTTTACAGCTTGACTGTGATATTTGCTCCTTTCGGACCAACACGTCAGACTTCAGCAAACATTTTTTTAGTACCGGGTTAGCATTCCCTCTTCGATCCCTTCTCCTTAGCCAGTCTGCCCTGCTGCAGCCTGTTATCCATATCCAGGATCACCGCGTGGAGGTGTAGAAGGGTCTTGGCAGCTCTGGTTCGCTGGTCCTGAAGCAAGCAATTAGCCATGAGTCGCTGACTACTGCAGCTCATGCGCTGCTCAGCATCTTGATCCCCTTCTAGTTGTGATCTGCTATCTGTAAAGAATACAATTTGAGTTGCCGAGTGTCCGTGTGATCTGGGGAACATTCCCATTGCACATAGTAGCAGTATAGACTCTGGATCTTCCCATTAGGCAAAGCTTTACGGGTTATTTTCGCAATGTTTATTTTACAAAGATGCCTTTCCCCGCCATCCTTAACTACGCCCACTACAGATCCATCTATGTAAATATGAATCCAGTCCTTAGGGCTATGTTTTACAATTATCACCTGAGCTAAACCTTTATCCACATCCTTATCTATATCCATTGCTCCAATCCATATCCACTGTCCCTACTAATGGAGCTGTAGAGGCCAGGGTGTCAGCTCTTTAATTGCCCACTACTCCGGTAAAACTCATAGATCCATACAGACTTTCCCAAGGCGTGATCTCATAAAGTCTTTCTATACCTTCCTAATTAATGATTGACAATTGTACAGGGTGACTACCTCCATTAAGGGAAAGAAGAACGCGACCGCAATGCGGTGCAAAAATAACTTGATATGCCTTTTTAGATTAAAGAAGGGATCAAGAGGCCGTGCAGCGCATGAGCTGCAGCGGTCAGCGACCCATAGCTGCCAAGACCCTTCTACACCTCCACGCGGTGATCCTGGACAACATGCTGCAACAGAGCAGACTGGCTAATGAGAGGGGATCGAATAGGGAAGGTTAACCCGGTACCCAAAATAGATGATAGATGTGTCGTACTAATGTGCAGATATCGCAGTTAAGCTGTAAACTTCGATACAACGCATTCCGTTCTCCGGACTACATACTGCTACTTGCAAAACTTGGTAGCTGGAGATTGAGAACGTTCATGACGAGAGATTGAGAACGTTCAGCGCTTGGTAGCGAGAGATTGAGAACGTTCAGCGCTTGGTAGCGGGAGATTGAGAACGTTTAGCGCTTGATAGCGGGAGATTGAGAACGTTCAGGACTTGGTAGCGGGAGATTGAGAACGTTCAGGGCTTGGTAGCCGGAGATTGAGAACATTCTGGGCTTGGTAGCGGGAGATTGAGAACGTCCAGGGCTTGGTAGCGGGAGATTGAGAACGTTCAGGGCTTGGTAGCGGGAGATTGAGAACGTCCAGGGCTTGGTAGCGGGAGATTGAGAATGTTCAGGGCTTGGTAGCGGGAGATTGAGAACGTTCAGGGCTTGGTAGCGGGAGATTGAGAACGTTCAGGGCTTGGTAGCGGGAGATTGAGAACGTCCAGGGCTTGGTAGTAGGAGTTTGAGAACGATCGAAGAAGAAAGATAAGATATCTTCTGAAGCAGTGACTGAGAGTTGGACGCGACGACTGCCACCATTAAGGGAAAGTAGAATGCGACCTCAACCCTGTACAAATATAACTTGAGATGCCAATTTAAATTAAGGAGAAACCACTACTTATTGTTTTTCAAAGTTAATGATTGTGGAAGTACAGACCAAATCATAATTAGCTAGATAAAATAAACACCCAAATACCACCGTGGCAAACAAGAAAAGTTTTCTGAGATGGTAGAAACCATTGAGGATAGAAGCGAAATCAGACAGATTTAGAAAGAAAATGTATGATGGAAGAAAATCTTATGAGAGAATGCCCACCAGAAATATATACAGATGGCTCATTTAACAAAGACACGTCCAATGGTGGTGGAGAGTAGTTATAGGACAGAGTCAGGAACGGACCAGAACAATACGCTAGTACTATCAACTGGAACATACCTCAAATAACTTCCGTGCGGAAGAAGAGACGCTGAAGGCCGATGCCGAGCTTGTAATCCCAGACGAAGATGTTCACCAAGAACAAGAAAACATAATATTCCTGACTGATCTCGAGCAATGTATGTATTCTCTTACACAGGTCTCAGTAGGAGAAGGTCGGTCATACAGTGGCTCTCCTGTCATTGTGGAATTACGGGAAACGAGAGAGCCGATGCACCATCCAAAGTAGGTGGGGAAATGGAACAATACACCCCATAAAGTGCCATATAAAGAGACCAAAAACCATCATTCGTAGACAGTTTAAAATACACTGGGAGAAAGAAATGGGAGGGAGTAACAGTCCAGACCCAATCCACCAACTACAAAGACACCAGAAAACTGCAATCTTGCGCATGAGAACGGGCCACAGCAGACTACTGGGCCACCTATATCGGCTCATAATCTCCCAAACAAATGAAGGTCCATGTGGGACAGGAGTCCACGTGGGACAGGAGTCCAGACCCCTGAACACGTACTTCAAGAATGTCCATGTGGGACAGGAGTCCATGTGGGACAGGAGTCCATGTGGGACAGTAGTCCAGAACCCTGAACACGTACTTCAAGAATGTCCATGTGGGACAGGAGTCCATGTGGGACAGGAGTCCAGACCCCTGAACACGTACTTCAAGAATGTCCACGTGGGACAGGAGTCCATGTGGGATAGGAGTACATGTGGGACAGGAGTCCATGTGGGATAGGAGTCCAGACCCCTGAACACGTACTTCAAGAATGTCCATTGGGATAGGAGTCCAGACCCCTGAACACGTACTTCAAGAATGCCTGGCCTACGAAGAACTAAGATGCCAGACCTGGCCAGTTGGAGCAGAACTGATGCAAAAACTCTGGGGTCACCGTTCAGACCTGGAAAAGACTGTGGACTTCGTCTTAACGATATACCTGAAGATTTAGCACGATCAGAAAAACCCGAACGCAGAAGAAAAAGTGGATCCCCTTCCTTTGCAATATTGAAGACAGTGAAGCTGCAGACAAGCTAGCAAAGTGTGGAGGAACATCCCCACAAACAGACCTGGGCTTCGCGTATAATGAGGCCAAGACCATAGTTAAAGCCTGCCAGAGGAAAATGTGCAGTTCAAGACTTCCACTTCTGAAAAGAAATCATCTAGAGAAAAGCAAGTCAAGGTCTTCAGACCGACAACTGGGTGTAACACACTCAATGGTCTAGATAGGGGAACACACAACAGTAACACTGTAACCTACCAAACATGTCGTAGGAGTAAACTGAGGAGGGTTGCACATGGGACTGGCTGGCACTCCTATGATGTAGAAACGAAAAGCCACAACAACCAAGAGATATAGACAGGATCAACTTTTGATGATTTTACACGAATCTGCTAAAGATCTATGCTCCGTAGGGAGCTGGAAGAAGTTTTGATCGATTGGGATTGATCAGGTGTACCAACACATATTCGTAAAAGTGGTTCAGACACCTCGCCAGGACGAAAACAAGACTGAAACCTACATTACTACCTGAAGGGTTTCATTATGGTCAACAGACAATACAAGTGAACGCTGCCGCATCATGGAAGGAAGTAGCTCTTGTTGATGTATACATCTCCTCCTCCATCTACTCTTCCACCTCCTCTTCTATCTCGTCTTCCATCACCTCTTCCATTCACTCTTCCATTTCCTCTTTCGTCTCTTCTTCCACCGTCTCCTCTTCCATCTCATCTTCCATCACCTCTTCCATCTCCTCTTCACCTCCTCCTCCATCTCCTATTCCACTTACTCTTCTATCTCCTCTTCCACCACCTCATCCACCACCTCTTCCATCTCCTCTTCCACCTCCTCTTCCATCTGCTCTTCCTCCTCTTCCATCTCCTCTTCCACCTCCTCTTCCACCACCTCTTCCATCTCCTCTTTCATCTCCTCTTCCACCACCTCTTCCATCTCCTCTTTCACCACCTCTTCCATCTCCTCTTCCACCATCTCATCCACCACCTCTTCCATCTCCTCTTCCACCACCTCTTCCATCTCTTCTTCCATCTCCTCTTCCATCTCCTCTTCCACCACCTCTTTCATCACCTCTTCCATCTCCTCTTCCACCACCTCTTCCATCTCCTCTTCCATCACCTCTTCCACCAACTCTTCCACCTCCTCTTCCATCTCCTATTCCACCTCTTCCACCTCCTCTTCTACCAACTCTTCCACCTCCTCTTCCACCTCCTCTTCCAACTCTTCCACCTCTCTTCCACCTCCTCTTCCACCATTTCTTCCACCATCTCTTCCACCTCATCTTCCACCATCTCTTCCGTCTGCTCTTCCTCCTCTTCCACCACCTCTTCCATTTCCTCTTCCACCATCTCTTCCACCTCCTCTTTCACCATCTCTTCCACCTCCTCTTCCACCTCCTCTTCCAACTCTTCCACCTCTCTTCCACCATCTCTTCCACCATCTCTTCCACCTCCTCTTCCACAATCTCTTCCACCATCTCTTCCACCATCTCTTCCACCATCTCTTCCACCATCTCTTTCATAATCTCTTCCACCTCCTCTTCCACCACCTCTTCCATCGCCTCTTCCACCATCTCTTCCACCATCTCTTCCACCACTTCTTCCATCGCCTCTTCCATCTCCTCTTCCACCATCTCTTCCACCATCTCTTCCACCATCTCTTCCACCTCCTCTTCCAACTCTTCCACCACCTCTTCCATCTCCTCTTCCACCATCTCTTCCACCTCCTCTTCCAACTCTTCCACCATTTCTTCCACCTCCTCTTCCACCACCTCTTCCATCTCCTCTTCCACCATCTCTTCCACCATCTCTTCCACCATCTCTTCCACCACCTCTTCCATCTCCTCTTCCACCATCTCTTCCACCATCTCTTCCACCATCTCTTCCACCTCCTCTTCCACCATCTCTTCCACCTCATCTTCCACCATCTCTTCCGTCTGCTCTTCCTCCTCTTCCACCACCTCTTCCATCTCCTCTTCCACCATCTCTTCCACCTCCTCTTTCACCATCTCTTCCACCTCCTCTTCCAACTCTTCCACCTCTCTTCCACCATCTCTTCCACCATCTCTGCCACCTCCTCTTCCACAATCCCTTCCACCTCCTCTTCCACCATCTCTTCCACCATCTCTTCCACCATCTCTTCCACCATCTCTTTCATAATCTCTTCCACCTCCTCTTCCACCACCTCTTCCATCGCCTCTTCCACCATCTCTTCCACCATCTCTTCCACCACTTCTTCCATCGCCTCTTCCATCGCCTCTTCCACCATCTCTTCCACCATCTCTTCCACCACTTCTTCCATCGCCTCTTCCATCTCCTCTTCCACCATCTCTTCCACCATCTCTTCCACCATCTCTTCCACCTTCTCTTCCAACTCTTCCACCACCTCTTCCATCTCCTCTTCCACCATCTCTTCCACCTCCTCTTCCAACTCTTCCACCATTTCTTCCACCTCCTCTTCCACCACCTCTTCCATCTCCTCTTCCACCATCTCTTCCACCATCTCTTCCACCATCTCTTCCACCACCTCTTCCATCTCCTCTTCCACCATCTCTTCCACCATCTCTTCCACCTCCTCTTCCACCATCTCTTCCACCTCCTTTTCCACCATCTCTTCCACCATCTCTTCCACCTCCTCTTCCACCATCTCTTCCACCTCTCTTCCACCTCCTCTTCTAACTCTTCCACCACCTCTTCCATCTCCTCTTCCACCATCTCTTCCACCTCCTCTTCCACCATCTCTTCCACCTCCTCTTCCACCATCTCTTCCACCACCTCTTTCACCATCTCTTCCACCTCTCTTCCACCATCTCTTCCACCTCCACTTCCACCATCTCTTCCACCTCCTCTTCCACCATCTCTTCCACCTCCTCTTCCACCATCTCTTCCACCTCCTCTTCCACCATCTCTTCCACCTCCTCTTCCACCATCTCTTCCACCATCTCTTCCACCATCTCTTCTACCTCCTCTTCCACCATCTCTTCCACCATCTCTTCCACCTCCTCTTCCATATCTCTTCCACCTCCTCTTCCACCATCTCTTCCACCATCTCTTCCACCTCCTCTTCTACCTCCTCTTCCACCATCTCTTCCACCATCTCTTCCACCTCCTCTTCCAACTCTTCCACCATCTCTTGCACCTCTCTTCCACCATCTCTTCCACCTCCTCTTCCAACTCTTCCACCACGTCTTCCACTACCTCTTCCATCTCCTCTTCCACCATCTCTTCCACCTCCTCTTCCACCATCTCTTCCACCTCCTCTTCCACCATCTCTTCCACCATCTCTTCCACCTCCTCTTCCAACTCTTACACCACCTCTTCCACCTCTCTTCCGCCATCTCTTCCACCATCTCTTCTACCATCTCTTCCACCATCTCTTCCACCTCCTCTTCCAACTCTTCCACCATCTCTTCCACCTCCTCTTCCACCATCTCTTCCACCTCCTCTTCCACCATCTCTTTCACCTTCTCTTCCATCTCCTCTTCCACCACCTTCTCTTCCATCTCCTCTTCCACCTTCTCTTCCATCTCCTCTTCCACCTCCTCTTCCACCTCCTCTTCCACCACCTCTTCCATCTCCTCTTCCACCTTCTCTTCCACCATCTCTTCCACCATCTCTTCCACCAACTCTTCCACCTCCTCTTCCACCATCTCTTCCACCTCCTCTTCCACCATCTCTTCCACCTCCTCTTCCACCATCTCTTCCACCTCTTCTTCCACCATCTCTTCCACCATCTCTTCCACCTCCTCTTCCACCATCTCTTCCACCTCCTCTTCCACCACCTCTTCCACCTCCTCTTCCATCTCCTCGTCCACCACCTCTTCCATAATGTATATGGATAGTCTGTGTCCCTGAGGTTGAAAGACCGTTAGTTGGTAACGTGTTTTGTAATTGTATTCGAGAAGCCCTCTGTCTGAACCATTTTTGTGAAGATTTGTAAAACCACTCTAACAGTACAGCTGCACTCTCGCATTATTTATAATGTTGTGATTCATAATTAATGTTGGTCTTGGTTCTAGAGTAAAGAAGACATTTTGGTCGTAACCCTGACCCTAGTCACACATAAGTTAACTTTTTTTGTTTTTTTAATACTATTTTAGAAAGTTCTGCAGGTTATGTATACAACCAGTCTCTTCCAATACGTTTGATCTAAAAATAACTATATGCATCCAATCTATTCTTGAATGCATGAACTGGCCATGCCTCCATTATTTCATGTGCCAATGAATTCCAAGCATTTCTCACATCCGACTAACAAAATATTGTTAATATCTAATCCGGACTTTTCTTTAGTTAATTTGCAGCTGTGCCCTATCGGTTTTGTAGGTGGTCGTACTTTGAAAAAAAACTTGTTATAGTCTAATGTATCTTGTTCGTTGATTATCTTATAAACCTGTATTAAGTCACCTCGAATTCTTCTCTCTTCTAGACACTAGGCCGGTTTTTCTGAGTCTTTCCTCATAACTGTAATTCTGGAATCAAACTATCAGCTGTGTCACTCTTCTTTGTATTCTTTCTAGCATGTTTATATCCCATCTATGATACGGACTGTACACAATACCTGTACACAGTACCTGTCCACAGTACTCCAATCTAGGTCTAACTAATGCATTATACAGGTTGACAATCACTTCCTTGCGCCTATGTTTCAATTTTCTTTTTATCATGCCTAACATCGCATTTGCTTTGTTTACTACTACCTTGACTTGCTCACGTACCTCACCTGTATGATCTATTATAACCCTTAGGTCCGTTTTCTTCTAAATATTTGACTTAGTTACAATGAGTGTCGAACGAATTAGACATAACATTGTATCTAGTTTTCGTTTGTAACCCCAACTAAACAGTCTTCTAATCTTCCGCTGTGTTCATAAAGCAAGTTTCAATTGTGTTAAGTTCGGATGTGTCACCGGAGTCAATCTTGTCCAGGTTCGTGTACAGAACAACAGGTGTGCATCCCTTTCAGTTCAATACGGGCCGCATTACGATAACTAGTGCCTAATGTGTCAAGTACTTTCGGTACGATAACCTTCGCGAAAGAGACCAGTCTTTGCTGCCGGGGATGCCAAACCAAATGTTTTGTTCTAATGTTTGCGACAGCGACCGAGTTGCAAGCACAGCCGGGTTTAAATCCCTTATCCCGCCTATCGATTGTTTACTCTTGTCGGTGGTCGGGTGTACTATAATCCCCTAGGTGACGCAAGCACAAAGGCCATTTTCATAGAAATTAAGAGCTTGAGGGCCCTTACCTGTACGAAAAGTCATGCCTACCTTCAACGACACAATCCAGTGTTTACCATAACCAGGTGAGGCGTTTTAGTTTGATGAGCGCGTCGGTCGTGCGCCCCGCGGGCCATTCAGCCCTGAACCAGCCAAGACTAGCTAGCGTCTAATGATGTCATTGGCAATTCATCTTTTCTCTCCAAATGAAGTATATAATCACAATGATAGCTTACATGAAACATATAATCACCACGATAGCTTACATGAAACATATAATCACCACGATAGCTTACATGAAACATATAATCACATCGATAGCTTACATGAAACATATAATCACATCGATAGCTTACATGAAACATATAATCACCCCGATAGCTTACATGAAACATATAATCACTACGATAGCTTACATGAAACATATAATCACATCGATAGCCTACATGAAGCATATAAGCACTACGATAGCCTACATGAAGCATATACCCGAGTATTTACAGTGGCGGCTCCATCATCATCAATGAATGCGCGAAGCTTTATTCGGGGCATAGACCATTGACAACCCTCCTCCGGTAAATACAGTTCAATCTTCAGCTGCTCTTTCTGTATCTCTCCCCATTTCAGGTCCAGGGACCGAAGTTCATTTTCATAATCTCTTCTCCAGGCGTTTGTTTGCTAACCTCTTTTCATCTTTCCTAGTAGATTCCACGACACGGCCTGTTTGTCAACGTTTGATTGTGCTTTTCGTAACGTGTGTCATCTCCAACTCCATTTCCTACGATTGATCTGTTGCGCTACTGGTTATTGTTGGCTCCGTTCCCATAGGTCTTCATCCCTCACCATGTCCTGCCACTTTATGAACATAGGTCTTCATCCCTCACCTTGTCTTTTCAGTCTACACCCATTTTCCTCCATAGACAATCACCGACGAACCATTGTAGTTTCCTCTCTATTGCCCTTGTCGCTCTGCAGGTTTCTGCTCCGTACAGTAATACCGACTTGACTTTGGAATGACATCGTCTTGATTTGGTATTAGTGTTCAATAGCAACGGTTTCACACGATGAAGTTGCTATCCCCATGCACTACTCTCTTTAGACGCATTTTATGACAAGCCTGAAAGTTTACACTGACCGTATTTCTTTCAACACCGGACACAACTCGGGTGAATATGCCGTTACGTTAAGAAAACCCGGCAAACAGACAGGTGGTAGAAAGCTGGAAGTCAGTTAACAGTTTACAACAAGGTCCCCATTACAAGTAGCTACAACCTTAACAATAAAAGTAACGTGGAAATTCAGCAGAATTAACCACTGGTTGGAAACTTAGTTTTTGAAGTAGCCATTGTACTAAGCCGAAGCCTGTGAGAGGTGGGGTGACCAGTGCCCTGCCTTGCTGTTTTTACTTTCGCTAACTCATGCGTCAGGTACCCATTTACAGTTGGGTTGACTGGAGAGGCGGTCCACGATTACAATCGCAACCCGGATTTGGTTTAGTCTCCGGACGCGATTCGAACCTAGGCCCAGCGTTGCCACAGGCATTAGCTAATAGCTCGCAATGAACTGAGCTAACGCGCCCATCAACGACCTTAGGAGAACATAATAATCTCACATATATACGGGAAATAACACAGGAAGGCCCAATCCGTTAAGGTGAGAGTTCAAGGATTAGAGTTAAATGATAAGAGTTAAAGGATAAGAGTTAAAGGATAAGAATTAAAGGATACGAGTTAAAGGAAAGTGTTAAAGGATAAGTGTGAAAGGATTAGAGTTAAAGGATAAGTGTGAAAGGATAAGTGTGAAAGGATTAGAGTTAAAGGATAAGTGTGAAAGGATTAGAGTTAAAGGATAAGTGTGAAATGATTAGAGTTAAAGGATAAGTGTGAAATGATTAGAGTTAAAGGATAAGAGTTAAAGGATAAGTGTGAAAGGATTAGAGTTAAAGGATAAGTGTGAAAGGATTAGAGTTAAAGGATAAGAATTAAATGATAAGTGTGAAAGGATTAGAGTTAAAGGATAAGTGTGAAAGGATTAGAGTTAAAGGATTAGAGTTAAAGGATAAGTGTGAAAGGATTAGAGTTAAAGGATAAGGATTAAAGGATGTGTGAAAGGATTAGAGTTAAAGGATAAGAATTAAAGGATAAGTGTGAAAGGATTAGAGTTAAAGGATAAGAGTTAAAGGATTAGAGTTAAAAGCACCTTCAGTAGGCGCTCAACTTCTGGAAAGGGCAAATACAAAAGGAACTAACCCAATAATACTGAAGGCAGCATCATTATCAAGTGCCGTCAATGCATCGACTGTTGACGGTAATGGATCTCCACCTGTCTCTACCTCGCGCCAAGTTGGTTCACTCAGTCAGACTGTGTCCTGATCACATCTTGATGTTGTCTGTCCATCTGTACCTCTGCCGCCCCTTGACTTTCTTGCCCTGCACTCTTTCCTCCAGTATAACTTTCAGCAGACTGTCATGTCACTTGACATGACCAAAGTATTTTATTATTCTTCCTTGTTCTCCTTCAGTGGCGTCTACTCTACCTTAAACTATTCCAGAACCTCATTATTTGTTGCCCTTCCTTGTTCGATTCCCACTTGTGTCCAATCTGGCAGACACTGCGTTTTTTTTCTCGGGCGATTGCTCCTTCACGTACGGAAAGTAATGGCAACCTACCGTACTGCACACTAACCAAGAAACTTATAACAGATAAATCGGTGACGTTTGTAAGAAGCGACCTTCTGTAAAGGACACGATATTTACTTTTCTTTCAAAGGAGCTCGCCCAAGTCTTATGGAAACCCACATTTCAAAGGTCTGAATATCCCTCCCTGGTCAGGGTCCAGGTTTCTAAATACAGCAGCCTCGCTAACAATAGACAGCTACTCTAACACTATGATACATACATATACAGACGGCTCTGCTGTTAAGGTCACTCAAAATGCCGGACGGACTTTAAATTAAGTGCTCGAATTACACAAAAAACGATGCCTATTACCAGTTGAACAGAAGAGAGCTGGTCGTGGTCTTCAGTCTTCACACTGGCCACAATAGACTGAGGTACCACCTATTCAATAAATTGAAGATAGGTGGCACTGACGAATGCCCGTGTGGTACCGGGAAAATGACCGCTAAGCATTTGCTGCAAAACTGCCCGACATAAGAGGATCAGAGAGAGCAGATGTGGTCATCACCAGTGGCAACACTAGACAAGCTCTATGGCAGTGTCGACAGCCTCAGGATGACGGCTGCTTTTTTCGAAAAAATAAAGTTGATGTCTGACTGCGTACGATGAAGAAGAAGAAGAAGAAGAAGAAGAAGAAGAAGAAGTGCTCGAATGACGAGGGGATGGTAGTAACGAAGAAACCGGCTTCTCCAAAATGATGCGTCAAAGCGAAGGGTCCGAATTGAGACAAGTTAACACGTTTAAATACATGGGCACATACATAACATAAGATGGGAGATGCAATTATGAAATAAAATGCAGAATGGCCGAAGTAAAATCTGTCTTGTAGACAGTGAAGGGAATCTTGTGCTACAAAACATGACGCTGGAACTGAGAGAGTCCTTTGATGCTACGTGGAACCAGTTCTGACATATGGCTGGGAATCATGGACAATTAGCAAGCAAAAGCATATATGTCTGGAAGCAACGGAAATGCGGTTTTACATAAGAATGTTGGTGATCCTATGGACTGGCAAGGAAGACTAACGATACAGTACTGAGGAAGCACAAACTCAACTTATTGAGAAAGAAGAGATACTACCCTGAGTTACATAACGGAAAACTACCCAAGCATGGACTGGACCCATGCATACACCGACGGTTCTGTAACAAACAACACAGAACGGAGGGGCAGGAGCATTTCTGAACCTACCAAATGGCAGAAAAATAACACTGTCATTCGCTACTGGAAAATACACAAGCAATTTCAAAGCGAGGGAGAGGAACTGAGGGCGGCAGTAGAAGAAAAGGTTACAGGTAAAAGGAATGAAAGCCATACAGTCCTGCTTACAGATGCCCTGACCGTAGTCACAGCACTAAAAAGCCAGAAAAATACTGAACTTAATGATTTAAGAGCAGTACTCTGTCAACTATACCAGCAGTCCGCACCAAAAAGGGTGGTCATTGATTGATTTCAAAATGTTACTTCTATCCAACGTGCAAATGATGGGAGCTTATGAATACATGATGTCAGCTCTTTCATTGCCCTGAACCCCGGCATGAGCAGGACAGTAGATCCATGTCAACTCCTGTAGGTTTGAAGTATCAACAGCTGCTATCCACTCGTACCTAAGCTATCCTTTCTGTACCCTCTGAAGTACGGCTTGCGCGTCTGTCACGATGACTGCACTTGTTATAGACGTCTCAGATATCTATCTCAGTGCTGAGGTCACTGCTTCCGTCTCCATTCTCATACTGGAGGTTGTTGACATGTATGCCCTACTGCGCTCAGCAACGACCTCTCCTCTCACTCTAGCCGAGAAACCCCAGCCTGATGTCCCACTGCACACAACTGATCCGATCCGCCGGTGTATATGACAGCGTGACTCTCCTGGGTGTTTGCAGCTATCAGCTGATTCATCTCGTTCTCTGCTCTCTCGTTGTTCCGTTCTCTGCATTCCTTGTCTAAGGTTATGATGACTCTCTGGTACTCTATCATTCTATCACCACTGTGGACCCATTTTTCCCCCTTGGCTATCGTCTAGCTGGAGTGACGTATCCGATTGTTGTCTCTGCCTGTGCCATCCATGACGCCTTACTCTTGATAAATACAAGGAAAACGGTCGTTCTAACAGACTCCATGAGCATACTCCAAAGCCATCTCAAGCCCCAAACACGATATACTCTCACATGAAATAAAATACAACATAGGATTTGCTGTCTCCGAAAACAGATTTAGTCCTACAATAGATTCCGGCCCACTGTGGGATCCCTGGAAATGAGAAAGCAGATGAGCTCGCAAAAGCCGGAAGTGGCGGCAAGCAGGTTCCCCATCCACAAATCTATAAAGAAGCAAAGACACTCATCAAATTATCCACGAGGACAGAGTGGAGAGAACACCACAAAGAATACAAGCCAGAAAATGACAGCATAGACAAACTTGTCAGAGATGGGCAGACAAAGATCTTCAGACACAGAACGGGACATTGTAGACTCAAGGCCCAACTACACAGAATGGGTTTCAGAGACACTGCCACCTGTGATTGTGGAGCAACCTAGCAAACACCAGAACATATTCTGCTAGAAGGCCATACCTGCGCAGACCAAAGATAGGCAGTCTCGCCTGGGGAAGCGACCATGCTCGAAAAGCTGTGGGGTATCGGCGAAGACCTGAAACGCAGTCTCCTTCGTGAACCTCATTGGACTAGCAGCATAGCATCAGTTGATCGATGAAGAAGAAGACGATTCTCGAACCCCAACAATCACCAACACCTTATACAGCACCACTCATCAGCTACCAAACAAAACAACCCCTACAATTTCTCTAACTTGGTATTGAATGTGATACATCGAACAGCACGATTAGCCTAGTTAAACAACAACACTGCAATTTTAGAGCGGAGGCAGAGGCATTGAAGGCTGCAGTAGAAGCAATGCTGACAGGCGAAAGCAATGAAAGCCAGATAGTCTTGTTTACAGATGCCCTGGCCGTGGTTGCAGCACTAAAAAACCAGAAAAATACAGAACTTAATGACTTAAAAGCAGTACTTTGTCAACTATGCCAGCAGTCCACATCCAAAATAGTAGGGGTACAGTGGGTTCCATGCTACTGTAACATTCAAGGCAACGAGGAGGCAGACAGACTGACAAAAGAAGGTGCAAGGTTACCACAACCAGATTCTAGTGTGACCTACGAAGAGTCCAAAAGGTTTATTAGGGCCAGATACATGGCCAAATGGGAAACAGAACATACTGGCTACACAAAAAATGATGCTTATTACCAGTTGAACAGAAGAGAGCAGATCGTGGTCTTCAGACTCCGCACAGGCCACAACAGACTGAAGTACCATCTATTCAATAAACTGAAGATAGGTGGTACTGAAGAATGCACATGTGGTCCAGGGAAAATGACCGCTGAACATCTGCTGCAAAATTGCCCGACATACGAGAACCAGAGAAAGCACATGTGGCCATCACCAGTGCCAACACTAGACAAGCTCTATGGCAGTGTCGACAGCCTCAGGATGATTGCTGCTTTCTTCGAACAAATTCAATTTGACATCTGACAGCGTACGAAGAAGAAGAAGAAGAAGAAGAAACAATAACACCATGAAACCCCGATTATCTAGTCTTGACTAGCACAGACGGTAAGATATCGCCATTCTCACTGGCCAACTGGACTTGTGTTGTTTTTCTATCCACACCAAATTCTAATAAACCTAACCTGTACACTTCACGACGACTGAATGCGCAAATATCCATTATTTCTCAACCGTGAAAGTGGATTTCCCGTTTCCAATCATGTAGTGTATGGGAAATGTTAGGCCCATATTTTTAATCGACCCACTGCACATAATTGATGACCAGCATCACGCCGGCCGCCTTTTCTTCCCAATGTTTTTGGTACCAAATTTCTGAGGCTGGGTTGACCACGGGACCGGCTTAGGATTGGACACAATCCTGCAACAACTAGGGATTGAACTATGATCGTTTGACTGGGAAGTAAATGCACTAGCTTCTTCTTCTTCTTCTTCTTCTTCTTCTTCTTCTTCCTCTTATTCTTCTTTTTCATATTTTACTTCCTTTTTCTTCTTCTTCTTCATCTTCTTCTTTTTCTTCTTCTTCTTCTTCTGCGTCTTCGTCGTTCGCCCTCATATCCCGCTACCAAACCCCGAAAAGGGATTTGAAAGTAGCAGGATATAGTCCGACAAAACGGAATGTGTTGTGTCGTAGTTTACATCTTGACTACGATATTAGTACTTTTCAGTCCGACACATCCGACTTCAGCAAGAATTATATGAGTACAGGGTTAGTCTTCCCTCTTCGGTCTTTTCTCCTTAGCCTGTCTGCTCTGTTGCAGCCTGTTATCCAGGATCACCGCGTGGAGGTGTAGAAGGGTCTTGGCAGCTCTGGTTCGCAAGCCCTGACGCTAGTAGTCAACTATGGGTCGCTGACCGCTGCAGCTCATGCGCTGCTCAACATCTTGATCCTACCTTAGCGTCTGATCAACGTAGTAGTAAAGGTCTGACTGTTTACGGCAATAGTACGGGGCTCAACATCTTCTGTCTACACGCTCCAGTCGACCCAGATGTAATTTTATACTTGGCTTACTGTTAACGAAGATAAGCCAGCAAAGAAGGGAACTGGCAACTCCCACCTCATGAACAATCTATCGTCCCGCATAACCAATTCTCTAACACTTCATCTCCAACAGCAGTGTCTGTTATGCGAACTCCCTTGACTTTACCTATAGATCATCCCGGCGTTCCTTGACAATGAGAATCAGCGATGTAATAATAGTGTGTGTTTTTGTAAATCCCAATTCCAGAAATAGATCTTTCAGAGGGGAAACAAATATTCAAACCCGCAAGCGGGGTCGGCGTGGCCTAGTAATTAAGTGGCACGGCTCCCAACCCAACGGTGCTGGGTTCGATCCCCATCACAGCACCCTTAGAAAAAACAGGAGGAAGCAGACCCTTACATAAAATTCATGCTGAAGTAGGATACACTGGGCCGACAGGCGCAAAATAAAAACCACAGTGCAACACACCCGCCTTGGGGAATAGAGAAATAAGGCGAACGCAAACAAAGAAAAACCCAAAAAAACAATCTTCTTCTTCCATCGATATCAGGATAAGGTCTGAGTGGTAGGGCAGTCAGATCCCTTGCTTCTGGTGGTAAATATAGCGGGTTCAATCCTCGGCCTCGACACGCTCCATTCTATCTATATGTGATCATGTGTTGGTATTATTATTATCACCAACTCCACCTCCACGCGGTGATCTTGGATAAACAGGCTGCAACAGAGGAGACTGGCTAAGTAGAAGGGATCGAAGGGGAAAGGTTAACCTGATAACCAAAAATGCCTGCTGATGTCGGATGTGTTGGACCGGGAGGTTCAAATATCGCAGTCAAGCTGTAAACTACGACAGAATGCATTTCGTTCTCTGGATTGCATCATACTTCTTGCAAAGCCCTTTTCATGACTTGGTAGATGAGATTAAGAACGAAAGAAGAAGAAGAAGATTCTTTCATCTGTTTAACTCCCTTCGGAGCATAGGGTCGCGACAGATGCTCTATATCGTTTCCTATTCCTGGCAGCGATGGTTCCCCATTGATGTGTATTGTGGCCATCTTCCTCAGTTCCCGGTATTCAGTTAGGCAGATTAGTGCCTGATGCAAAGTTGCCCAAAATGTATAATTTTGTCCAGCAAATCTGATTGGAAAATAGACATCAGATAATTGCGCGTAACTGGCTGCTTGCAACAGGGTTAGCTAACATGAGCTGACCAAGACAGTGTTCAGCTTCGAAGGGTCGACCATGGAAGTATGCTGCAACCGTGCATGGGTAGGGGAATATGGATGGCAAATCCGGTCCCCAAAAAGATGTGCTGTAACCGGGTGTGTCAGGTCAAAAGGTGAAGTGTTCACATCCTCGCTGTAAACTGCGACGTAACCTCCATTCAGGAGGAATACCGAAGCAAAATAAAAAGAAGAAGATGAAGGAGAAAAAGCAGAAGAAAATAAAATAAAGAAGTTATAGAAGAAAAACATAAAGAAGATGGAGAAGAAGAGGCTGAAGAAAAAGAAGATGAGGAAACAGAAAATGTAGATGAAGAAAAAGACCAACATCCGCTCGGTGGAAATACTATACAAATCTATCCTGTTCACTGCGTGACGACTGCAGGGGCACGCAACTTTTATTCCCCAGTCCAATAAACCCTCTTGGCAGGCCTAGGCAAAGGGAAATAATTTGTTTGCCGGAACTGCAACCGAGACAGGAGGAACGTCGCCGCATTTCCCTTTTCGGTCATATTCTCCGACTGGACAAGGAGGTCCCAGCTCATCAGATTATTCAAAAGACAGTCAACAGTTCAAACGGCCTCCACTCTGCTGGCTGGAAGCGCCGGAGAGGTCGTCCCCGAAACACGTGGCTTCAACAGGTAGCGGCTTCCCCATATGCCTTAGAGGAGGCCTGGCAGCACGCAGTTACAACTGGACATGATGGTGTTCATCCCACGCAACGGGCACCAGACGCCTAAGCGAACATTATTATTAATATTATTATTATTATTATTGTTATTGCCAGATAGGCATCGACACCTGGGAATGTCTTGCGCAAAACAAATCTGACTGGAGAAGCGCAGTCAAATCGGGTGTAGCTACCGGCGAAGACGATCGTGTTGTGAAAGCCCAGAGCAGACGCGAGACCCGGAAATCCCGAGCAGCGGGAACACCATCCCCTTCTACAAACCTCGTGTGCCCGATATGTAGCAGATGTTTTCGTGCCCGCATTGGCCTGTTCAGCCACATGCGCACCCACACTCAACAGGGAAGTCTGTGACAAGGGTGATGTCGGCGGGCCTCATCGACAACGATGGACAGCTATTATTATGATTATTGAAGTGCAACTCGTTTTAGCGCTGCACAAGAGTTTGAGCTTGGTGCCGGCTGCTTGATAGCTCACACGAACCACAATAACCGAAGTGATTAACACCGTGAATCAACAACCGTTCAGGAGAGAAATGAAACATCATAACGATATTTATTGTTAGCGTGGGACAAAGCAAGGTGTTACATTATCCCTGTTGGTAATGCTTCGCTAGGCAAATTATTGTCCGTCAGATAATGTGGCCCAGGCTATACTCAGCTCACTGCTAGAGGCACAGCAGGCGTACTTGACTGTCCTGGCCTGAACGGAGTAGAAGCATGCTTGCGCATGCTTAAGCAGTTGAAGTATATATATTACTGCGTTACCTGTTGTAGTTCTGGTAATTTTGAAAGGTACGTCGTTTAAACGTGCAGATATAATTACGTGGCATTGGGCAGAAGGATGAGAGCTCGGATCCGCTGGATCCGTAACAACAACCTAGCAAGCTGGACAGTCCATTGAGAGAGTCTGATTATCAGAGTAGCGTGGGCAGAGCACTCGATTTTGACAGTCAAGTTACGGGGGTTCGATTCTCGTGACAAGTACACCAGTGTGGGACACATTTGTTTAGGATCTAGGAGTATAGTAGCCCTTTTCAGTCATAACTGAATTATATGACTTGGAGTGGTAAACACAAACTATATACTTGACTTTTGTTTTCTTTATCCTTGCGGCGTCGTCTGTTCACTTCTCCGTGCTGCAAGAGCTACTATTCAACAAGGCGAGGTGGCCATTCCTCTCCTTCTTCTTCTTCTTCTTCTTCTTCTTCTTCTTCTTCTTCTTCATACGCTGTCAGACGTCAACTTGAATTTGTTCAAAGAAAGCAGCTGTCATCTTGAGGCTGTCGACACTGTCATAGAGCTTGTCTAGTGTTGCAACTGGTGATGGCCACATGTGCTTTCTCTGGTCCTCGTATGTCGGGCAATTTTGCAGCAGATGTTCAGCGGTCATTTTCCCTGTACCACATGTGCATTCGTCAGTGCCACCTATCTTCAGTTTATTGAATAGGCGGTACCTCAGTCTGTTGTGGCCTGTGCGAAGTCTGAAGACCACGACCTGCTCTCTTCTGTTCAACTGGTAATAGGCATCATTTGTTTGTGTAGCCAGTATGCTCTGTTTCCCATTTGGCCATGTATCTGGCCCTAATAAACCTTTTGGACTAACCGTAGGTCACACTAGAATCTGGTTATGGTAGTCTTGCACCTTCTTTTGCCAGTCTGTCTGCCTCCTCGTTGCCTTGGATGTTACAGTGGGATGGAACCCACTACCTCTACTTTTTTGGGTGTGGACTGCTGGCATAGTTGACAGAGTACTGCTCTTAAGTCATTAAGTTATGTACCGTATTTTTCTAGCTTATTAGTGCTGTAACCATGGACAGGGCATCTGTAAACAGGACTATCTGGCTTTCATTGCTTTCGCCTGTCAGCATTGCTTCTACTGCAGCCTTCAATGCCTTTGCCTCCGCTCTGAAATTGCCTGAGAATTTTCCAGTTACCACTGGCAGTGTTATCTTTCTACCATTTGTTAAGCTCAGGAATATCCCTCCCCCTCCATTCTGTGTTGTGCTTGTTGCAGAACCGTCGGTGTATGCATGGGTCCAGTCTGTGCTTGGGTAGTTGTTCTCTATGAGGTGGCCATTCAGGCTATATCACTTGGACCGACCTACGGTTTTGTCCTCCAAGGATGCCAGGCTCATGTCCAGAGCCTTCATATCCGGCCTACACATATTTTTTAACCTCGACTTAACTTAACGTCTTTATACTGGTTTAGAACACTCTACAGAGTCACTATACAACCAGTTTCATGTACATTTCATTGCTCTAAAAGCTATGCGCATACAATATATTATTAAATGCATTAATTGTCCCTGCCACAACTACTTCTTTGTGGCAATGCATTCCAAGCATTCACCACTCTCTAACTAAAAAAATATTTCATAATATCTAATCTGGAGCTTTCTTTAGTTAATCTGGGACTATGCCCTCTTGTTCTTGTAGGTGGTTGTATTTTGGAAAAAAATTGTTGTAGTCTAATTTATCCGTTGCTTTGATTATCTTACAAACCTGTATTAAATCACCTCGAATTCTTCTCTTTTCTAGACCATGTAGGCCGGTTTTTCTGAGTCTCTCCTCATAACTGTAATTCTGGAATCCCACTATCAGCTGTGCCGCTCTTTTTTATATTCTTTCCATCATATTTATATCCCGTCTATGATAAGGACTCACGCCTGTGCACAGTATTCCACACCTGTACACAGTACTCCACACCTGTACACAGTATTCCACACCTGTACACAGTACTCCATCCCTGTACACAGTACTCCATGCCTGTACACGGTACTCCACGCCTGTACACAGTACTCCAATCTAAGTCTAGCTAATGCTTACCAGCTTACCATCATGTAGACTGTTGACTGTTCTTTTGCCATCCTCTTCTTCTGCTTCTTCTTCTTCGTTCTCAATCTCTCGTTACCAAGCCCTAAACAGGGCTTTGCAAGTAGTCCGGAGAACAGAATGCGTTGTGGGGTCAAAGGTCATCTTTACAACAAAATGAGGATTGAGACAGATGACAGGTGCCCATGTGGGGAGCATATCATGACCGTGGAACACATCCTACAAAGCTGCACGCTCACGCAGGAAGAGAGAGAACAATACTGGCCTCGTGAGACAGATATGAGACAAAAGCTGTATGGAGACGAAACAGCCTTACAAACAACGGTATCCTTTGTAAGAGAAACTGGAACCTTGATCTGAGGATGAACGAAGAAGAAGAATATAATCATAAGAACGCATCGCAGACCCTGTAGATAGAAAGTGTTAGGCCTGTCCCCTGGTTTGGCATAGGTAGAGAAAGTGTTAGGCCTGTCCCCTGGTTTGGCATAGGTAGTCAAAGTCTCTCCCCCACATAGGAGAGTGCTGACGACACATGCATTGTACACCAGGATCTAGGATCCGGGCAAAGTTCTGGGTGGAAGGTTCCTGGTAGAGTAGTGCCGGGTGGTGGGTGTGAATTGTTCTTTATATGATTAATTATAGATGTGCGATATCAGTTGATCTTCAAAGTAATACTTTTATATTTCTGATTTTCGATGAAATTGGTGTAGATATATCAGCCTCGCTTTAAAAAACGACACAGCCATTTGTTTAGAACGATCTACCTAGAAATGTTTGACGTTAGCTTGGCTTGGGTTCTTTCGTTCTCAATCTCCCACTACCGAACCCTGAAATGGCTTAAGTAGCAGAATGTAGTCCAGAGAACGGAATACGTTGTGTCGTAGTTTACAGCTTGACTGCGATATTTGCACCTATTGGTCCAATACATCCGACTTCATCAAACATTTTTTGGTACCGGGTTAGCATTACCTCTTCGATCCCTTCTCCTTAGCTAGTCTGCTCTGCTGCAGCCTGTTATCCAGGATCACCGCATGGAGGTGTAGAAGGGTCTTGGCAGCTCTGGTTCGCTGGCCCTGGCGTTAGCAGTCAGCTATGAGTCGCTGACCACTGCAGCTCATGCGCTGCTCAACATATTGATCCCGATTGACGTTAGGTGTGACATTTAAGGCCCTATGTCCTCATCGTCTGTTCTCAAACTACCGCTACCAAGCCATGAAAAGGACTTTGCAAGTAGCAGGATGTTGTTCGGGGAACGGGATGCGTGGTGTCGTAGTTTACAGCTGGACTGTGTTATTTCCCAGTTTTTGGTCCAACACATCAGACTTCAGCAGGCACTTTTGGGTACTGGGTTAGCCTTCTTTCTTCGTTCTCTCCTCCTTAGCCGGTCTGCCCTGGTGCAAACTGTTATCCAGGATCACCACGTAGAGGTAGAGAAGGGTCTTTGCAGCTCAGGATTGCTGACCATGACGCTAGCAGCGTTGGGTCGCTGGCCGTAAGAGCTCGTGTACAGCTCAGCATCTGGATTGCTGACCCTGACGCTAGCAGCGTTGGGTCGCTGGCCGTAAGAGCTCATGTGCAGCTCAGCATCTGGATTGCTGACCCTGACGCTAGCAGCGTTGGGTCGCTGGCCGTAAGAGCTCATGTGCAGCTCAGCATCTGGATTGCTGACCCTGACGCTAGCAGCGTTGGGTCGCTGGCCGTAAGAGCTCATGTGCAGCTCAACATCTGGATTGCTGACCCTGACGCTAGCAGCGTTGGGTCGCTGGCCGTAAGAGCTCATGTGCAGCTCAACATCTGTATTGCTGACCCTGACGCTAGCAGCGTTGGGTCGCTGGCCGTAAGAGCTCATGTACAGCTCAGCATCTGGATCTCTCAGTCTCTTATAATATATTCTATCTTGAAGCATTAGAAGCTTACAAAGATCAACAGAAATGAAGTCCAACACAAAAATTTAACATGTCAGCTCCAACGTAAAGCCCCTTCTGTTATATGGCTCTAAAACATGGAGGTAACAAAACAGTAGCGATGAATGTAGGCGTGGATAGTAGGTTAGAATAAATTGCTGCAGACAAGAATGAAATCCTGGTCGACGCCATAGAAGGCCTAACAATTTCGATTGCGATCAAAGGCGAAACATTTTAAATTGTCCATTGTTTTTTAAAAATTGGCCTAATGTTACGTGTTTGCCTCACTAGTTTCTACTGGCGGATGTGCGCTTATTCCACACTAGATCGTAGTCGATTTGGGCGATATTAAGACGCATAAACCAGTGCTTGGATGTATGTGTGCGTCTGTATGTACCTATGCTAGGCTTGTCGGCTCTCAGAAGCCAGCCCAACCAAAGTGCAATGGGAGGGCCTCACCATGAGGGCGCGTGTGAAAGTTGTGCAAGATTGTGATGGTAGGACAGAGACCATGAGGGCGCATGTGAAAGTTGTGCAAAATTGTGATGGTAGGACAGAGACCATGAGGGCGCATGTGAAAGTTGTGCAAGATTGTGATTGTAGGACAGAGACCCTGAGGGTGTGATTGTAGGACAGAGTCCAATGAAACAGAGTGAGGTAAGAAGAGAGGAAGGCGAGTCCTCTTCCATTGCAAATTGTTGAAGAGTTTAAATACCTGGGAGCACTGGTTGATGTGGAATGTTCCAGAACTGAGATTTAAGTAAGACAAGCGATGACTATGACTGCTCTAACCAAACTGTGACCGCTGTGGAGGGACACAAGCATCAACATGAGATCCAAGTTGAGTTGAATGTATGTACTTCTCATGACAGTGGTTCTAGAGCGAGGAATTTGTGAATTAGAGATGAGATGGCTGCGTCGAATCATCGGCATTTCGTATCTCGAAAGATTACGAAAGCCAGATAGTCCTGCTTACAGATGCCCTGGCCGTAGTCACAGCACTGAAAAGCCAGAAAAATACTGTGCTTAATGATTTAAGAGCAGAACTCTGTCAACTATGCCAAGTGTCCGCACCAAAAAGGGTATTGGTACAGTGGGTTCCATCCCACTGCAACATCCAAGGCAACGAGGAGGCAGACAGACTGGCAAAAGAAGGTGCAAGACTATCACAACCAGAAACTAGTGTGACATACGAAGAGTCAAAACGGCTTATTTAGAGCTAGATGCATGACCAAATGGGAAACAGAACATACTGGATACACAAAAAGCGATGCCTATTACCAGTTGAACAGAAGAGAGCAGGTCGTGGTCTTCAGACTTCGCACTGGCCACAATAGACTGAGGTACCACCTATTCAACAAATTGAAGATGGGTGGCACTGACGAATGCCCGTGTGGTACCGGGAAAATGACCGCTGAACATCTGCTGCAAAACTGCCCGACATACATGGATCAGAGAGAGCAGATGTGGCCATCACCAGTGGCAACACTAGACAAGCTCTATGGCAGTGTCGACAGCATCAGGATGACGGCTGCTTTTTTCGAAAAAAAATTAAGGTTGATGCCAGACTGCGTACGATGAAGAAGAAGAAGAAGAAGTATCTAGATCACGTCACGAATAAGTTCGGGACACCGTTAAAAGAGGTTGTCCAATATAAAGACCTATTGATTATGGTAGCAGCACGCAAGCTCACATGATATAGGCATGTTTCAATGTCGTCTGGGTTTACCAAGACGGTCCTGGAAGGTGGTACTTTGCCTGGGAAGCGTAAGAGAGTGAGGCAGAAAAAGAGATGGGAAGACAACATTAGAGAGTGGTCGGGAATGTCCATAGCTAGAACAAATATCCTGGAACAACAGCGAGTGGAGTGGCGAGAACTGGTCCAACAAACTGCAGATTGGTACCCCAATGAACCTTCAGCTTACGGTACAGATGATGATGATAGTCTGTATTCTTTACAGATTGTAGATCACTACTAGAAGCAAACCAAAACACCAGAACAAATGCTGCGGTAAATCTGATCAGAGCCCAACAAAATCCGAAATTATCTAAACAGCTGCTCTTTAGTGGCTACACTCCCGTTGGGGAATCACAGGGAATGAGACAGATGATGGCATACCCAAAGCTGGTGGAAGGATAGAGCTGATGGCATACCCAAAGCTGGTGGAAGGATAGAGCTGATGGCATACCCAAAGCTGGTGGAAGGATAGAGCTGATGGCATACCCAAAGCTGGTGGAAGGATAGAGCTGATGCCATACCCAAAGCTGGTGGAAGGATAGAGCTGATGCCATACCCAAAGCTGGTGGAAGGATAGAGCTGATGCCATACCCAAAGCTGGTGGAAAGATAGAGCTGATGCCATACCCAAAGCTGGTGGAAAGATAGAGCTGATGCCATACCCAAAGCTGGTGGAAAGATAGAGCTGATGCCATACCCAAAGCAGGTGGCAGGATAGAGCTGATGCCATACCCAGAGTTGGTGGCAGGATAGTGCTGATGCCATACCCAAAGCAGGTGAAAAGATAGAGCTGATGCCATACCCAAAGCTGGTGGCAGGATGGGTCAATGTATATACACAGTGTCTTATGGAGAGGCATAAGCTATCATCCACAATCAGTGAAACTCAACACGGAATAAAAGCATGGATGGGAGCAATAGACCAGATCCAATCCACCAGCTACACATACACCAACAAAGCACCAGCTACACAGACACCAACAAACCACCAGCTACACAGACACAACTATCCACCAGCTACACAGACACCAATAATCCACCAGCTACAGACACCTACAATCCACCAGCTACAGACACCTACAATCCACCAGCTCCACAGACACATGCAATCCACCAGCTCCACAGACATCAATAAACCACCAGCTCCACAGACACCAACAATTCCCCAGCTCCACAGACACCAACAGTCCACCAGCTCCACAGACACCAACAATCCACCAGCTCCACAGACACCAACAGTCCACCAGCTACACAGACACCAACAATCCACCAGCTACACAGACACCAACAATCCACCAGCTCCACAGACACCAACAATCCACCAGCTACACAGACACCAACAATCCACCAGCTACACAGACACCAACAAACCACTATTTTTTCGCAACAGAACAGACTATTGCAGACTTTTGGATCACCGACATCGGTTCAATATTTCACATTGAAATGAGTGCTCATGTGGAACAGGAGTCCAGACCCCCAAACACATCATACAGGACTGCCCAGCATTCAGAGACCCACTATGCCAAACCTGGCCAGACGGAGCAGGGCTGACATGCAAGCTGTTTTGTGCCGCCATCCGGACCTAAAGAGGACTGTGGACTTCCTAGCTAAGTCACTACTGATCTAGCATAACAAGTCCGGAAAGAAGAAGAAGAAAAAGAAGAAGAAGAAGATGGATTGGAATGGTAGGATAAGATTACTGATGTGTAACTGTTTGAGAGAACCAGACCTGCTGAAACGAAAAGGATTGGTATCAACGAAACATGACGCGAGGAGAATGGAAAAATAGAAAAAAACCAATAGTGAGGTTCTGGAACAATTCCAGGTGGAAGAGATGCTTCTGAAGGATATTGTTTTTGTTTTTGTTTTGTTTTGTTTTGCGCTCTCTTCATTTCTCTATTCACCAAGACGGTGTGGTTTTTATTTTGCGCCAGTTGGCCCAGTGCATCCTACTTCGACATGCATTTTATGTAAGGGTCTGCTTCCTCCTGCATTTTCTAAGGGTTTGCTTCCGCGGGGTAACGCCGGTGATGTGATGAGGATCGAACCCAGACCCTTCGGATTGTGAGCCGTGTCACTCAACCACTAGCCCACGCCGTCCCCTGAAGGATATAAAAAGCAGGAATAAAAAATATTTTGGTTAGGTCAAGCCTGTTGAAGGTTATTTTTGAGGGTAGATGGCAAGAGAGCCAAGGGGTGACAGAGGTACAGATAGCATCAGGATGTGGTCGGGACACTGTTTGACTGGGTGTACCAGCCTGGAGATCGATTTCCGTCAACCTCATTTGCGTAGACGACGCTTGATGATGATGATCCATTATCATCCACCTCCATTGAGCAGACAACACTTGATGATGATGATCCATTACCATCAACCTCCGTTGAGCAGACAGCACTTGATGATGATGATCCATTACCATCCACCTCCGTTGCGCAACCGGCACTTGATGATGATGACCCATTACCATCAACCTTCGTTGCACAACCGGCACTTGATGATGATGACCCATTATCATCAACCTCCGTTGCGCAACCGGCACTTGATGATGATGATGACCCATTACCACTCACCTCCGGTGCGCAACCGGCACTTGATAATGATAATGATGACCCATTACCACATACCTCCGTTGCGCACCGGCACTTGATGATGATGATGATGACCCATTACCACCCACCTCCGTTGCGCAACCGGCACTTGATGATGATGATGACCCATTACCACCCACCTCCGTTGCGCAACCGGCACTTGATGATGATGATGACCCATTACCACCCACTTCCGTTGCCCAGACGGCACACGATGATGATGTATGCCCCGGTGGGCCTAACCACGTAGCCTATCTAACGCTAGCTGGCTCTTATCATCTCCTTGTGTGTTGCAGGCTCTAGGTCATAATGAAAACTTCATATCAATCTCTGAATCTGTTTCTGGCGAATTCGCCCTTGTCACATAGACGGCTCTTGTCACATAGACGGCTCTTGTCACATTGACGGCTCTTGTCACATTGACTGCTCTTGTCACATAGACGGCTCTTGTCACATTGACTGCTCTTGTCACATTGACTGCTCTTTTCACATTGACGGCTCTTGTCACATTGACGGCTCTTGTCACATTGACTGCTCTTGTCACATTGACGGCTCTTGTCACATTGACTGCTCTTGTCACATTGACTGCTCTTGTCACATTGACTGCTCTTATCACATTGACGGCTCTTGTCACATTGACTGCTCTTGTCACATTGACTGCTCTTGTCACATTGACTGCTCTTGTCACATTGACGGCTCTTGTCACATTGACTGCTCTTGTCACATTAACGGCTTTTGTCACATTGACTGCTCTTGTCACATTGACTGCTCTTGTCATATTGACGGCTCTTGTCACATTGACGGCTCATAAATCTGGACAAAAACATTGTTTTATTTGTTCGTTCTCGTATAACCAAAATGATTTGCTGAAAGACTGGCTGAAATGAGCGTTAAATGAGTTCCCATAGAAAAGGTTGTCGTCGGGGATGAAGTGTTAGGGACTTTACGTACGAGGCCGCAGCTTGTTTATGAATTCTAATGCTCAGTTCCCCTCCTCGCTGCCTTTTCTTCCCCCATATTAAAGCAGGTACCCATTTACAGCTGTATCGACTGATCCGTGCCAATAATGGGAGTTTAACTTTTACTGTGAAAAGTAAGCCATAACGCTAAATGGGCGTTTCTTTGCTGAAAGAAAAGTACACTTTTTTTAAGCAATATGGGATTTAAGGATTAAAAATTGAATTATTAGAAAGGCAGTATTCTAGAAATGTTTGTAGGTCTCACCAACTGGGCTCTTCTACCGCCCCTTTCTAATGTAACCGCCCACCCTACCAACTTCTTGCTATGCGATCTACCATCTGTGCTTTCTAGGACTGTACCACTTGGGCTCGCTGCATGTAGCAGTGATACGTAACGCCCCTGCCCAACTGGGAGCCGTAGAACGAACAGCTGATTGCTTAAACCCGGCACGTGGTAGCTAGCGTGCGTGCATTGACAAGCTTGGCCCAACGTTGGCTCGATAAGCAGTCTAGTGGATACAAACCCCCGTCTCTCTCGGCTAGCTAGTCAGTAGTATCAGTGGATGTGCACGGTTTATCAACGCATAGTGTACTTCATTCTGATAGAGTAGTAGAGTAGTCAAAGGTCATAGACTCTAATAGTCTGGATTTTTGTGTTGAATTCTCAAAGGATATGTTCCAGTGACTGAGTTAATCGATATAAGGTAAATATTTCAACCGTTTTGTGGTTTATTAAGTTTTTTAATTAAGTTTAGTTAATTTATAATACATGTTTCCAGTGATCACGTTAATTCATGTAGGTACATATTTCAAATTATTAATTTTTAAAATTAAGTTTAGTTTAGGGTGGCATACAAGTTTCAGTAACCAGTTTTATTTAGACTTTATAAGTATATATTTCAAGTTATTGGATCTAAGTTTTAAAATGAGGTTTAGTTAAGTTGAGGTTGTAATGTTTAAGATGAGGTTTAGTTAAGTTTGAGCTTAAGTTTTAAAATGAGGTTTAGTTAAGTTGAGGTTGTAATGTTTAAGATGAGGTTTAGTTAAGTTTGAGCTTAAGTTTTAAAATGAGGTTTAGTTAAGTTGAGGTTGTAATGTTTAAGATGAGGTTTAGTTAAGTTTGAGCTTAAGTTTTAAAATGAGGTTTAGTTAAGTTGAAGTTTTTAAATTAGGTTTAGTTAAGTTGTCATACAAGTTCATTTATATAAGTAGTGTACATATTTAAACTTATTAGATCTAAGTTTTCAAATTAAGTTTAGTTAAGTTGTCATACAATGTTCCAGTAACCACGTCAATTTATATAAGTAGATATTTAAACTTATTATGTTTTTAAATTAAGTTTAGTTAAGTTGTCATCTCGACATTGAAGGTAAATTGTAGTCTATTTGTTCTCCAACGTCATATGTCTTGTGTCCTGATTGTGCAATCTGGCATTCTTTCTATGTTCCCTTCTTGATTAATTAAGCTACTTCAGACATTGTCACCTTCTTGTACCATACCATTGCCATGTTAGTAAGATGTCTTTTGATATGCTCAACATATCTGAACTTTGCTTCATCATACTGTAATACTGGTTTACACATCTCAACCGAGTCTGTATTTATTCCACTCCACCAATACTAACTATAGCTGTCAGCACCCAGTTTATTTGTATATGCATTAACTGATCCTGCCTCCACCACATCCCGTGGCAATGCATTCCAAACATTCATCATTCTCTGACTAACAGAAATATTTCCTAATATCGATCCTTGTTCTGTCAATGTGATGCTGTGTCCCCTTTGTTCTTGTAGTCGGATGTATAACTTATCCGTTCCTTTGATTATCTTATAAACCTGTATTGTCACCACGAATTCTTCTCTTTTCTAGACACTGTAGGTCAGTTATTCTGATTCTTTCCTCATAACCTTAATTCTTAAATCCCACTATCAGCTTTGTTGCTTTTTTTTGTACCCTTTCTAGCATGTTTATATCCACTGTATGATAACGACTTTACACATGAACACAGTCCTCTATTCAAGATCATTACACTACTTCCCTGTGAAGTTCTAATTTCTCTGAAACCTGCTGTTTTCTTTTATTTCCACAAGATTTTCTCTTCTTTTTTATATGCCAATTTCAGTGAGCTATATTTTGTTTTTACTTTACTGCCGTTTATTTATTGTTTACGTATTATGTTGCATATTAGTTGCATTTCGCCAATCTCATTTTTAACTCATTCATTCCTAAATATTTGCACTACTGTGCACATTTTTTTTCAATGTAAAACTGCAGGTAGGGAATCCTTATCGAAAAACGTTGAAATATAAGTTTGGTAATAGTTCAAGTAAATATATATCGGCTCTCTAGCGTTGTAAGAAAGTTTGCGAGCCTGTATATCAGCTCTGTAAGAAAGCTTGCAAGTCAATATATCAGCTCTGTAAGAAAGCTCACAAGTCAATATATCAGCTCTGTAAGAAAGCTTACCAGTCAATATATCAGCTCTGTAAGAAAGCTTACCAGTCAATATATCAGCTCTGTAAGAAAGCTTACCAGTCAATATATCAGCTCTGTAAGAAAGCTCACAAGTCAATATATCAGCTCTGTAAGAAAGCTTACCAGTCAATATATCAGCTCTGTAAGAAAGCTTACCAGTCAATATATCAGCTCTGTAAGAAAGCTTACCAGTCAATATATCAGCTCTGTAAGAAAGCTCACAAGTCAATATATCAGCTCTGTAAGAAAGCTTACCAGTCAATATATCAGCTCTGTAAGAAAGCTTACCAGTCAATATATCAGCTCTGTAAGAAAGCTTACCAGTCAATATATCAGCTCTGTAAGAAAGCTTACCAGTCAATATATCAGCTCTGTAAGAAAGCTTACCAGTCGATAAATCAGCTCTGTAAGAAAGCTCACAAGTCAATATATCAGCTCTGTAAGAAAGCTTACCAGTCAATATATCAGCTCTGTAAGAAAGCTTACCAGTCGATAAATCAGCTCTGTAAGAAAGCTTACCAGTCGATAAATCAGCTCTGTAAGAAAGCTCACAAGTCAATATATCAGCTCTGTAAGAAAGCTCACAAGTCAATATATCAGCTCTGTAAGAAAGCTCACAAGTCAATATATCGATTTTTCTTTGTGATCCAGCAAATGTGTAAATGTCAACATTTGACTAGTATGAGCGAAACGTTTTGACCGTCTCTTGTCTTGTGTCTACGTGCAATCATCCATCCTATATTACTTGCTTGCGGTACCTTTGGAGTTAACTTTACATGTGAAGGTACTTTGATCGATTCCTCTCTTGGGCGAACTATTTGAGAATGCCAATGTTGACTAAACAACAACAACAAATAACTACACCTATAGCCCGTTATGAAGTCTTAGATCTTATGGGCTGTTTATTCAACCATTTCCGTTTACCATGAGTGACAATGGCTTTAACAGCTACGCCACTTAAGACACAAGGGTTTATACATTTTTTTAAACGGTTACTCTCTCTCTCTCTCTCTCGCTTTCTCTCTCTCTCTCCGTGAGGGTTCCATGTAAGAGCATGTCTGACTAAGTTGGTCAGCACCCCATTTTCTTCGCTTAATTTGTTGTTCCAGTGGCTGTTGGCTTCTATCCCACAATTCTTCCTTCCTCACCATGTCATGCCCATTCCTCACCATGTCCTGCCACGTTACGCCCATTCCTCACCATGTCCTGCCACGTTACGCCCATTCCTCACCATGTCCTGCCACGTTATACCCATTCCTCACCATGTCCTGCCACGTTATGCCCATTATCCGTCGTAGACATCTGCCTTGGCCGTTCTCCGTGTCTTACCTTCATACAGCAACACAGACTTCACGCTGACGTTGAATATTCTTACTTTAGATCAAGTATCCATTTATATTTGGGTTGACTGGAGCATATTCAATTCTGGAGAAAACATTCAGCCTGAATATCATGCTCGTTGCTAAATACCAAGTTTTTCGAACCATATAGTAGAAACTTGTTTTAGCATTTCCGTTGAAGTCTGTTAGTCCACTTGAAACACAATGCCGCTAACACAGCATTCCCGATTACAGAACGCATGCATTCCAACACTAAAAGTGGCAGTGTTACACACTGAGGCTGCTAACCCCCATGTACAACTCTCTTTAGTAATCTTTTACTACATTTGAAGATTCGATTTAGTATGACTTCCTGTTAGGTACCAATCTGTGTCTTATCCACGTTACCACGGACAGCTATTGATTTAGCAGTTAGAATTTCACAGAAAGAAAGAAAAGCCCAGACTGTTATGAATTGTTGCTCATTTTGATTTATGTCGGTCCTTGTCATTGACTAAGATCTTTTGGCAGTTTTCTTCTTGTTCGTTTGTACTCGTGTTGCTCTATAATTTGCTAACCTGTCTACTGTCTTGGCTTCGTTCGTTCTCAATCTCCCGCTGCCATACCCGGAAAGGGCTTCAGTAGCAGAATGTAGTCCAGAGAACGGTATGTGTTGTGTCGTAGTTTACAGCTTGACTGCGATATTTGCACCTTTCGGTTCCTTATTTCTTAAGCCAGCGTTTGTTTCAAAGGCCACCGCTTGTTTCAAAGGCCACCGCTGTTAAGAATATTTCAATATCAAGTGCATGCATTCTGCAGGCTCAGTTTAAAACGTTGAAAAAAAAAAAGATTTAAATCCTTAAAATGGCATGTTCCAATAATTAAAAATATGAAAGGGACTTGTTGACTCCATCCTGTATGAGCCGTGGTCGAGAGCTGCTTAAAAAACATAAATAATAATGTACTGGCATGATGTAAATGAGTTCTGGGATCAGGGGTATTGTATTTCACTGGTTCTTACATGTTAGTGTATCTTACACCTGGAAGAGGGGGGTAGATGATGCACATCTAGGAGATGTTATCGACTCGTGGGGTCAGTGAGCTACAGGGGGATGCTGGGCAGTGCATGTGCTGCAGTGGTCAGCAACCCACAGCTCTTCACATCTCCATGTGGTGATCCCGAATAACAGGACAGACTGGCTAAGGAGAAGGGATAGAAGAGACAAGGTTTACCCGGTACCCAATAATGTCGGATGTGTCTGACCAAAAGGTGAAATTATCGCAGTCAAGCTGTAAATTACGATATAACGCATTCCGTTCTCCGGACAACATCCTGATACTTGCAAAGCAATTTTCAGGACTTGGTAGTGGGACTTTGAGAACGATCAGGACTTGGTAGCGGGAGTTTGAGAGAACGGCCAGGACTTGGTAGCTGGAGTTTGAGAACGGTCAGGACTTGGTAGCGGGAGTTTGAGAACGGTCAGGACTTGGTAGCTGGAGTTTGAGAACGGTCAGGACTTGGCAGCGGGAGTTTGAGAACGGTCAGGACTTGGCAGCGGGAGTTTGAGAACGGTCAGGACTTGGCAGCGGGAGTTTGAGAACGGTCAGGACTTGGCAGCTGGAGTTTGAGAACGGTCAGGACTTGGCAGCTGGAGTTTGAGAACGGTCAGGACTTGGCAGCTGGAGTTTGAGAACGGTCAGGACTTGGCAGCTGGAGTTTGAGAACGGTCAGGACTTGGCAGCTGGAGTTTGAGAACTGTCAGGACTTGGCAGCTGGAGTTTGAGAACGGTCAGGACTTGGTAGTGGGAGTTTGAGAACCAACAGCGAAGAAGAACCATAGCCGTGCAAGACCCTATTCAAACCTCAACTTGGCTCTCATGGAAACAGTCGTTTGCTGCCCATGTGTAGTTCGGAAAAGGCTGGCCAGGCAGTGGGAAATCAACTGAAACGGGATGTGTCTGCCCGAAAGGCAAATATCGCAACCTCTTTAAACTACGACACGGCGTCCTTTTCAGTTGGAAGGCAGGAGAAGAGGAAATCCGCTACTTGTGTCAAGAGCTCAATACGAGTAGCGTGGGACATGGAAGAGAGTTGGCTCCTGGCCACACTGAGAGCATGTCAGCGACAAAAAATGCAACCTAACTCTTCCCAGGTCGAGGAGCATCATGGCTTCTCTTTGCTCAACCTTCGGGCGTTGGCAACTTCGTCTTAGGGTACACTGGTAGGACCGGGTCTTAAACGGCGGACTGGTCTCGAGAGCACGCTCGCTGTGCTAAATCGTCACCATACACAGCATACAGTAATGGATGATATACGCAACACTCGTCGACGTATATGATATACGGCATGGATTGAATTGGCTTCGTTCGTTCTCAATCTCCCGCTACCAGACCCTGAAAGGGCTTAAATAGCAGAATGTAGTCCAGAGTACGGAATGCGTTGTGTCGTAGTTTACAGCTTTACTGTGATATGTGCACCTTTCGGTCCAACACATCCGACTTCAGCAATCATTTTTTTAGTACCGGGTTAGCAATCCCTCTTCGATCCCTTCTCCTTTGCCAGTCTGCTCTGCTGCAGCCTGCTATCCAGGATCACCGCGTGGAGGTGTAGAAGGGTCTTGGCAGCTCTGATTCGCTGGCCCTGACACTAGCAGTCAGCTATGATTCGCTGACCTGTCTCCCATTGGATAGAATGATACAGTATAGACCAACAAGATATACATCAGACAAACTGCCAAGCTTATGAGGGAAATACGTGTGGTTATTCGAGAGCTAGCAACGAATAAGAAAAAGTACCTCAGCATGCACATATTTACCTTCATTTTCAGCTCGATTGATGCAGTTCTGCAGCAAACATATGAACTTAAAATGTTTTGTTTGTCATTAGCTTCAAGCCGCGTGTGCAAAATAGAAGTTTTGTGCATTGTTTGAAATTGCAGTGTGTTTAAATTCTTAGTGAACCGAATTGCTCCTGCGGGTTTGTTTTACTCGGGTGTTTCTATAAATAACACTTTGTTGACGACTAAAGCGTGATGTACGAAGATGAAGGTAGACTATAATATCAAACAAGCGAGCTTTGACGCAGTCTGTGAAAGATTTAAGATGAAGATTAGTTCATTAAAGAGCTTTCAGGATTAGCAGATCACTAGGTCAACTTAACGTAAACAGGAATAGCCTGAAGCAGGCACATGTGTTGAAATATGTGGGAAGTATTTTGAGGGATAATGGAAGGCGTGGTCGAAAAATCAAAGTGTATTTATTTCTCTCAACGTACCTAACCGACCTACAGGGATCAAGATGATGAGCTGCAGTGGTCAGCGACCCATAGCTGACTGCTAGCGTTAGGGTCAGCGAACCAGAGCTGACAAGACCTTTCTATACCTACACGAGGTGATCCTGGATAACAGGCGGCAGACTGGCTAAGGAGAAGGGATCGAAGAGGGAATGCTAACCCGGTACTCAGAAAATGCTTGCTGAAGTCGTATGTGTTGGTCCGAAAGGTGCAAATATCGCAGTCAAACTGTAAACTAAGACACAACGCATTCCGTTCTCTGGACTAAATTCTGCTACTTAAGTCATATTAGGGTTTGGTAGCCGGAGATTGAGAACGAACTAAGCCAAGCCATACTGCCGTGCTTTGTCACCGCTGCCTTAACGACCGAACATCAACTTGTCAGATCTTAGCCGACCTGTACTTCTACGGTGGCAGATTTTAACGTGTGAAATTAAATATTTTCGGTATCACCAATACATAAAAGAATGGACCAGTCTCCGACCAGAAGAGTCACAGGCAGCGAGGGATGGCGTGGAGTTGTGAGAATGTCTTCATGTGTGCCCCAACGACCTCACCGGTTACGGGATGACCTGACCTGAATACACAATGATAATTGGGATCACGAGCAGTGTATCAGCTGCAGCGGTCAGTGACCCGTAGCTGAATTTATCGCCAGGGCCAGCGAACCAGAGCTGACCACATCCTTCTACACCTCCACGCGGTGATCCTGAATAACATGCATCAATAGGACAGACTGGCTAAGGAGAAGGGATCGAAGAGGGAAGGTTAAACCGGTACCCAAAAAGGCCTGCTGAAGTTGTATACGTCGGACTGAAAGGTACAAATATCGCAGTCAATATGTAAACTACCTCATACGCATTCCGTTCTCCGGACAACATCCTGCTACTTGCAAAACCCATTTCAGGACTTGGTAGCGGGAGATTGAGAACGTTCAGGGCTTGGTAGCGGGAGATTGAGAACGTTCAGGGCTTGGTAGCGGGAGATTGAGAACGAACGAAGAAGAAGAATTGAGAACACTAGCAGACAGATAATGAAATGGTTAGGTTATCTCACGAGAATGCCGCCAGAACAAACTACTTCTCGTTTACAACACATGACTATCTGTTTCCATGACACGAGGCAGTCCACGTGGCAGATGGATATCTTACATACGTGTAATCCTACAACGATGCGGCATTACAACAGACTCAACGCACTTAGGGCCCAATGAAACACAACTTAAGCTCTCCACGACGTTCAACGGCACAAGTGGATGTAAACTGATCTTCTATAAGCAAACATTAGTACTTCAGAGCGAGAGGGAAAGCACGGATTTTTGGTGTTAATGGAAATGAAACCGGCATGGCGGTCGGACTGAACAGAAATAGTTAGAACAATTTCTGCCGTACAGGGTTACTGCTCCCGGATCAACGGGAATGCGCCTGGATCAATGGGAATGCGCCTGGATCAACGGGCATGCGCCTGGATCAACGGGAATGCGCCTGGATCAATGGGCATGCTCAGGGCATAAACAATCACAGCATTTAAAAGAACGATGGTTAGGCTCGGCTTCTACCGCATTAAACCGATGCTCCAGCAGATGACGGAGGTGAAGACCAGGACTCACATCTTCAATAGCATGGATCTAAATCTGTTTTGTCAGGTCGGGAGTCTAACTATTACTACCAGCTCATCTCTATTCAATTACAGACTGATGTTTTCTGGTTATATCATCGCCGAAACCATTCAAACAAATAATTATCAACTCTTTGTGCGCCGCTGAAAAGCACTTCGCACTCAGAGGGAATGCACTACCATCAAACCGACCGAACGGGAAGAAGCAGCTGTACCTATTCTTTGGTTTAACCCAGTTCGCTTAAGGCTGTATAGGTCACCAGTGCGCACTTTCGCAAACTGTAAAGCCAGGACGACATTGTTAAATGGAACTACTATAAAAATTGTCCGGATAAAGCAACGACACACAGGCTAACATTCTCTAGTCACAGCGGGCGACGGCGTAATTATCTGTCTATTGTTTCTTTCCTCTCTAGGCGAAACTGGTATGTTGTAATTGTTGTTGTTCTATGCAACTAGTGCAGGATTTTTCTCGCGTTACATATGTGCTTTCTGATATGGGTCAGGCGTGATGTAGTGCAATTCTAGGTAGATGCACAATTGAATAAAGAACTTGGTGGTATTGCTTTCGGTGTGTGTTTGTTAGTTTATGAGATACAAGAAGAACATATTTGAAAGATAGATAAGGAAAGGGACCTAGGGGTTATAATAGATAATACAGGTAAGGTGAGTGAGCAATTTCAGGTAGCAGTGAAAAAGGCAAATGCAATGTTAGGTATGATAAAAAAGAAACATTAAACATAGGAGCAAGGAGGTGATCGTCAAACTGTATAAAGCATTAGTTAGACCTAGATTGGAGTACTGTGTACAGGTGTGGAGTCCTTATCATAGAGGGGTTATAGACATGCTGGAAAGAATACAAAAAAAACCAGCGACAAAGCTGATAGTGGGATTCCAGAATTACAGTTATGATAACTGAATCCACTGAATGACCTGGAGGGGATCCACTGAATGACCAACCTCCAGTCTTCTGCTGAGAGCTGTGTTAGGGAGTACATCTATTCTACGTTATCTAACACGCCAGATTCCCCCACTAGCTTTGACATTACCGGATTCTTCTCTCATCGATTCAACCAACACATACCAACAACATTTCACATGCTCCTGAACATAATTACTCACACACCACACCTATCACCCAGTCCGAGCCAAGCTAGTGCTTACAACTACAACAATTATATATATTGATACTGCCACATAGAGATTATCTTGGAAGGTTTTTTTTGCCCTAGAGGGCTGTCTCTCTCTCTCTCTCTCTCTCTCTCTATATATATATATATATATATATATATATATATATAGAGAGAGAGAGAGAGAGAGATCTAGTCCCTTTAAGTCTTTAATGTGTATTATCTAGTTTGTAAAGCGGAATTAGCCTTTACAAATAAAATTCCAATTGAACAGTGTCCGCTTAAAAAGTGTAAATTCCTCGTTATATGTTATTTGAAAATGCGTGTGAAAGATAAACGCATATATTTATCTTATCTTGCAAGATGAACGCATAGATTTATCTTTTCTTGTAATAAAGTCCTAGGTGGCATTTTCTTCCAATCTTATCTACATTGAGAACCCGTTGCTTTGAATAACCCGAATTTTTCTATCAATTTTGCAAGCTTTGCAGGATAAGTTTCTGCGCCAGATGTGTTCACATTTGCTGTTTCTCCCTGCGCTTTTATATTATGTAAATTGGCCCTTGCTTTTCATCTATCAATCGAGTCTGTGTCAGCCTCACATTTTTCTTATGCTGATGTCTCTCTTTCGGCCTATTATGCATTAAAAAGAGTTAGCGGTTTATATTGGAGATTGCTTGTCGCTAGAGGAATATTGTAGCTGATTTGGTTTTCGATACACATTTTTCAAGATGTATCTTAACTTAACGTTTTTATACTGGATTAGAAGACCACGCAGAGTCTGTATACAACCAGTTACATTTACATCACCTTGCTCTAAAAGCTATGCGCATCCAGTTTATTCTTAAATGCATTAACTGTCCCTGCCTCCACTACCTCCCCTGGCAAATGCATTCCAAGCAGACACCACTCTCTGGCTAAAAAAATATTTCCTAATATCTAACCATATAAGCAGTTAGACCAGTGCTCTTCAACCTAGGCACTGCCGTTCACTGGTGGACTATTTTAGCTTTCAGGTGGGCGGTAACATATGAGAACGGGTCCATTAATGTTATCATAGACAGAAAATTGAAATACTTTTAGCACCATTAAAAGACACATCGGTCTTGAGAGAACAGTATGGTGTCGAACAAGAGAGGTAAACCAAGAAGACGATTGCACAAAGATGTCAGGACATGGCTCTGGAGATTTGATAAGAGATTAAGTTTCTTTCAGACGGTCTGATATGTGAGCGACGTTTTGCAAAGGGCACGTGATGATTAAAAACATCCGACATACACAGGCAGTGGACGATCGCAGAATCTTATTCAATTTAGATTTCAGTGGGCGCTAAGGAAAATTTACACTAGCGAAAGTTATAAAAGTGGGTGCCATGTATAACAAATGTTGAAGAGCCCTAAGCTACTGCCCTGCTTTCTAATAATTTTAACAAGCATTTGCGTCAATCGATCAATCAATGTCCGATGTTATGTGTTAACATTTTTTGTTATGTGTCCATCCCACCATGATTATGTTAGCTCATTTGTTGTTGCGTGTTCCTGGCGAATACCTTTCGATCATTACGGTTGTTTGGTGTCTATTTTTGTCGTAGCCCGGTATCTGACCCCACATATACCACTTTTGTTTCTATACTCGTTGAAGTCATTGTTTGGCCGATTTTTTCTCTGAGACCAGATAAATGGGAGACTTTATATGCCACAACTTACATGAACGTGCATATACCATTATAAAGCATTAGGTAGACGGGCGAGAGTCCAATAAAGAACTAGAGAATGCATACAACACCTGACATATCCCAATTTCGCGTGTAATGAAATAAAAACACAGTGCAACACACACGACCTTGAGGATTAGAGAAAATAAGGCGAACGCAAAATACATTTTAAAAATGAAAAAAATACCTAGCTAGTATTTTGAATGATGGTATCAGAGTATGGCATAAAGCGCTTTGTGCAACCATGAGGATGTATAATATCAACGGAAATATTATAACGGTCCTTGAACACCTGTATAACAAGGCATCTAGCGCAGTTCTTGTGAATGGGAGGCGAGGGGACTGGTTTCGTACATCAGTTGGTGTGAGACAGGGGTGTACACTCTCTCCAACTCTTTTCAATATATTCCTTGAAGGAATTATGAGTGAGGCACTTGAAGGTCACGTTGGTACTGTCAAGATAGGGGGCCGAACGATTACTAACCTTCGTTTTGCAGATGATATTGGCGGATTGGCGGGTTCAGAAGCAGAACTCCAGGAATGGGTCAGAAGGCTCGATGAAACAGCTCTTGACTATGGTATGGAGATAAACGCTGGAAAGACAAAACTAATGACAAACAACGCTACGGGCTTCAACAGCAAGATAAAAGCAAACGGTCAAGAACTCGAAGTAGTTGACCGTTTTAAATATCTTTGGTCGATTGTCAGTGATGGAGGATCAAAATGTGAAGTATTGGCCAGAATAGCACAGACAATAGCGGCGCTTGCACAGCTTAACAAAATCTGGCAAGATAAACGGTTAGCACTACGCACGAAAATCAGAGTAATGCGTACACTGGTCCTGTCAACATTTCTCTATGCGTGTGAGACATGGACAGTTACAGCTGACCTTCAACGAAGGATACAGGCCTTGGAGATGAGATGTTTCCGAAGACTTTTAAACGTCACGTACAAAGATCGAGTTACAAACGAGGAAATCCGAAATAGAATTACGACGGCAATAGGGCCTTTCGAAGATCTCTTGGCAACTGTCAAAAGAAGGAAACTCACTTGGTACGGTCACATATCGAGATCAAATGGTCTTGCAAACACAATCCTCCACGGGAAGGTGCATGGCAGACGACGAAGAGGCCGGCCCAAAAAGAGACGGGAAGACAACATAAAAGAATGGACCAGTCTCCGACCAGAAGAGTCACAGGCAGCGGCTTCTGACAGAGAGGGATGGCGTGGAGTTGTGAGGATGTCTTCATGTGTGCCCCAACGACCTCACCGGTTACGGGATGACCTGACCTGTCCTGAGCAGGGTATAGAGATCGCACATAGAATCCAGAAGGTGAACAGTGTCCACTATCAATTGAAACCGATTTTGAAGCACCCTAGAGTGCATCTAAGAGGAGGCTGATAAATACACTATTTATTCCTACATCATGTTACCAATGTCAAGCTTCGTCCTGACTAGAAACTCATAAGCGTAATATACTGAGTTGTGAAATGCATTGTGTGCTAAGTGCAGCCGGATAGCCAACCCGCGACCGATACCACGCTGAGGCAGACAGTGGGGACACACCCAGTTAGTGTCTACATTTGCGCCCAACAAATCAAGTGGGTTGGTCATTTAGTCCGAATGTATTATGACCCGGCAGCGAGAGGATATATGCGGGTCTCCCGTTCACACGCATGAGGACGCCCACGACGTATGTGGATCAAGGGTGTCTCTGACCCACTAAGGAAGCAACACTTAACGATAGCACTTGGCGATAACAAGAAGTGTAAGCATCCCGTCTACCTGTGACGTCGCATGACAAGAGCGGGAGGACAATAGCAGAAGAAGATTGTGGCGAGGCTCCGGATGGTGCTTGATCAGTAACATCCCATAATAAACTAAGCCATTTGTTTGGTTTGGCTTGGCTTCGTTCGTTCGTTCGTTCTCAATCTCCCGCTACTAAACCCTGAAAGGGTTTTACGTAGCAGAATGTAGTCCAGAGAACGGAATGCGTTGTGTCGTAGCTTACAGCTTGACTGTGATATTTGCACCTTTCGGTTCAACACATCCGACTTCAGCAAGCATTTTTTGAGTACCGGGTTAGCATTCCCTCTTCGATCCCTTCCCCTTAGTAAGTCTACCCTGCTGCAGCCTGTTATCCAGGATCACCGCGTGGAGGTGTAGAAGTGTCTCGGCAGCTATGGATTGCTGACCACTGCAGCTCATACGCTGCTCAGCATCTTGATCCCGTCCATTTATATAACGGAGTCCTATCATACATAAATAACATATTTGATATGTGATGTTTGAATTGGCGTCCATTTCCGCTTTTCCCCCTTTCTCCAACTTTTGGACAATTTTGTACATATCCGTCCTTCACCTGTGGACATCTTCTATGAATAACACCAAAAGGACTGTTTAACATCACAGAGAGGCCATACTGCTATTTACCCAACGATTAGCCTTCTTTCCGCATTCGTCCACATGACACAGTTGTTGTTTACCCTACCTCTCAGTTTGAATGCCCCACATGCAGCCCAGTCCCTTTCGTTGGATTGTTGTTTTTACCTTTGGCATGTACCTGCCGGGTCAGAAGCAGACGTTGTATCGGAAGGGCCTGGTCGTGGGTCCGTTTGGGTCAGAATTTGGCTAGTGTATGCTAACTAGACCCCATGTGATTTGTGAGGGCCCGATAGAAAGAGATTTGTCTCACTGTAGACTCCTCGACATCTTACATTTGTCATCTGTACATCGCTTCCTCGTTCCATATTTCTTGTTTTTACTTTCGCGTACTGCATCAGTGAGACAGAACGCACGCTTATACTGGTATAGGTGCCGTGTATCGACCGAGCTGTAAATGGGTACCTACCGTATTGCTGAGGGCAGGAGGAATGTTCTATTCACTCCATCTCACAAAAAGTTGAGACTTGCGATGAATTCTCTAATACATCATCTCCGACAACATTGTCTGGTATGGGGTTACCGTTAGCTTTAATCATATTTGTTTCTAGAACTTTCTTTCGTACCTAAAGCGGTACCGCACACACAGAAGGCAACCCCATGAGCTAGATAGTCTTCTACCCTAGTGACCCTAAATCGTACTGTTTACTATATGCTCTCTGCGTGGCAGTGGGCCTGTTCTCACCTCTGTCACACTATCCTTCACCGGATGTTTGCTAATCTCCCCCATTTTCCGTTACCATATGAGTTCACGTCCAGCCCATGTAATGCCGTTTCTGATCTCTCTTATTGGATTTTATGTCAGTATCATCAATAGAAAAACAACGAATCGTAACAGCAGAAATGAAATGCTTGCCGGCATGAAAAACTGGTTAAAACACGCAGCAGTGAATGAGCTGACAGCAGCCATCGACATCATGGATGTCTGCCTGCATTAGGGCCAGCGAAGCAGAGCTGACCCGAAACCCTAATTCTCTAGTCACTTGTGTAGTCTAAGGAAAAAGAATCGCAGTGGGAAGGCAATCCAGCTTTTTTAATTTTAAAAAAAAATCCTGCTAAAATAGTACGTCGGAAGACGAAAGGCGCAGAAATCGAAGCCGAACACGAAAGAAGAAGAACCAGTCGGGAGGGGGGCGATCGAACTTGGCATCTTTGCATTGTAAAGCGACCTTTCTATCACAACGCCACTCAGTCTGACATATACTGGATGCTAAAGTCAATTTCTATTCATAGATGCTAGCTTGCTATTCCTGCCCCCTAGGCTGTGTAACATTTATCCCAGCTGTCGCCACCATAGCTTATATAAAGGCTTATTACCGTAGATTAGCCCGAGAGAAACTTTTTTGTGACAGCTGCAGCCGTAACGTTGACACATTGAAACTCGTGTAGCACTGGCAGGAGGAGGGGTGTGTGTGGTCGCATGCAATGTAGTTGTTGCAGTTGTCTTGGTAGCAGCTGTCGTGACTGTAGTAGTAGTTGGAGTTGACGAAAGTAGAAGTAGCAATAAATTAACTTGACGTGTTTATACTGGTAGAAGACTGCAGAGTCTGTATACAACCAGTTTTTGAAGGGTGGTAACCAACGGGCGAGCCCATCATAGACTCAAACACTAGAGCAAAGTTGATACGCAGCCTGTTAGACGCCATCTATGAGGCTTTTAACAAACCACTTATCCACACCCGGTGTTATGACAAGCCACACAGTCGCCCCTTACGACATGCTCTGTTGAACAGTTGTGCTGTTCTTGTATCTCACACAGTCACCCCCTTACGACATGCTCTGTTGGATAGTTGTGCTGTTCTTGTCTGTCACACAGTCACCCCCTTACGACATGCTCTGTTGGACAGTGGTGTTGTTCTTGTCTGTCACACAGTCACCCCCTTACGACATGTTCTGTTGGACTGCGGTGTTGTTCTTGTCTGTCACACAGTCACCCCCTTACGACATGCTCTGTTAGACTGCGGTGCTGTTCTTGTCTGTCACACAGTCACCCCCTTACGACATGCTCTGTTGGACTGCGGTGTTGTTCTTGTCTGTCACACAGTCACCCCCTTACGACATGCTCTGTTGGACAGTGGTGCTGTTCTTGTCTGCCATACACAAAGACCCCGCCGAACCACTCAGGATAATGACAGCAAACTCTGCTACGAATCTTTGCTTTTTTCTGGATCTCCATGTTGTTTCGTGTCAGGAATTCTATTCTTGTCTTTCAAATTCTGCAATTTTCATCTGCGTCTGTACCCCCTGACGTATCCATCGTTCTGCCCAAATAGGTGACGACATCAACGTCTTCCAACAGCTTTCCCTCCAGAATTAGTGCTTTGCTAATAAGGTATGCCTTCTTTTTCTTCGTTCATTCTCAATCACCCTAATCCAAGCCCTACAAATATCCTTGCAAATAGCAGGATGTTGTCCAGAGAACGGAATGCGTTGTGTCGTGGTTGCAGTTTGACTGCGATATTTCTACCTTTCGGACCGACACACCCGTCTTCAGTATGATTTTTCAATATGCAGTGACTTGTTGGCAGTCTGAATATTGTCATTTCATCTCTTCTCTGTAAACAGTAGCATGCTTCTGCTATTTTAGATCCTGGGGGTTCCCTGTACCATTTGTCTGTGGAGTTTTTATCATTGCCTTCATTTCTTTATATGTAGCCCTGTCTTTAGTTTTTTTTTTCCCCTCCCATCTTTTGCCTGCCTATCTACCTACAAAGTTCCGTGTACCTTTCAGTGGGCTTGAGTTCACATAATTTTCACTGTGTTGAAACTGTCGCCAAAATTCACTAGTGCCACAGGTCTAATTCATTGTTTTTATGGTTTCTGAAAGCCGCTTTGACTGACAGGGAATCTCTAAGAAAAACTATCTTGTCTCTGGCTTGGTTCTTCTCCACTATTGCAATTTACATTCACGAATCTGATCGTGTGCCCCCTGCATCGTGACAGAAACAAGACACAACAACCAGTTCTTTCTAGGCTTCGTTTCTCAACCACTCCCTCCCTCCCTTCCTTGGTTTGATCGTCTGCAGACAGTTTGTGTTGAAAGAGCTATCTGCGTCCTAGTTTTCAATTGTGTTTGTTTTAGCCAGAGGTGCATTGTCGATCCAAATACATCATGTGGTTGGCTTCTGTTGTTTAGATACGAGTAGTGTACCTTTATCGCGCACCTAACAAAGAATGAGGCAACCACTACTACTATTACAACGTCTACTGTTACAAAAACAGCTGACGTTAAATTGTCAATAATGTTTGTTTTAGCCACGCCAGGTTACACTAAGGGCTTGGAAGCTGATGGTTACAGTGGCTCGTTGTATTACACACTCCTGCGAAGTCCTCTTGTGTGTCGCTCCCCGCTCAACCCATGTTTGATCGTGTATTGAAACAACATATGTCACAACTACTATTAGACTATCAGCTGTTCGTGTTGTGAAGATTACAACAATATCTGCTACAGCAACATCTTCTACAACAACACTATTTGCTACAACTACTACTAATTCCGCTTATATTATTAATATTACTACTTCTGCTATTAATACTACTACAACTGTTACTTCTACTACCACTACTGTTACAACTACTTCTGCTGTTCTTACTACTACCACTGTTACTGCTACTACCACTACTGTTACAACTACTGTTACTGATATTACTATTACTTCGCTTGTTCTAAAAAGGACGTTTTGTTGGTGTTGTGTCGTAGTTTACAGCGAGGCTGCGATATCTGCGCCTTTTGTCCCTGCTTGCTCGGTTTCAGAACGACACATTTTTTGGGGTACCAGGTTTGCATTCCTTCTTCGATCTCTATTTTCTCAGCCAGTCTGCACGGATGAAGCCGGTATTCAGGGCTGGCACAAGGGAGCAGAATAAGTTATTGGGTAGCTTTGGTTCGCTTCCTCTAACGCAATTAGTCAGCTGTCAGTCACTAGCTGCCGTCATCTCGTCCGTGGCCCTTATTACTGATTCTATACTGCTGTTTGGGGTGAAGGGGTAAGCGTCTTCTCTGTGCGAGACCATGCCATGAGGTTGCCCGCTCCCTTTCTCCTCAAGTAGTAAGCCAGGTACCCTTGATAACTAGTCTTGGAGAACAGATGAAAAATAAAAACTCCTGAATAGCCTATTACCGGCCAACACACCTGATATTTTACCTGCCGAAGAAGACATAACAGTAAATTGTAATGAGCGAAGTACAGGAGAGATCTAGGAAGCAATCAGCGTTCTAAAGAAAGAAAAAAGCGACCGGCCGTCTGGTGGAACACCAGCTAAAACTATAAAAGCAGACATTGGCGCATCCACCAATATACGGCACTGTTTTATTGGAAATATATGGAATTCTTCTTTTTCATTCGACTACTATTAACCTGTTTAGATTCGAGGTAAGACTTCGGCCTCAGATGCTGGGTTCAAATCAATGGTGTAGACGGGGATTTTTTTTGTGTACGTGGACTTCCTGGTTAAATTTCCCGGGTCTCTGTGTAGTAGAGAACCGACGCTCATATTCAGTGTTGCGCACGTTAAAAATCCCACTGGCAGTTGGCTTAACGTCTGCTGCCTGGGCAAAATTCAGAATTATGTTCAAAATCTACCCACTATATTACTGGATACTTGTCGGTGCTATGGAGTTCGTGCATTGTGATGTGATTCATAACAAATATATGAAAATAGCACTTTTTGGTTATAGCGTTTCAGATTCTAGTGTGACCTACGAAGAATCAAAAAGGTTCATTAGGGTCAGCTACATGGCCAAATGGGAAACAGAACATACTGGTTATACAAAGAATTATGCTTATTACCAGTTGAACAGAAGAGAGCAGGTCGTGGTCTTCAGACTTCGCACTGGCCACAATAGACTGAGGTACCATCTATTCAATAAACTGAAGATAGGTGGCACTGACTAATGCACATGTGGTACAGGGAAAATGACCGCTGAACATCTGCTGCAAAACTGCCCGACATACGAGGACCAGAGAGAGCAGATGTTGCCATCACCAGTGCCAACACTAGACAAGCTCTATGGCAGTGTCGACAGCCTCAGGATGACCGCTGCTTTCTTCGAACAAATTCAAGTTGACGTCTGACAGCGAACAAAGAAGAACGAGAAGGAAGTTAAACCGTGTGCAATGAGGTTGATTCTTTGACTAAACTAAACGGGTTAAACTGCAATAGATGAATTAGCAATCCATTGAGTGTAGTAGTTGTGGATCAACTATAGATAGAGCAGACAGGACGGCTCAAAAACGCGTATAACCATCGAGATAGACATCAGCATCCACACTTTTCCAAATATACTGAATGAAGCTGATCATTTATCCATCTGCCGGGAGTGCAGTAACGTCGATTCACAACAGGACAGTGCTATTGGCATAGTCAATGTCCTAACTTTTGTACACTGCTGTTATCTTTGCCTCACTAGCCACTCTTCCTTAACTCGGCAGGTGCACATTTATAGCTGGGTAGACAGTGATGTGGAAAATTGGTAGATCAAATTAGTAGATTAAATGTGTAGTTGCAGTTAATAGATTAACTTAGTAGGTAGTAGGGGGGGGGGGCAGTGATCTCGACGTAAGGTGTTCGCCTCGAGTGCTCGAAGTTGCGGGTTCAAATCCCACTGGATCCGGTAAATATTTCCTTTGATCTCTGAGTAGTGAGATCAGACACCCGTGTGCAGTGGCGCGCACGTTAAAAAATACCTTAGCGGATATTGAAAAGAGTAGGCCTAACGGCCGCTGCTCGGGCAAAATTGAAGTTGAAAATCTACTAAAGTTATTCTAGGGATTCGCGCCCCACAGAGAATAGGGCGCAAAAAAAGGAGACTGTGTTGTCAGAACAACAGGTCTTGGTTATGTGGTTAGTGGAGCAGCTTAGATAGCGCCTGACAGACTGCGGGTCTAGCTTGCCCTAATTTACACGTCCAGCTCCACCAGTCTCAAAAACAGGCGATCGTATATTCCAGGGGATAACAGATGCTGGGGTTGACCTGGCAAGTCACCAGTGGATTCTCACCTGCCAAAAAAAAATATGAAGGAAAGAAGGTCGCATCTCACCACGACGTCTAACGACATAAGTGGGCTGTAGATAGATAGATAGATAGATAGATAGATAGATAGATAGATAGATAGATAGATAGATAGATAGATAGATAGATAGATAGATAAATAGATAGATAGATAGATAGATAGATAGATAGATAGATAGATAGGTAGGTAGGTAGGTAGGTAGGTAGGTAGGTAGGTAGGTAGGCACAAATGTCTGAGGACATTTAGGTCGTGCCTGTCAGCTCGGCGCATGAGAATAGTCGTGTTGGCAACCTGTACCGCTGGTCTTTGTCATTACTTTTCAGTATCCTCATTCTTCTCATCCCCTGTGGTCCGACCCAGTGCACATCTGCTTATATTTTAGTCTCCTTTCTATAACGTCTCTAAGGTAAAATCGTCAACATGCCTAACGCCTGCCCAGTGTGGTGTAGGCTTGTGCTTGGCTTCGTTCATTTTCAATCTCCAGCTACCAAACCTTGAAAGGGCTTAAGTAGCAAAATGTAGTCCAGAGAACGGAATGCGTTGTGTCTTAGTTTACAACTTGACTGCGAAATGTGTACCTTTCGGTCCAACACATCCGACTTCAGCAAGCATTTTTTTAGTACCGTGTTAGCATACCCTCTTCGATCCCTTCTGCTTAGCCGGTCTGCCCTGCTGCAGCCTGTTATCCAGGATCACCGCGTGGAGGTGTAGAAGGGTCTTGGCAGCTCTGGTTCGCTGACCCTGACCCTAGCAGTCAGCTATGGTTCGCTGACCCTGACGCTAGCAGTCAGCTATGGGTCGCTGACCACTGCAGATTATGCGCTGCTCAGCATCTTGATCCCGTCTCGTGCTTGAGAGCAAACTCCGGAAATAATACACTTAATAATAATACAAGAATTCACGAGTGAATAACTCGTATTTCCTGGCAACCGGAAGAGGTAAAAGCCGTACAGATAATAGCTCATTAATAACGAAGAAAAGAAGGTTTGATAATTAGTTCTCCCTAGTATCAGAAGAATGGTTTCTTATTCGCATGCAGGATGTGTCCCATCCATCTTCATCTCCTCCCCGCACATCTCAGGCGGTGTCGGTACTTGTCACGATCTTTACCACAGATCTTCAGGTATCGGAGTACAGAACATATGTCACTACATGACATCAGCAATCCGAGTTTGTGTGTTGTGTCCCATCAAACGAAATGGGTTAACAAGCTTTATTTTGTGACTGGCCCGGTCCTAGTTTTTGTTTGTTTCAAACACGCGCGAACTTGTCCGTCTAGGGCAAAGTACCATTGTCCACTATTTCCAACAATGCGCAGTTGTTGTATCCTGCACAGAACATGCCGTCGCCTCCATAACTATTCACCTCTTTGCGCTAAAGCATCGTACCTTTTACAATAAGGGTGTCCAAACATTTGCTATAATTAGTTGGTTGGTTGGTTGGTTGGTCCGTTGCTTGGTTGGTTTTTTGGTTGGTTGGTTAGTTAGTTGGTTAGTTATTTAGTTAGTTGGTTGGTTGGTACGTTGCTTGGTTGGTTAGTTAGTTATTTAGTTGGTTGGTTGGTTGGTTGGTTAGTTAGTTAGTTTGGTTAGTTGGTTAGTTAGTTAGTTAGTTGGGTTGGTTGGTTAGTTAGTTGGTTGGTTTGTTGGTTGGTTAGTTAGTTAGTTGGTTGGTTGGTTGGTTGGTTAGTTAGTTAGTTGGTTGGTTACCCAGCGTAAGCGATTATGACATCATCAGACTGTTTTTCCTTGAGGATGTAACATGCGCAGTATTTTGATTATAGTGAGGAAATAATTGCGCTGGTTATCGACCTCGCTCTCTAGTCACGAGCTACATTGCACTAGTGGCAAGACATAAGACGATTTGAGGATGCAGGCACTCTGGTCCCGCTTCCCTTGAGACCAAGGTTTCGCTTGAAAACTGGATTCGGTCAGCCATTTATCCGTTCATCGCTTTGAGAGGCCGAGTGCCTGACCTCTCGACCACAGAGAGCTCCATATTCATAAATATTCATATTCATGCTATAATTGACCTTCTGTGAAGCACGTGCTTTAACCTCAGAGTGAAGTCACATTTTACGACATGATCTTAATGTAACAAGCGGCTCTATTCTTTTCATCCATGAAAAGACAAAAAGATGGCTCATAGAACATACTTTATTGCAACTGGATTGCTAAAAGTGATAGCGACAGAGCACGGACTGCGATTGCTCCGGAATTTTCACCTGACTATGTCAGTTACCAATTTTTAGTTGGGTCAACCGGAAGAAGCTGAGCACTTTGCATGCTTTGGCAGTGTTTGTTTCTCTAGCGATTTGTTTCACGATTCCGTTGCTAGCCCCATCCACACACCTCTGTATTCACTACGACACACATGGAAATGCACTGGGCGTATACATTCTCCCCAATAAGGGGGCCCAGGTTGCACTCGGGGAAGAAACTGTACGCAACGAGAAAGGTAAAGGGCCTCTGCAGTCCATGGTAGAAGATCCGCCACTGAGTCAAGTCAGACTAAAAATAGTTGGGGCCGTTCGCGACACACTTGAAAGGTTACAGTGGGCATTATTTTCAACTCGGACACCGCTTGAGCGTGTTCGCAAATGACATCCTGGGGTTTGAGAAAGTCTGGTGAATATGTAATCTTACGCAACAATCACCATCATCTCGTCTGTGGGGAGAGAACTCTCACCGGGGATCATGAATTATTCCTCCGCTGTCGAGATGTGGGAACATGACCTGCTATGTTCTTGAATACATTCTTTCGGGGAGGAAAGGGGGGGGGGGGAGGTGCCACGTACTTGAGGGAAAACAGATGTTAACAGGAATCATACATTCTGCCGTTCCGGTTGAATTGTTAGAGACTTCATTATGGGTAATAGTTTGTTTTTCCCGCTACCTTAATCTTGTTCTCTCCCTTGTCCCATCCGCTTCATTTTCTATATGCACTTCTTGTCTCCTTACACGCCTTTGAAATTGTTCCTTGCGCTTTTATTTGTCTTCTTGCTTGTTGTTCGTTCTACATTTCATTTGTGTTCTCTTCCCCAATGTTCTTGTTATTTGTCTTCTATATCTTCATCCTTTGCTCTTTTTCTTCTCCATTTTATATTTACTTTCTACTTCTTGTTTGTTTAATTCTCTTTCTGTTGTTCCTCTTCATCCACCTCTCAAACAACAACCAAATATATCCTCCATGAACCTTCCGACGTCTCTCAGCCTTCTCTCAACGCCATGACTGTTTGAGAAGTGGTCTACGTGATAGGATTACACCCCGTTATTAGATTCATTTATTGTTTCATTTCCTTGTTTGTGAAAGCCTGTATCATCAAAGTTGTTAATCATGATAACAAGCACGCGACGCGCATAATTACATACGTACTAAGATATGTTTTTGTTTGTATTCGCTCTGAAATAAGCCATTATGTTTATCCCTGGTACGCCTAGAAGATGTAACTATTAACGTGGATATGACATATATGTTGTTCATTACAAAATATTAACGGTTTTTTTTTTTGGCGGGGGGGGGGGGGGGTGTTCTCGTCTATTGTTTCTTTCCTCGTTGTTCACCTCATACATCAGTTGAGTTGGAGAAGTCAGTGTTGTTTGTTGAATTCAATTTATGATGAGGACAGACATATAGAGGGGGGGGGGGGGGTGGCACTGTTTAATTCAGTTTGACGTAGGTATGTAGGAATTCCGCTTAGGCGAAAAGGACACGTCACGTTAACCGTCCATGAGCACGGTGGGTTCCCGTCTGCATGCAATGAGGATGATATCTTTCCGATTTGACTTAAGCAGGGGCGGAGACATGACGGAGAGGGTCCCTTCCCATCCTTGGTGTAAAATGGCCTGCGTGCGCATTCTCGACAAGTCGGGCCGCATGTCCAAATAGGTCAAAACGACCTAGGTTTAGCAGAGTGAGTGTACTCTCGAGGCCTTTCCGTCCGGTAACATTGTCACGTTAAGGTCAGGGGGCCATAGCTCTATTCTGCCTCCAAGTGGCGGCCCTGAAAACAGACTGCACTAGTCACGTGTTGTCTGGCCAAGAGATAGGGATCGCAGTTGCAAGTCAATCCCCTATACTCCCAAAAAATCCAGCTGAAATCAAATGTGTCGGGCTGAATAGTGCGCAGATGTCGTGAACTACAACATAATGGCATTTACAGGACGATCGCCAAAGAAAAAGAAGCAGCTCAGAGCAGCACAACACGCATCTAAATAGTGTCAAACATGTCCTGATATAACCAAAACGACTGCATGAGGGTGGCAGTGCCGGGTCTTGCCAATAAGAATGACAAAATCATAACCGAATTTTTGTTTTTTAAAGAAGCTCTCTCACTCCCTCTCTCTCTCTCACTTCCTCTCTGTCTCTCTCTTCCTCTCTCTGTCACTCTCTCCCTCTCTCTCTCCGTCTCACTCGCTCTCTCTGTCTCTCTCTCTCTCCCTCTCTCTCTCCCTCACTCTCTCCCCTCTCTCACTCTATCTGTCTCTCTCTCCCACTCTTTCTCTCTCTTTCTCTCTCTTCCTCTCTCTCTCCATCTCTCTCACTCTCTCTCTGTCTCTCTCTGTCTCTCTCTCCCTCTCTCTGTCTCTCTCTCCCTCTCTCTCTCACACTCTCTCTGTCTCTCTCTCTCCCTCACTTTCTCCCTCCCTCCCTCTCTCTCTATATATATTCTCTCTCCCTCTCTCTCTTTCTCTCTCTCCCTCTGTCTCTCCATCTCTTTCTCTCTCTCTCCCTCCCTCACTCTCTCCATCGATTGTGCAGACAGACAAACATGTCATTAGCCGGCTGTGTTATGTTCGTGACAAAAGCGGAAAGAACGGTTCAATAGGAACAAAATATCTTTATGCGGCCTGCTGGTCATTAGCTCATGAGCATTATACTAAAGAGGGTTGTGCTTGGGAGTGACAGCTAATAAAAAGTCATTGCTATAATATTTGTTTTCGTTCGTCTTCTCTTCCTTTTTTTGTATTGTTTTTGCGCGATACAGGCCAGTGCATCCGACTTGAGCGCGCATTTTTCATGGGTTTGTTTTCTAAATGGGAGGACACGACAAATTCGGGTCACCATAGCGTCTAGATGTTTCCTGTGACGCCTATACATTGGGGCATGTCACATTCTCACCTCAGATTGGTTGCCTGTTTACTCGTACAATTTTCCCCATCGGGTATATCCAGAACTATATTTGGATCCTAGAATGTTTACCTAGATCCCAAACACAATTGTCGCCCGTTGAAATGGGGATACAACCACCAATCAAAGCGTGACGCCCATTCGGAGCCTAGGTCATTGACATATCTCCAGCATCCACAGTCCTGGGCTGCTCCATCTGGTTCTCTCCAGGTGTAATCATTTAATCTTAGTTCATTTCCACATTCTGTATTTCCATGTTGTTTTTTTTGTACCTATCTTTCTCTTCCACGTTAGGGTCTATATTGCTATGTTGAACGGTGTATTCCGTAGTGTGTGTCCTATCCAGCCCCATTTTCTTCGTTTAATTTGTTGTTCCAATGGAAATTGTTGGCTCATTTCCCACAAGTCTTTATTCCTCACCATGTCCTGTCACTTTATGCCCAAAATCCTTCATATGCATCTGTTAACGAAGTGCTGGAGTTTGTGTTGAATGGCATTGTTCGTTGTCCATGTTTCGGTTCCATACAGCAGCATTAACTCGACAATAGCGATGAATATTCTTACCGGTTAGCGGGAAGGGTAGCGTGCTTGTCTTGTTGGTGTGGTTGATCGCTTACTTCTGGGATTGGGGGACAAGAAGAGGCGAGGGGGATCGAACAAAAAACCGCCAATTGGCGTACTCTGTTGGTGTTAATTTTTAACTTCTCGTTTTCACTCCCTTATGTTTACCGCATAGTTACCTCGTATTTACTTCATAGTTACCTCGTATTAACCTAATAGTTACTTCGTATTCACCTCAGTGACCTCATATTTACACCGTAGTTACCTCGTATTGACCTCATAGTTACCTCGTATTTACATCATATTTACCTCATAGCTATCTCGTATTTACCTCATAGAAACATTATATTTACCTCGTATTTACACTAGTTACCTCGTATTTACACCATAGTTAACTTGTGTGTTCTCATATATACCTCGTATTTACCTCATATTATCTATTGCACATTCAGAAAAATATCGTGAGTTTCCTAGAACAGGAGACATTTCACAGAGTGTTATCGGGATTTCCCGTTGCACAACTCTTAATCAAAGATTAACGGCCACAGCAAATGAACTTACTGACTATATCAGGCTGACTGCTAATTTATTTTAAATATAAATTCAAGTTAGCGGCTTTAAACGATCGGTGGCTAGAGATCATGGACCATTTCTTGTTTCTGTGATGCCAGTGATATAAAACTCTACAGCATTCCAAAACATCAGGTGATCTGATCGTCAGAAATTACCTCATCGTTCGTGTATTGATCCTATTATAGAGGAGAAGTCTGTTAAGATTTCTCACTTTTTTCTGAACCACAGACAAGACCAGTGTTACCTGTTTATATATCATACCCGTGGTTTAAGATGCAGACGGCGAGTCCCAGTTGTTCTTGCTGCTGTAATCATCTCCCAGTCGACATGTCTTTTGGAGACTTTAATCGCCCCGCCATTGGCAGCTTGTGTGAAAGCGGGTCCAGTGGATCGAGCCAAGCGTCCTCCAGCTCCAGCACGCCAGAGACTGAGTATATAACATTCTCTGATGTGCCATCTTCATCCTCATCCATGCCGAATCCTGGATATATTCAGTCTTTAACTTGCTCCACACGAGGTCCCGTGGGTTCAACATTTCCCCAAGAGCGTCGACAGAACGCAGATCTAACTGGGAGAGTTCAAGCTGGACGCCCTAATACGCTCGCATGCTCCCTGGCAGGACCAGGTAGTGAAACGCCTGTCCCGTCCAGAAGGTTGGCTCTCTCATGCTCCTTGATGAAACATCTCCAGTCCTTGCCAGCTCAGGCTAAAAATAGCTTGTCCACACACATCGCCAAAGATCACAGCGGCCAGTTTCCATGTATTAGTAGCAATATATCAGTGGCACCTTGTACCAGTTACACCTCTGACATGCCGTGTTGTGCTTCTGTGATCCCAGTAGCTGGACAAAGTAACCATATAAACGACATACTTATCCAGAACAACAGTGCATGTTATTATCTTTTGGAAAAACCAGATGGCAACAAAGCGTCTGCATATAGAATGAACAGCAATCCGTGGCAAAGAAGCAATCTTCATCCTATGCATATATGCCGACCGGACATTTCTTTTGACCCTCGCACAAACATCATCCACAGTGGAGCTTCAACTCAGGGCAATGACGTGGTAGTCAACCGCCCCGGCTATTTCAGGGAATTCCCGCCAGGGTTGTGCAATTATGACTGCCAGCAGCCAACAGACATGACCTCGAAAACGCTGGCACGTGCAGACGTGAACAAGTTTTCCATGAGCTCAGCGTCTATGAACGCTGGCTCCATTTCACACGATGTATTAGAGTCACACAAACAGAGAGCAGTATCTGCCGAGAAGCCTTTACGAAATGATCTTTGCAATTGTTGCAAAGATTGCTATAACCAGAATCGTTTGGGTTCAGAGTTTGTCCAGACTGGTTTTGCTCCAACGAATGTCCAGCATGTTCTTGATCAAGAGAATATTCACAATGTATTTACTTCACGACATCCGCAGAACGGGTTTGCTTCAGGAAGTGTCCAAGTTTTTGAACTAGATAATGACGGTCATGGTTTTGAGACAGAGTATATCGAGGTCACATTTGATGAACAGGATATAGAGAATGAACGACGGCGTGTTCAGAATTATTATAATTCACAGAATGCCCAACACAGCTGTAAACCAGGGAATGGTTTTGAATCAGGCAATGCCCAACACGGCTGTAAACCAGGGAATGTCCAGAATGGTTCTGAATCAGGCAATGCCCAACACGGCTGTAAACCAGGGAATGTCCAGAATGGTATTGAATCAGGCAATGCCCAACACGGCTGTAAACCAGGGAATGTCCAGAATGGTATTGAATCAGGCAATGCCCAACACAGTTGTAAACCAGGGAATGTCCAGAATGGTATTGAATCAGGCAATGCCCAACACAGTTGTAAACCAGGGAATGTCCAGAATGGTATTGAATCAGGCAATGCCCGTGATGGTTGTCAATTAGAGAATGTCCAGAAAGATTTTGAATCTGAGAATGTCCAGAATGTTTGTGCGCCAGAGATTGTCCAGGTTCATACGAAGAAGAAAAAGAATATTGAAAGCTGCTTCAATTTTACCCGTGAGTTCATAAACCAGAGGCAGGCCTACATGAACATGACCTTTGATAGGAGTGAGGCTGAAGAAAGAGATAGCCTTGAGAGGAGCTCACAGCAGAGCGATGTGGCTTCCAAGCAGAGGTCATCCCTGTTGGCGACGTCCACCGTTCCCAGCAGCAGCACGTCCAGCCTGGATTGTATCATTGTCAACAGCGGTGGAAGCCGGGATGTGGGTAGTCGTAGCAGCATCTTGACTGGAAGTCTAGACGATAGCCAAAGACCCCTTCTGAATATGACGCCACCCGAACCTTGTGATGACTTCAATAGAGACAGTTATACTGAGATGACCGCAGATTTGAGCTTCAGCGTCACCGACGAGGGATTCATTGTTGCCGCGCCAATGTCACAAGAGAAGCAACTACCAGAAGAAGGTAAGATCTCAGCAGCATATCTGAATTATTGACTGCTTATATAGCAGTGGTTCTTATCCTTGTCAAAGACCCTCTGTAGCCAATGATACTGTCCCCGTTACACGAGGTAAAATTCAAACAAACACACAGATATACTTTTAAAATGTAGATTTCGTTAGCGGACCCTCATTTAACACATCACAGACACATGCAGACATCTTCATAGGCACCTACATACCTAATTACAGACACATCCAGACATCTTTATATGCACCTGCATACCTAATTACAGACATGTTATAGCGGACCCTCATTTAACATATCACAGACACATACAGACATCTTCACAGACACCCACACACCTTCACAGACGCCCCCACACATCTTCACGAACCCTCAGAACTCGCTTGTTGGTGTCTGAAGTACACCGGGCTGAGAACCGCTGCTATATAACAATATCTGCTCTCCTTTGTTGTTTTAAACCAATTTTTATTTTTTTCCTTTCAATATTTTCCCTCTTACTTATACTGCCTCTTCATCCTTCTCTCAGCATTGACCTCTCACTTCTCCCTCCTCTTCTTGCAGAAACTATTCAGTAGTATTTAGATGGAGGTTGTTGTTTTTTTTCGAACACCCACAATGTGCGTGGCAGGTTTAAGTAGTCTTCCTCACATCCCGAGCGTGCTGATGGAAGTAGGCCGGGGTCCATTCAGACGGTTGTGGGACGCTTGGCTTCATCTGCGTGTCGCTCACTACTATGGGGATCACGTCATTCACTCGCCTGTTAGCCAGGCTGCCGTGAAAACAGCCCGTTTCCAGGAATCCAAGGTGAGGGTATTGGCCAGTATATTTTGCCTGGCTCTGACTAGCATGTCTGATCAGTATGTCGTGCCTGACCATTTTCTCTCCATTTAGACGTATATAAGTCTTCAACACACACAGGACTGGAATCAGCCTTTCTAAAGGTTGGTTACGGTAAGCCAAATGCAAAGTTGGGCCCTATGTTTCAGCACATGGCTAGAATCAGGCTTTCCTAAAAGTTGGTTAAGGTACGCCAAATACAGCGTGGAACCCATGCCTCAACAAATGACAGGAAAGGTTGGTTGGTTGGTTGGTTGCTAATGCCTACAATGGGTTGGTAACCCCTTGGTGCGCCCTGAGAGGGACGGAACTTGTGGCAGAATGTAGTAACTTTCCTTACATCCCGAGCGTGCGGATAATGTGGACGGGGGTTCTCCAGGAGGTTGTGCAATGCTTGGCTTCATCTGCGTGTCACTCACTACTATGGGGATCACATCGAACCTCACCTTGTTAGCCAGACTACATCCCGTTTCCAGGACGACCAACGAGGAGGTCAGGCGAGGGTCTTGGCCAGTATATTTCTCCTGACCCTGCCTAACCTTGACCAGTGTGTTTTGCCTGACACGTTAGCCTCATTACAAGAATAAGACCTTCCTAAACGCTGGTTAGGGCACGCCAAATACAGTGTGGGACCCATCCTTCAACAAATGACATGTATAGAGCTTTCCTAAAAGCTGGTAAGGATAAACCAAACAGACCAATCCTTCAACGAATGTAGCGAAACTGGAAGTTAATATCCGTAATGTTTTCTAGTAAGGGGAAGTAACCGTCCCTGGGGGGGGGGGGGGGAATACAAAGTCGTCCCTGGGGGGAATACAAAGTACTGTGCAACTAGCTGTCATATACTGCAATCTGTGACGTGTGTACGCTCTGTCATGTAACGAGAGAGGTTTAATTAATTGCTCTTAATAGCTCGCATTGTAACTAATTGTTAGTAATCATTATTATACCTTATTTTTCATTTCATCACGGGGTAATGCGCCCTCTAAATTCAGTACCGGCACAGTTTCGTTTTATTTTGAATATATTCTATTTGGTGTTTGTCTATAGCTTTCTGATCATTATGGATTCTCTCCTCTTCTTACCTCTCACTTCTTCATTTGACCCTGTCCAACAATCGTACACTATTACACAACTTTCACGCGTGAACTCAGTGTGAGGCCCTTCCGATGCACTTTGGTTGGGTTGATCTCTGAGAGTGCCCTAACTAGCATAGGTACATACAGGCGCGCACACGCATCGTTTAGTGCGTCCTGATATCACCTAAAAGGCTGCGGCCGGGGTGGAAAGGGGCGTGCCTTCGCCAGTAGAATACAGAGTGGCAAACACATTACAACAACAACAACAACCTCCACAGACATGGGCTTCGGAACGTGTCAGTCTGACAGATCATCCTTATGTCTCCATACCCTAAGGGAGTGTTTTTTTTCATTTCGGGCCTTTCGGTCCAGTGCATCCGACTTCGGCATGCATTTTATGTAAGGGTCTGTGTTTTCTAAGGGTTTGCTTCCCCCGGGTAACGGCCGGTGCTGTGATGGGGAGCGAACCCAGCACGTTCAGGTTGTGAGTCATGCCACTTAACCACTAGCCCACGCCGTCCCCGGTATGTCATGTTTGAGTAATGCCGTGCTGAGATCGGATGTGTCGAACCGAAATATGCACATATCGTAGCCTCGCTGTAAACTACAATTCAACTTGACTAAGTCTTTTCAGGACGAACGCGGAATAATAAGAATATGAAGAATAAGAAGATGATGATAGCAATGAAGAAATAAAAGAAGACGGCGTTATGCCCATACAAACACGTATTGGTAAGAATAAACGAAAGAGATTCAACAACAACACGTAACTACGCACTACCATCATATCGCGTGTGACTGCACGGTAGGGTGTTCACGTTCTGCGAGGTCAAAGGTCTAGGTCGGATATGGCGTACTTGACTCCTGCACTTACGCGGCAACTGTAAATAGCTTAGCGGAACTGTCGCTAGCGTAATTATTGTTAGCGTTTCGGCAACGCACGAATTTGATGGATTGGGGAAACGATATTGAAATGTTATCCGTCAGCTTATTCGGGTTCACTGGGAGCGATATAATTTCACATTTAATCAAATAGTTTTAGTTTATCGATGGAAAGGGTTGAACAAGTAAATATATGTTGTTTTCAATCTTCAAGTACACAAAACGCGATGCCTATTACCAGTTGAACAGAAGAGAGCAGGTCGTGGTCTTCAGACTTCGCACTGGCCACAATAGACTGAGGTACCACCTATTCAACAAATTGAAGATAGGTGGCACTGACGAATGCCCGTGTGGTACCGGGAAAATGATCGCTGAGCATTTGCTGCAAAACTGCCCGACATACGAGGATCAGAGAGAGCAGATGTGGCCATCACCAGTGGCAACACTGGACAAGCTCTATGGCAGTGTCGACAGCCTCAGGATGACCGCTGCTTTTTTTCGAAAAAATAAAGGTTGATGTCTGACTGCGTACGATGAAGACAATCTTCAAGATTTCTTCGTTCGCGTTCAGACTTCGATTTCAATTACTCTAACACAGGCAGTAGTCATCTCAAGGCTCTGTACACTTTCATGGAAGAGTGGTAGTCAAGACTGCAATATGTGTTTCGCTGTCGGGGGCGCTGTGCAACATGTACAAAGGTCCGTATTGCCAGTCTTGAATTGGTACTTGCGTATTAATTCAACCTAAACGAAGGACAAATATATTTGTAGCACCGAATTTGAGGAAGTGACCTGCCGAAGACGGATGTGGTGGACCGAAAAGTGCAAATATCGCAGTCAAGCTGTAATCTAGCGACACATCGCATTCCGTTCTCCGGACTACATTCTACTTCTTCCAAAGCCCTGTTCAGGATATTTTTACTTCCCAAAAGATGTTCGACCATACTTGTTCGAGAATCCGAACCAGGCACATTTGGGTCGGGAGCTGTGTCACTAACTTCCGCCCTGGTAGAGTATTTGGCTGCAGTCTCTCGTGTATTCTCCTCACACAGCACATTCCCCGCCTGATCTCGCTCCCAGCATTCGCTCACCCAGTTCCAGGAATCTCGTCCGGGCGCCCCAACAACTTATCGATTTTCCAGCGCGTTCGTATACGCCCACTCGCACGTGCAGAAAGTAGGTCAGTACTCACCTTTTTGGGCCTGACCCACCCACCTGTCAACCTACATGCGTCTTGCCTGCTACTTATGGTCTACCCCTCTGAAGTATTCAGTTTAGTTTGTTACATTCTACCTCGATGTCCCAGTAGTTTGTTATATTCTACCTCGATGTCCCAGTGGTTTGTTATATTCTACCTCGATGTCCCAGTGGTTTGTTATATTCTACCTCGATGTCCCAGTGGTTTGTTATATTCTACATCGATGTCCCAGTAGTTTGTTACATTCTACCTCGATGGCCCAGTGGTTTGTTATATTCTACCTCGATGTCCCAGTAGTTTGTTACATTTTACCTCGATGTCCCAGTGGTTTGTTATATTCTACCTCGATGTCCCAGTGGTTTGTTATATTCTACCTCGATGTCCCAGTGGTTTGTTATATTCTACCTCGATGTCCCAGTAGTTTGTTACATTTTACCTCGATGTCCCAGTAGTTTGTTACATTCTACCTCGATGCCGCAGTGGTTTGTTACATTCTACCTCGATGTCCCAGTGGTTTGTTATATTCTACCTCGATGTCCCAGTAGTTTGTTACATTCAGCCTCGATGGCCCAGTGGTTTGTTATATTCTACCTCGATGTCCCAGTAGTTTGTTACATTCAGCCTCGATGGCCCAGTGCTTTGTTATATTCTACCTCGATGTCCCAGTAGTTTGTTACATTCAGCCTCGATGGCCCAGTAGTTTGTTACATTCAGCCTCGATGGCCCAGTGGTTTGTTATATTCAGCCTCGATGGCCCAGTGGTTTGTTATATTCTACCTCGATGCCCCAGTGGTTTGTTATATTCTACCTCGATGTCCCAGTGGTTTGTTATATTCTACCTCGATGTCCCAGTGGTTTGTTATATTCTACCTCGATGTCCCAGTGGTACTAGGAATAAAAAGAACATTTGCCACTAAAACCATCCAATGATATTCTTCTTCTTCTTCATTCGTTCTCAATCTCCCGCTACCAAACCTTGAAAGGGCTTAAGTAGCATAATGTAGTCCAGAGAACGGAATGCGTTGTGTCGTAGTTTACAGCTTGGCTGCGATATTTGCACCTTTCGGTCCGACACATCCGACTTCAGCAAGCATTTTTTGAGTACCGGGTTAGCATTCCCTCTTCGATCCCTTCTCCTTAGCCAGTCTGCCCTGCTGCAGCCTGTTATCCAGGATCACCACGTGGAAGTGTAGAAGGGTCTTGGCAGCTATGGTTCGCTGGCCCTGACGCTAGCAGTCAGCTATGGGTCGCTGGCCCTGACGCTAGCAGTCAGCTATGGTTCGCTGGCCCTGACGCTAGCAGTTAGCTATGGGTCGCTGACCGCTGCAGCATCTTGATCCCATCCAATGATATAAATGGTGTTGCTGTAAGTTCCTCACACTTGAGTATTGGATTACATTGCCTCTTATTTCCCCTTCAGAGAAAAATATAAATTGTTAACCTCAAAGAATATCAATATAGAACTAAGGAAAATAATAATCACGCTCATATATGGCCAATTGCACTGTATGGGTCTGAAACATGGACTTCAGCTAAGAAGGATGAAGAAGAAAAAAAGGAAGCGTTTGAAATGTGTTTCTGCCGTAGAATGGAAAGAGTGGGTTGGACAGAAGAAAATGCAATAACAATGTACTCACTGATGTGGGCACACAAAGACAAATGATACAAAAACGTCGGTTAAGTTGGCTGGGTTACAATATGAGACATGAAAGTCTTCTACAGAAGATACTAGAGGGCAAGATTCAAGAGAAGAGAGGACCAGTGAGTCCAAGACTCACCTTTACATCTCAGGCATGCTGGGACAGTAAAGTACGCACTTATGCTGCAATGAAGAGAACTGCAGAGGATAGGGTCAAATGGAGAGACATGCTCAGACAACCTTACAACCAGCCTCAGGACTGTTCAATCAGAGGATAGGGTCAAATGGAGAGACATGCTCAGACAACCTTACAACCAGCCTCAGGACTGTTCAATCAGAGGATAGGGTCAAATGGAGAGACATGCTCAGACAACCTAACAACCAGCCTCAGGACTGTTCAACCAGAGGATAGGGTCAAATGGAGAGACATGCTCAGACAACCTTACAACCAGCCTCAGGACTGTTCAATCAGAGGATAGGGTCAAATGGAGAGACATGCTCAGACAACCTTACAACCAGCCTCAGGACTGTTCAATCAGAGGATAGGGTCAAATGGAGAGACATGCTCAGACAACCTAACAACCAGCCTCAGGACTGTTCAACCAGAGGATAGGGTCAAAGGGAGAGACATGCTCAGACAACCTAACAACCAGCCTCAGGACTGTTCAATCAGAGGATAGGGTCAAATGGAGAGACATGCTCAGACAACCTTACAACCAGCCTCAGGACTGTTCAATCAGAGGATAGGGTCAAATGGAGAGACATGCTCAGACAACCTAACAACCAGCCTCAGGACTGTTCAATCAGAGGATAGGGTCAAATGGAGAGACATGCTCAGACAACCTTACAACCAGCCTCAGGACTGTTCAATCAGAGGATAGGGTCAAATGGAGAGACATGCTCAGACAACCTTACAACCAGCCTCAGGACTGTTCAATCAGAGGATAGGGTCAAATGGAGAGACATGCTCAGACAACCTAACAACCAGCCTCAGGACTGTTCAACCAGAGGATAGGGTCAAATGGAGAGACATGCTCAGACAACCTTACAACCAGCCTCAGGACTGTTCAATCAGAGGATAGGGTCAAATGGAGAGACATGCTCGGACAACCTTACAACCAGCCTCAGGACTGTTCAATCAGAGGATAGGGTCAAATGGAGAGACATGCTCAGACAACCTTACAACCAGCCTCAGGACTGTTCAATCAGAGGATAGGGTCAAATGGAGAGACATGCTCAGACAACCTTACAACCAGCCTCAGGACTGTTCAATCAGAGGATAGGGTCAAATGGAGAGACATGCTCAGACAACCTAACAACCAGCCTCAGGACTGTTCAACCAGAGGATAGGGTCAAATGGAGAGACATGCTCAGACAACCTTACAACCAGCCTCAGGACTGTTCAATCAGAGGATAGGGTCAAATGGAGAGACATGCTCAGACAACCTTACAACCAGCCTCAGGACTGTTCAACCAGAGGATAGGGTCAAATGGAGAGACATGCTCAGACAACCTAACAACCAGCCTCAGGACTGTTCAACCAGAGGATAGGGTCAAAGGGAGAGACATGCTCAGACAACCTAACAACCAGCCTCAGGACTGTTCAACCAGAGGATAGGGTCAAATGGAGAGACATGCTCAGACAACCTAACAACCAGCCTCAGGACTGTTCAATCAGAGGATAGGGTCAAATGGAGAGACATGCTCAGACAACCTTACAACCAGCCTCAGGACTGTTCAATCAGAGGATAGGGTCAAATGGAGAGACATGCTCAGACAACCTTACAACCAGCATCAGGACTGTTCAATCAGAGGATAGGGTCAAATGGAGAGACATGCTCAGACAACCTAACAACCAGCCTCAGGACTGTTCAACCAGAGGATAGGGTCAAATGGAGAGACATGCTCAGACAACCTTACAACCAGCCTCAGGACTGTTCAATCAGAGGATAGGGTCAAATGGAGAGACATGCTCAGACAACCTTACAACCAGCCTCAGGACTGTTCAACCAGAGGATAGGGTCAAATGGAGAGACATGCTCAGACAACCTTACAACCAGCCTCAGGACTGTTCAATCAGAGGATAGGGTCAAATGGAGAGACATGCTCAGACAACCTTACAACCAGCCTTAGGACTGTTCAATCAGAGGATAGGGTCAAATGGAGAGACATGCTCAGACAACCTAACAACCAGCCTCAGGACTGTTCAACCAGAGGATAGGGTCAAATGGAGAGACATGCTCAGACAACCTTACAACCAGCCTCAGGACTGTTCAATCAGAGGATAGGGTCAAATGGAGAGACATGCTCAGACAAGCTTACAACCAGCCTCAGGACTGTTCAATCAGATGGTGATTATCTCCCATGGTGTACTGAAGATGTGTTCTAAGTATGTTTATCACTATTGAGATCAAATAATCGACCCCCCCTCGATGGTGAGGTTACACAATGTTTTCATGTACAAGTGGGAGAGCTCATCGTCGGTTATTCAGTCCCCAGAATGGTTGTCTTCTTTGAAAGTTGTTCTGACAAATGTGTCAAACCTCTGAACATCGTATTTCATTTTGCCTTGCAGCGTGCAAGCGGAATCTTTTTCTTTGTTTGTTTTGTCTTTCCAAAAGACCGCTGTGGCCTCGCTACATTTGCGTCCTTAATATGGTACCATTTACAACTGGGTAAGTTTGAACGTTACGAAACCTGAAACCCCTCCCCTCGAGAATCAACCACCCTTACCCCAGCTACTCTGAACCTTGTTTATATCTGATTTCCCCTCGACCTCTACAAAACAAATTTTGAACTCAAACGTAAACCGGGAACTCCAGCCAGTTGCATATTATCCGGATTTCACCAAAACTACCCAAACGATCTATGACCAACCCTGGGTGCATCGATGCGTTTGCTCTCTCAACTTGGTTTCCCTATTCTCCCCTCCTCCCCCCCCCCTCCCCCCAACAGTGGCGGCTCTTGCTTTGGGATGTCTGGCAACCACAGGTTATTCGGTTCTTCCAAGCGTTTCGCTCTTAACTCAGTGGTTCTCAATATGTGATTTGTGGATCTCTCTGGGAATCTCAGAAGAATCACGTCTGAGGTCTAGATGTATAATATTAATATTGTTTTGGTAGAAAGCTGATAAACGCAGTGATAGAGCACTCATGGCAAAGGTACGGGGTTCAACCAGTCGACCCAGCTGTAAATGGGTACGAGAGTGACAGGGAAGGGATCTGGCCACACCACCTCGCAAAGCAGTAGCTTAGTACAATGAAGTCTCTAGCACTTCATCCTGGACGGCAGTTTGTGCTATGGGACTAGATTTACTATCATTGGTAGAATATATTCGGGTTATATTTTGAAACCGGGGTTCAAATTTTAAGATTAAATGTCACGCCTATTGTGTCGTAAGGAGCCGAAACACGGAGAACTATCAAGCCCATACAACAAAGACTCCAGCCGTTCCTTAAGACATGTCTACGAAGTATAATGTGTATACAGTGCCAGGACATGATGAGGAATGAAGACCTATGGGAAAGGAGCCAACAACAACCACTGGTGATATCTTGGCTTGGCTTCGTTCGTTCCCAATCTCCCACTACCAAACCCTGAAATGGCTTAAGTAGCAGAATGTAGTCCAGAGAACGGAATACGTTGTGTCGTTTACAGCTTGACTGCTATATTTGCACCTTTCGGTCCAACACATCCGACTTCAGCAAGCATTTTTTTAGTACCGGGTTAGCATTCCCTCTTCGATCCCTTCCCCTTAGCCAGTCTGCCCTGCTGCAGCTTGTTATCCAGAATCACCGCGTGGAGGTGTAGAAGAGTCTTGGCAGCTATGGGTCGCTGACCACTGGAGCTCATGCGCTGCTCAGCATCTTGATACTGGGGATATATAACGTATGACTTCGATGGTGGTGTATGGGACCGCAACATGGATAACGACGAAGGCCATACAACAAATATTCCAGTCCTTTGCTAACAGATTGCCCTGGTACACCGCTCATAAGACATATTCCCATAAAATATGTATATACTATTTACAATCTTTTGTTTTGTCTATAGCCGTAGTGCTGTTCATTCAGACACAGTAACTGGCCTAAGGTCATGTGTGGTCAAATATAATCTAAACTCATCTCTGCCTTTTGCCTTGCTTGGATTACCAGACCGGGTTAAGGTCGTGTCACAGTCCATCCCTCCGTCTCTTTGGGGGATGCCGGGTCGATGGCTTAAGGCGTAGGGCCTACATGGCGTCAAGATATAATGTTGATGGATTTTAAATCATGAAAGGGGGGGGGGCTGTTGAATATTCATAACTATTTACTTAACTTAAGTATAATTCTTCAATATATTGTTCCCCTATAACGGGGAAGGGTAAGAGAGAGATTCCCTACTGGTTGAGAACCCCTGCTGTAGGAACTACGACCCTAAAAAAAAAAGGATGTGCCATCTACCTCACCCAGAGTGTACTATCACAGAGGTCACAACTGCAAGAATGCTCAAAGTTCCTTGGTTTAGGCTTCAGTTCGGATTCAGGAGCGAAATGGAGACGGGGCAGATTATGGGGGCCTGCGGGCGAGAAAGAATATCGGTCCACAGTGAATTATCTTCGTCTTCATTAGTGACCACGACCTCGAAAAGGTTGAGAACCGCTGTTTGAATTCACTGTTTGCGCCATAGTTGTTTATTGCGAAGTTATTGTTTGTTCGCACTGCCTGGGTTGATATTTGTGTTGTGAGCCTATATTGACAGTTTACACTGCCTGTTTTGGACAGGCTGTTATCGTGACACATTTAATAAGACTAGGCCTCTTGGTTTTTTAAAACTTTTATTATTTTCGGTGTGGTAATTTCAGGTGTTTTTGTTTGTATGTGTGAGTGTATTGTGTTTTTTTGTAAGGTTGGGTGATCAATTACATTTCTTGCTATTTTGCCTTCCATAACTGCAGAACGATTTCCATTTTTTGCCGGGTATACTTGAGCGTGCCGATATCGGAGGGTACCTTATCTATGCGTTTCTGGGTGGCAGAGTGCTAAAGCGCTTGCATGCCACGTCAAAGGTACATGTTTCTTCCAATTATGCTGATTGTCCTGCGTTCGTCCTGAGAATGAGGTCGTGGTGTTATTTGGTAGTTTACAGCGAGGCTGCGATGTCTGCGCCTTTTCGTCCGGAAATATCCTATTTTAGAACGGCATTTTTTAGCACCATGTTTGTCTTTCGTTTTCGATACCTATTCACTTAACGTGGTTGTGGGCCTTGATTACTGGCTCGCCACTGGGAGGCGGAATAGGGTCCTGGTCAGCTACTGGTCACTGACTGCTGTCAGCTCATTCACTGCCCCATACCGGGATCGATCTAGACACGACACGCTCAAGTTGAACCAGCTGTATGGGATCATGGTGCTGAGCAGTGGTCAGCGACCCATAGCTGACTGCTAGCGTCAGGGCCAGCGAACCAGAGCTGCCAAGACCCTCCTACACCTCCACGCGGTGATCCTGGATAACAGGCTGTAGTAGGGCAGACTGGCTAAGGAGAAGGGATCGAAGAGGGAATGCTAACCCGGTACTCAAAAAATGCTTGCTGAAGTCGGATGTGTTGGACCGAAAGGTGCAAATATCGCAACCAAGCTGTAAACTACGACACAACGCTTTCCGTTCTCTGGACTACATTCTGCTACTTAAGCCCTTTCGGGGATTGGTAGTGGGAGATTGAGAACGAACGAAGAAGAAGCAGAAGAACCAGCTGTATACGAGTACCTGGCCTACATATAAGGAAGAACAAGCAGCCAGGAAGAAAATTGTCGACACCCGTGCTGAATACTTCACTCTTGACGATATTCTTAAAGTAGCAGGTTACAGTGGCTCCTCTTATATCTCGTGACGTACTGAAGGTAAACTGTCATGCGCTGGTATGGTGATGGCAATGTCGATCCCCACATTGATGACAAGGCTGTTGTAATATGTTTCCAGAAGATGACGTAGGGGGGGGGGGGGCGCGGGGGGGGGGGGGGGGTATTGGTCAGTATCTTCCGTTTGAACCTCGCGTGAGCTCGCCGCCCATCCTGCTAGGGTGCAACCACATGTTCCAGACAGTCGGCCCATGAGATCAGTTTAGCAACATTATCTGCCTCTCCTCCTGTGTCTGGCTCCATGCAGGCACACAGCTGGAGGAATAAAAACCAGAGCTGGGGTAAAACCGTGTTTTGTTTGTCATTCTGGCAGAGCATGGAGTAAGGTGTGGTGAAGAAGTTGGTTCGTGCCTCCGTTCCTGACCCCAGCCAGAGCTGTGCACATCACGTGTGTGAGTTGTTTGAGCGGCCTTTCATTGGCAGAGGATGCCATGCTTCCTTTTCTCCTACTTCTGTTACTCCTCTCCTTCTTCGTTTTACTCTTTTTACTTCCTCCTGTTCTTCTACTTGCTCTTCCTATCTTATTCTTCTTATCTTATTCTTCTTATCTTATTCTTCTTATCTTATTCTTCTTATCTTATTCATCTTATCTTATTCTTCTTATCTTATTCTTCCTATCTTATTCTTCCTATCTTATTCTTCTTATCTTATTCTTCTTATCTTATTCTTCTTATCTTATTCTTCTTATCTTATTCTTCTTATTCTTCTTATCTTATTCTTCTTATCTTATTCTTCTTATCTTATTCTTCTTATCTTATTCTTCTTATCTTATTCTTCTTATCTTATTCTTCTTATCTTATTCATCATCTTCCCAGCGGACATCTCCGTCTTAATCTTCTGTGTATACTCTCCCCCGTACTCCTTCTAGATCTTCGTTTCCTCATTCGTCGTTTCTCACTTCATCTTCATTTTCTCTTCCCTTTTAATTCCCAATCTTCCTTTCTTTCTTGTCCTCACTAATCCGTTTATTTCTGGATCGACATTTTGTTCTCCTGCAATTTTTTTCACCATCGCCATCTTTTTCACCCTCATTATCTTGTTCAGTCTCTCTCTTCTTTCTCATTCTCCTTATTCTCAACTTTTACCTTCATTGCCATCTCCTTCACAACCATCTCCAATACTGATTTTTCATATCCATTCCTCTCCCTTCATTATCCCCTCCTCCCTTCCATTATCCCTCCCTTCTTTCCGTCTCACTCTCTTACACGACCTATTACGTAATTCCCCCACTCCCAACCACTGCCCACGGTTTTGTTTTTCCCGGAATTTCCCGCCCGCTACACCTTTAGGGAAACCCCAATCAACACACAATTATCGTTCCTGGAGTGCCGGCTGCTGTAAAATCATCCACAACGATAACCATCTTCCAACACGCAAGCCAAATAAATAAACAAATATTTAGTTCGTCCATTTCAACATGTTTCCAAACACTGAAAGAATTCAATACTTGTTTACAGAAATATCGACGCACACAGACCAACTAGAAAACAGTAGCGCCTAAATAATCAATGCAATAATTATGTTGTTTTAAGCACTGCACCTCTGGTAAACCTAAAGGTGCTCAATCTCTTTCAGTAGACGATAAAGAGTATGATATAGGCGCACAAAAGCCTAACTCGTCGAACCTGTAAATAAACGGTTTGGTTCGTGTAAAACAGATTGCTACAGACACCCACCTCAGTAAAAGCACGTCAGTCTCTTCTTCTACTTTTTCTTTCTGTTTTTCTTCTGCCTCCTCTTTTTTCTCCTTCTTTTTCTTCCTATTTTTTAAAATTCTTCTTCTTCTTTCACTTCTTCCTCCTCTTCTTCTTCATCATCCTCTTATTACGTCAACGCGAAGACCATTCTCAAGTTACTATGGTTACCGGGTTTTCTGGAGCACACGGACAGCTTACCGGGAGGACGTGTCCCCCATGGACCAGTGTTCCGTACGTCGATTGCCTTAGCTTCTATCAGTCTTACGCTGCTTGACCGTACGTACACACCCCTAATGGGGTCAGTTTGAGTCTGGCACGTAAAGCGGTTTGGTGCAGATATCCCCAAGGACAACTGTGGTGGGGGGGGGGGGGGGGAATGTGTAGCATGTACTCCGGCGCTAGAGTAAAACAGGCGACACGAAAGTCTTTTTCAGACTATAGCCCTTTTCAGGGTTAAGTTTTTTTTTTAGCGCCGCATAAAGAATTTAAGTCTAGATGATGAATAAGGGGGAGGAAGACTAACGTCTGGTTAGGCAAAACATACTGATCAGACATGTTAGTCAGGGTCAGGCAAAATATACTGATCAGACATGTTAGTCTGGGTCAGGCAAAATATACTGATCAGACATGTTAGGCAGGGTCAGGCAAAATATACTGATCAGACATGTTAGTCAGGGTCAGGCAAATTATACTGGCCAAGACCCTCACCTAGGCTTTCTAGTAGCCCTCCCTAGTAACGGGCTGTTTTCATGGTAGCCTGACCAACAAGGTGGGGGATCGACAAGATTCCCGTTGTAGTGAGATGAAACCGAGCATAGCACAACCGCCTAGAGGACCTTAGTCCACCTTGATCAGCACGCTCCGGATGTGAGGAAAGCTTCTGCAACCCGCTACTTAACGCCCTTTAACGGGGTCCACAAAAGAGTAACCTATGATAATGGTGGACCAGGGTCCTCTAGGCGGTTATACCATGTTTCACTTCAAATGCGTGTCAATCACTACTACGGGTATCACGTTAGCCATTCTGCCATGAATACAACCTGTTTCTGCGGGGAAGTCGAGGTGAGGGTCTTGTCCAGTATGTTTTACCTGACTAACATATCTAATCAGTATGTTTTTCCTGACCAGACCTTAAGTCTTCCTTCCCGTCGACCCAGCTCTATAAGGGTACCGGCTAACTGTTAAAGAACGAAAGATAGCGAATAGAGAAACTTCCCACAGCCACCTTACAAAACACGTCGTGGCCTCACACAATAAAGTCTTGACAGACGGTATCGACTACAGCGATATCGCCCGAATACGATAACGCCACCTCCCAACCGTCTCACCAACTCCGCACCTCGTATCGTTCTGTATGTGAGATTTAAACCCGGGCCGGTTTGATACGCTCTAAATACGGAACTTGTTTACGGACAAATTTCCGCTTGCATTATAGAGGTTAACCAATCGTGTTGGACGTGACCTTCCCGAAGCTAATTATAGCTCGTGTGAATTGTACGAGAAATGCAGGACCCGATATAGCATTTTAGTTCTGCATTTGGTCTGTATCCAGAGTTAAGTTGGATGTTTGCTGGATTCAACATGAGAGCAACGGGGTTTCAGTAGTATTGAGTTTAGAAGTGGTTTTCAAAGTGTTTATTTGTGTTTCGAGGCATTATTATGTTCTTGTGGAGCCAGTATTTCCAAGGGGGTAAGTTTTTCGGTGTAGTGTTTCTTCTTTGTTGTCGTCTGGTCTGAAATAATCGCATCAGTAACAAAATGAAACTGTCGCACGACTTTATTATTACCAGTGTCTGGGTAGGTGATATCCTTTTAGGTTATGGACTACAGGCCGTTACACCACAGCTGTCGCCACGCCGTGTGCGGGCTATGTTTGTTTATTTCACCCCCAACATAATAATAAAATGTACATTACCGGGGATTCAATCCACTGCCCGACTTGACATCGAGCACGCGTTGAAACCATTCGACCATGCGCTTCTCCCTGTGTTTCCCTCATAAACTAGTTGAGTTGGTAGACTTCTGCTTTTTCTTAATTTGTCCTGGTAAGGAGATTATGTTCCATCGGGACGTAGTTTACAGCGAGGCTGTCATAACTGGCGCCTGTCTTCTTTGACGTTCGTCCTGAAATGAATGTTTGGACGCTGTATGATAGTTTACATCCTCTTCTTCTTCTTCTCCTCCTTCGTTCGTTCTCAATCTCCCACTACCAAACCCTGAAAGGGCTTAAGTAGCAGAATGTAGTCCAGAGTACGGAATGCGTTGTGTCGTAGTTTACAGCTTGGCTGCGATATTTGCACCTTTCGGTCCAACACATCCGACTTCAGCAAGCATTTTTTTAGTACCGGGCTAGCATTCCCTCTTCGATCCCTTCTCCTTAGCCAGTCTGCCCTGCTGCAGCCTGTTATCCAGGATCACCGCGTGGAGGTGTAGAAGGGTCTTGGCAGCTATGGTTCGCTGGCTCTGATGCTAGCAGTCAGCTATGGGTCGCTAACCACTGCAGCTCATGCGCTGCTCAGCATCTTGATCCCAGTTTACATCCTATTTCAGCACGACTTTTTTGGACCCCGGTTTGCCTTCCCTCTGCAATCACTATTCTCTTACCCAGACTACACTAGGGCAGCCTGTTTCCGGGGCCGTCATGTGTAGACGGAATAGGGCCTTGGCTAGTTATGGGTCATTGACCCCGATGCCGGCTCATCCACTGTCCTGTATTTTCAGAACCGCCTACAACCTTCGACCTGATACATCCGGTTTCGGACCATTGTTGATGACCAAGCTTGCCTTCACTCTTCGATCCCTCTGATCTGATCTGCTACCCTGAACGTCAGCAGGCTGTTTCCGGGACCGTCGCTTGGAGGCGGAAAAAGATCTTGGACAGCTCAGAGATAATGACCCTAACGCAAGCAGTCATCTTTTCAGTCAATGACTGACCAATGGGCCATTGATGGTTTGATTCAGGCTTCTCTGGTCGCCATACAGTTAATCGTCTCAAATAACGACGTACATTTCCATTTTAAACGTACCAATATGTCTACACCTTCTCTGGTGTAACCCTCATTTGAGTTAGTTAATTAACACCTTCTCTGGTGTAACCCTCATTTGAGTTAGTTAATTAACACCTTCTCTGATGTAACCCTCATTTGAGTTAGTTAATTAACACCTTCTCTGGTGTAACCCCCATTTGAGTTAGTTAATTAGGATTTTGGATATGGATGACGTTGTGAGACGGATAAATAGCCATCTCTTGATCATTAAAACTGGGCGTCTGATGGCGTAGAAGGTGTGTGTACAATCAGCAGGCACATAAAACCAGCAGTATCCACCCTCTTCACCATTTGCTGAAGGGAGACCCGAGAACCAATGCGACTGTACGGATTACAATGACATAGACTCATGGAATCCTGGCATTCAAACAGGCAGGTTATGCTTGCTGCCAGGTAGCCGAAGGTCATCCATAGCATGTTCTCTATTTGCAATTTTAGAAGTGTTTTATGTTTTACTGGGCCTGGGCATATGTGGTGAATTGGGTTGTAATTTCAATATTTTTTTCGGAATTTCTGGCAAGACATTAGCTAACAGTCCGCTTTTTCGATGTTAAACTGTCAATCGCTCTTTACTTGCACAGCGTTTGCATGGGACTTCTGAGTTTATCGTCCGTCTCCGATATGACTAGGGGGCTTGATATAACCTCGCTTGAAACTCGCAGTTTCAAATGCGTGCTTTCGTCTTGACAGGCGACCGGCTTACCTATTTGTTATAGCGACCCTTAACAATGGATTCTTAATAGACCACAACCTCTCTCTCTTTCTCGATCTCTCCTTATATTCTAAAAATAAACCTGACCGTATCAGCATGGCCTTCTATAGATGGCTATGGTATCAGCATAACAGGAGATTCTTCTTCCCCCCCCCCCCCCCCACGATCTATTTTTAGCAACTTGTTATGACCGGACTTGACATAACCTCGTATTGCGGTTGGCTAACCGACAAAATGAAACAAATGACGCGACAAGGCCGGGAAATCCTGTTTACTGGAGAGGACTGACTGTCCCAGTGACGTACGAACATGTGCAATCAGGTCATTATAATGTGCTATGCATCTCATACATGTGGAATTGTATGTTTACCGGCAAATGTTTACATGAGATATCACCACAGGGTTGTTAACCGTTCCGGACATAAATATGGCAATAAATAAGTAAATAAGTCCACCCACACGCGTGACAAACATGTTTTTTTTTTTTTTTTTTTTTTATCAACGTATGCCCTTGTTCATTACCGATATTTTACGGATCACAGACGGTAGACGAAGAATTGTAAACTCGGCGAGAAAATAGGAGACTAAAGTCAACTTGGCGAGAAAATAGGAGACTAAAGTCAACTTGGCGAGAAAATAGGAGACTAAAGTCAACTTGGCGATAAACTAGGATACTAAAGTCAACTTGGCGAGAAACTAGGAGACCAAAGTCAACTTGGCGAGAAACCACAGCGACCCAAATAGAAATCGTGAGCCATTGCCCGGATTTCACTGCTCTAAATGATGCTTGCACACCGGGTGAGGTTGAGGGAGTTCGTTGCTGCGGCTAACAACGACGTTAGGCGTGATTGCCGCTGACCACTCTGTCAGTTATTGGTCAAGGATTTTGGAGGAGGGATGGCCCTCATCGCTCCTTTAGGAAGGTAACAGGTTCCGATCCAGGGTATCTTCATGTCCCTATCTACCAAGCTTTCAGTTGGTTTAACATTCTGAAAGGTGAGGTTTCGACGAAGGAACGTTGTCACGCATCTCGGAAACGCGTTAAATCTAGTACAGTGAATTCGCTACCACTTTATCTCCGACTGCAGCATCTGCTATGAGACTTACCTTGACCTTTTTTTTTAAACACACTGTCAAGTAGCGCAGTGGTTAGTGTACAAAATGCACAGGCGAGCGATCTAGGTTCAATCTCCAATTGGTACGGGACATTTCTTTTCATCGCAAATGGACCCTGTTTCGACTCAGAACCAAAAAATTGATCCCAGAACAAGTCTGGGAAATAGTTTGCAGTTGGTCAAGAAAATATGAGCCTAACCTAACATGTGCCTCGCGGTGTGCAAACGGGATCTTTACTTGTGGGGCTTAGATGCCCCATGATTGTTTTTACTAGAAAATAGATTGTTGTGTCTGCATAACACACAACAACAGAGATACGTGGGGGATTAAGATTAGAACCATATTATTTTGTATTAACGTTAAAAGGCTTATATTGAGGTATCATTTTTTACTGCCACTCGTACAAGGCACATAACACATATACGCACAGAACACGTACGGCACACTTGCATCACGTACTACACAGGCACCTACAACGCTTGCTCACAATCACACGCATACACACACACACACACAGCGTACATTTACTCGTACAACACACGCACATACAATATACACATAACACAAGACACACACACGCACACACACCTTTCACAGCGTACATTTACTCGTACAACACACGCACATCCACATACAATATACACATAACACAAGATATACACACACACACCTTTCACAGCGTACATTTACTCGTACAAGACACGCACATCCACATACAATATACACATGACACAAGACACGCACATCCACATACAATATACACATAACACAACACACGCACACAGAACGCGTTGTCACAATCACACACATAACGCGTACTCACACGCAAATTCACACCCACAACTCACTCCCTTCACATGCACACAGAGCACAGCAACATAAAATACACACATACAGCACACCCACACAATACAAGAACAATGCACACATACAACATAGACGCACGCCACCGATACTCTCGCCACCGGAACATGGCATATTGATCTCTTCTTATTCATCGCTACAACATTTTACTACGTTCTATGTTAGCATTGCATACAGCGCGGTAGGTATCAGTGAATGAGATCATTTAGCCCCACACGTACCGTCTGACCCCAGCTGTTAGTGGCGACACCATTGTGCAATAGATGGGCCCCTCTCCCGCTGTTTCATTTACTTTGTTAAAAAAACAAAACATGAAGTGATATTTCTTTTGTAAATAGGTTACGACCAATATGCATTCACCAGGGACAACGAATAACAGCAATAATCTAGCGAATCATAGAAGGGAAGAATCCATAAATGGGGGTGTCAATATATACAAGCAAAGATACCGTATTTATCTGAGAAATCGTTAATTCACTTTGTAATGTGCCATCATTCCAAAAGCGAGCTGTGAGTTGGGACCTTTTCATGGATAGCTGTCGTTCTCCCTCCCTCCCTCCCTCTCTCTCTCTCTCTCTCTCTCTCTCTCTCTCTCTCCTCTCTCTCTCTTACACACTCACACTCTCTCTCACTCTCCCAAAAACTGCAAATAAACGGCGGATTGATGGAGCGATGGATACGTTGGTATGTGAATGTACAACTGTATGGGTTGATACATTGATCAATCATTGAATGGAAGGATGAATTCAGTGATTGTTCGATTCAGCTAATTAGTCTCTGCCCTGTTTCACACAATCAATATGTTTGATGGCTGACTCTGCCATCTTTCATGGCTCATTGTTATCTGTTGTGGAACATTGTGTTATCCTTTGGAGAACATTGAGTTATCTGTCGTTGATCATGAGTTATCTGTCGTTGACCATTGAGTTTTATTTTGTGGATTATTGAGTTATATTTTGTGGCTCATTATGTTATTTTTCGTGGCTTATTGTCTAAATATCCATGTTTTGTTTTTCTTTCAGTGAACTTGACCGGCAAGGGGCGTGTCAGCATGCAAGACTTTGAACTGCTTAAGGTTCTTGGAACGGGAGGTAAGTGACCGCACTTTATGCCCTCCGTTAAGTAAACAATCCGTACCGTTGACTGCACTTAGCTGATCATAGCTATATGGTACGTTTTCTTTTCATATGACGCATATGTCCTTGATTCACATCTGTATTATAGGATTGGCTCTATATCCTTCTTTGTTTGGTTTTTTTAAATCTGAGAGTATGACCACTTCTCCACGCACAGAACGGATTGGAAAAACTGTCCTAGTAGAACACATTACAGATATATCATACACACACGCTTCCACTGGTCAATACGTCCTGACTACAAACAGATACACACACGCACCCATACACTGGCCAATACGTCCACACTACAAACAGATACACACACGCATCCACTGGTCAATACGTCCACACTACAAACAGATACACACACGCTTCCACTGGTCAATACGTCCACACTACAAACAGATACACACACGCTTCCACTGGTCAATACGTCCACACTACAAACAGATACACACACGCTTCCACTGGTCAATACGTCCACACTACAAACAGATACATACACGTTTCCACTGGTCAATACGTCCACATTACATACAGATACACACACGCTTCCACTGGTCAATACGTCCACATTACAGACTCACACATCCATACACTGGCCGTATTGGCCATAAAAGATTATGGTCTGGGAATGAAAGGGGCGGGAGTTTGTTAGTAGAACCTAGAAAGATAAACCTTAGAACAGGTTAAAATAAAAACTACTTAATCCCAGACATTAATTCATGTTATTTTATTATTTGTATGCATGGTCTCATTGGTTGTAATATCTGTCACTCAAGCGTACGGCAAGGTCTTCCTGGTCCGCAAGATTGGGGGTCGGGACTCTGGCAAACTGTACGCACTGAAACAGCTGAAGAAGGCATCCATAGTCCAGAAGACAAAGACCACAGAACACACGAGGACAGAGCGGCAAGTGTTGGAAGTCATTCGGCAATCTCCATTCCTGGTCACACTTCATTACGCATTCCAGACAGACTCCAAACTGAACCTCATCTTAGGTAAGTGGCTCACCTAGTGTGTGTTTGTGTGTGTCTGTGTGTGTGTCTGTGTGTGTGTGTGTGTGTGTGTCTGTACAGGCGTTTGTCATCCATGTGGTACCGGGGCCCGAAAGTGGAGCAAAGAATAGCAAAACTGTAACATGTATAGCATGTTGAAGAGGTGGCTAGCATTTGAACTGGCTACACTATCATGTAAAAATTCTGTTATACCAGAAAAAGACCTCTTCGGCCCAGGGTAGAATACTCTGCACCCAATGGTTGTTGTTGAATGCTCACATTGAGTAGGATTAGACTTGTGTGTGCCCTGAAAGGGATATTAATTGGCAGGTTGTCGTATCTTTCCTCACAAGCCATGGTCAGGGTCTTGTCCAATATGTTTTGCCTGACTCTGACTAACATGTCTGATCAGTAAATTCTGCCTGGCTAGACATTAGTCTTCCTTCCCTACATCCAATGGTAGAAGAGGAATTCTTAAATAATAGTTCAAGTTTGGTATTTTGTCTTTGCGAATTCAGTTTTTCTAATATTTTTAAAAAAATATAAAAATAAAAAAAAACTTTTATTTTTAGCTTCCAATTAGCGTAAACCATTACACACTTTATACTCTGTCTTTCAGATTTTGTCAATGGAGGTGAGATGTTTACACACCTGTATCAGAGGGAGCACTTCACAGAGGATGAAGTTCGAATCTATATAGGGGAAGTCACTCTGGCTTTGGAAACATTACACAAAGTGAGTTGTCCCTATGGTTTTAGGATCTTGTACCAAACAATATCAGTAAAAGATTACTGTCGACTGGGATTATCTCCGATATAAAGGCTAGGGATTCGATGAAACCTGTATACTCTTGGTTTTGTAACGATTGTGCAATGAATTAACCCTTTTGTCAATTATGCCCCTGAAGTTTTTACTTCTTAGTCAACCTGTACTTCTACCCGGACAGATGCGCCTGTGAAGGTCCCAGCTCTGGTATGAGCTGGATGTAGCCAGGAGAAGGATTTCATGCCTAGTGGGCTAGGCTTGAGCAGCTTAATACTCCACTGTATTGGATGGTTAACCATTGTGCGAGTTAATAGACTCAAACACAAGAGCAAAATAGTCCCACAGCTTGTTAGGCGCCATCTATGCTGCTCTAATCAAACCATCTAACCATGGCAGGTGTTACCAAGACATGAAAAGGAAGTAGTTTGAGGAAACAAAATGCACTGTGTCGTAGTTTACAGCTTCACTGCATTATTTGCACCTTTCAGTCCAACACATCCGACTTTAGCAGACATTTTTATGTGCCGGGTTAGCCTTCCCTCTTCGATCCATTTTCCTTAGCCAGCCATAAATTGAAGATAGGTGGCACTGGCGAATGCATGTGCGGTACTGGTAAAATGACCGCTGAACATCTGCTGCAAAACTGCCCGACATACGAGGATCAGAAAAAGCAGATGTGGCCATCACCAGTGGCAACATTAGACAAGCTCTATGGCAGTGTCGACAGCCTTAGGATGACCGGTGCTTTTTTCGAAAAAATAAATGTTGACGTCTGACAGCGTACGATGAAGAAGAAGAAGAAGATCCCTGATGATTATTTAAAAAGTGTAAACTTGTAATTTTGTAAACAATTTCTATAATTATTTATATGTTAGTGATATTTTATGACCCTTTTCTATCGGTGCTCATAACATGTGCTTATTTGACTAGATTATTTGTAGAGTTCCCTTCAGTATGTATTTCTTGTCTTCCAACAGCTGGGTATAATATACAGAGACATCAAACTTGAGAACATCCTGCTGGACTCTGATGGACACATCGTTCTCACAGACTTTGGTCTCAGCAAAGAGTTTCTGCCTACCGACCCTGTAAGTATCAATTGTTTTCTTTGTCATCTCTTGTTATTGTGTTTCTATTTACAAACTTTTATTTGACTTCACGAGGCTGTTGCCTGTTTGCGTGGACTTCTATTTCTCCTATTTTAACCAACTTCCCCATAACCTAGAGAGCTGAAATTGTGTACGCAGCCTCTACTAGTGCGACCTGTTAATCTATCAAATTTTTTCGGACCTTGGACAGGTCATTCAAAGTTTGTTCAAAGAGACATAGTTTTTAAAATAATATTTACTTCTTTTATAGTTAAACGTAGTACCATATAGTGTCTTTGACTAATTTGATGAGTTTTTACCATTTTCAATTCCTGTGCCAGGTAGCACACGTTTTCTTCAGTTGTTTTGGAGTCACTTTTAGCCTATGTAACTGGCTATTCAATCTGTTATGTCTTTTTCTTATATGAAACAGTAATCACTTGTTCCGCTCGATCAAGGCAGTGAAAGTTGTCTCTCATTTGGTTGACTTTCCTTACGGATTGGGTAAAGGTCTTCTGTTCTTGGACGGTCACTGTTTGGTATCATGTTGCTCCCTCTTTTGCTAACCTGTCTCATTTCCTGCTATGCCATATTGTGATGGGATCTGCGATGGCACTTCCCTTCTCTTGTCTTGAATTCCCCTAATGTTTTTTTTTAAGCTCACAGCTTATCATTCTGGAGGCCTTGCAGAACTGACATTACATCCGTAAGGAATACAAACTGCTGGCATTGATTAGTTGTACTGCTAATGATTTCTGCAGCAATAAATAGTGCTTGTACTTCAGCCGAGTAGTTTTTTAACAGAACTTTCCAGCGATTTTATTGATGTGAACATCTGACAGCAACAAACGAAGAAGATGGAATGATGGAAATGAGAACTGAATAAAACTAAAGTTACATATTTCTTGTATTATTTGTCTGCTTGTTTCCAAGTACTTTATTAGTCCTTGTCTTTTTCAGACACATCGGACTTACTCTTTCTGCGGCACTATCGAGTACATGGCTCCGGAGGTGGTCAAGGGTGGACAAACAGGCCATGATTTTGTAAGTTTGTTTCTCGTACCTATTTTGTAGAAAGAAAAAAAAATTGTAAGATTAGTTTCAACCCTTTTGTTTCTCAGCGGACAAACTGGCCTCGAATGCTTGCCATGGTATACTCTATAGCTTCCAACTAAAACAAACGACCATTTCTACAAAGATGTTAGCAAATATGGACAGTACTCTAAAAGTACAACCCAGCCATCCAAGACCATCAAAACTGGCTCAGGACAAAAGGACGCAGCGTGCATTTGTTGAAGACCTCAGTAAGCTCATCATAATGGGGATTACAGTGTCGGTCCCCACCAGACTGCTGTCACATCCTGTTTCCTCAAGCATGAATGAGAATGTGAAGTGTGGTTTTGATCAGTATGTGTCACCTGACCCTGATGTTACTTTCGGACGGAGAAAGAGCCTAGCTGTTTATTAGGGAGGGGAAAATGAAATCCTGGAATGCCCACCTGAACGATTGAGGTTCGGGCCCCCTTCCCCAAATTTGTCCCTATAGCAAAACGGCCCTCACGTCCATACAACCAGCCTCAAAGATTGGGCACCAGAATAATCTGGGAAAATAAAAGTGGATGACGTGATGTTGACCACATCGCCCCAAGTGTGCCGTTGGTCAAGAAAAATAGGGGCCTTATACCATATTCCAAATATGCCACACTGGCGTGAAATCAGACTCTTTTTTTTTGTTTTGTTTTTTGTACACAGGTCCAACATAGAAAGGTGCCCGAGAGAGCGGAAGCCATCACTATCTGCCGTTTACTGAAAGGAACTCAGTACCCAATTGTCTGTCTGAAGAGCAATAATATTGACTCTGAACAGAACAAAGAAGGCTGCGTGGCTAGGGGGAAATGTCCGTTTCACAATCTTGACGTACCCAGGATGTCCAATATGTGAGACCCGGGTTATTTTTTCTCGGTGTGACCGCTCCTCCACGTACGGAACGTAATGGTGACCTATCATACTTCACACCTGCCAAGAAACGTATAACAGCCCAATATGTGATGGCCGTGTGATGTTCTGCAAAAGACATGCTACTTACGAATAACAGAACAAAATGGCATGTCACATATTATCCTTACCCAGTTTTACATTCCCATGCATCTCTCTAGCAGTCAATAATGGAAACTTGCCTTTTGTCTGCTCTCAGACTGTGGACTGGTGGTCTTTGGGCGTTCTTGCATACGAGCTTTTAACGGGAGCTTCACCATTCACTGTGGAAGGCGAGAAAAATACACAGAGCGAGATCTCAAAGTGAGTCCACTGTGTTTTGTTGTATGCTGTTTTAGTCTGTCTTGCAGTAGGGCAGGCTGATTAAGACCATTATCATCTTCTTGTATGCCTGATCTCATGAATAGGTGATACTTTTACAACTATCATCATGTGTCCTTGTCTAGTGGTGTTATGATCCTTTCACAACTATCATCATGTGTCCTGTCTAGTCATGTTATATATTCACAACTATCATCATGTGTCTTGTCTAGTGGTGATATATTTTCACAACTATCATCATGTGTCCTGTCTAGTCATGTTATATATTCACAACTATCATCATGTGTCTTGTCTAGTGGTGATATATTTTCACAACTATCATCATGTGTCCTGTCTAGTCATGTTATATATTCACATCTATCATCATGTGTCCTGTCTAGGGGTGTTATGATCCCTTAACAACTATCATCATGTGTCTTGTCTAGTGGTGCTATGATCCCTTCACAACTATTATCATGTGTATTATCTAGTGGTGTTATATCTTCACAACTATCATCATGTGTCCTGTCTAGTCGTGTTATATCTTCACAACTATCATCATGTGTCTTATCTAGTGGTGTTATGATACCTTCACAACTATCATCATGTGTCTTGTCACTGACAAACACTAACACTTTACACATTGTTAATCTTCCACAGACGAATCATGAAATGCACTCCACCATATCCAGAGACGTTCTCCCCAGACGTTAGGGACTTCCTCCAGAAGCTTCTGACTAAAGATCCGTCCAAAAGATTGGGCTCAAAAAGTGCTGATGAAGTTAAAAGACATCCATTCTTTAAGGTACTTACAAATTTCTAATGTTTTCTTCTCCTCCTCTTCTTCTTCCTTCTCCTCTTCTTCTTCATCCTCCTCTTCTTCATTCTTCTCGTCATCCATCTCTTCCAAATATTCTTCTTCTTCTCCTCTTCCTTCACCTCGTCTTCTTCTTCCTCCTCCTCCTTCCTCCTTTTCCTCCTCTTCTCCTCCTCCTCCTCTTCTTCTCCTCCTTCCTCCTCTTCTTCTCCTCCTCCTTCTCTTCTTCTCCTTCTTCTTCATCCTTCATCCTCCTCCTCTTATTCATCCTCCTCCTCCTGTTCTTCATCCTCCTCTTCTTCATCCTTCTTGTCATCCATCTCTTCCAAATCTTCTTCTTCTTACTCCACCTCCTCTTCTTCTTCTTCTCTTCCTCCACCTCTTCTTCTTCTTCTTCCTCCTCCTCCTTTTCCTCCTCAACCTCTTCTTCTTCTTCTTCTTCTACTTCTTCTTCTACATTTCTTCTTCTTTTTCGTCTTCTACTTCTTCTTCTTCTAACGTTTGTTTCCGCGGTAATCTTTATAATACATTTTGTTCCTTCCCGAAACAGCCCATCAACTGGGACGACCTAGTTAACAAAAAGTTGCCAGCCCCATTTATACCCAAGATTCACAGCGAGCTTGACCTCAGCAACTTCTCCGAAGAGTTCACCAAAATGGCCGCCACAGAGTCTCCAGCTATTGTTCCAAACATGGGCGAGAAACTATTTAAGGTAAGTTGAGATAACTTTTAATTAATAAAGTAAATAAGCGAGTAAGTCCAACACACATATACAAATCAACAACTCTAATCTACAGTACTTGGAATTCTGGTATTCAAACAGGCATGTTAATGTCTATTGCCAGGTAGCCGAGGGCTTCGACTATGCGTAGTAGGTATTTTAAAACTTTGTGTGGCTTACTAGGCCTGGGGGAAGATACAAATAATTTGGATAGATTTTTTACTAAAATATTTGTCCGGGCAGCGCCTGTTAAGCCTACTCTTTCCGATTTCCAACTGCCAAGGTATTTTTAACGTGCTCGACACTGAACACAGAAGTCCTATCTCACTACCCAGAGATCAGGTGAATATTTACTAGAAATTCCACATGAAAAAATCACGATCTGCATTGTGATTCGAACCCGCAACCTCCAGACACCTTACCTCGAGACCACTGAGATCTACAGTCACTCATTTTATATGGCTCTAGAAAATGGAAAACAACAACCAAAACGATATAGACTAAAAAACAGCTTGCAACTGGCCAATCCTTTCAAAATACAACACTTGCCTGTGTGGAATATAGGTCGAATTCGATCCAGGAATATTTGTAGACTCAATTTTTTGCTAACTTTCCTATACACTCACTGGTCTTGTACCTTAACTCATATCTCTCTCTCTCTCTCTCTCTCGTGGCAATGTGCTTACGGCACCTGGAGGTCTTGTGTTCAAATTCTGGATTGCCTGTTACTTCACTTTATCTTCTGTTGTCCGTTATGTTTTCTATGTCCGTTATGTTTTCCAACTGCAGATAAATGCGTGTCTTGTGATCATTGCCACATAACATCCTTACATGTGAGGGGAAGGCGCTAGTGGTTAAGTGACACGGCTCACAATCTGGAGGTGCTGGGTTTGCTCCCCATCACAGCACTGACGCTCCCCATCACAGCACTGACCATTACCTCGGGGAAGCAAACTCTGAGAAAATCCAGTAGGAAACAGACCCTTACATAAAATGCATGCCGAAGACGGATGCACTTGGCCGACAGGCTCAAAATAAAAACATAGTGCAAAGCATACCGGTTTGGGGAATAGAGAAATAAGATGAACGCAAAAACAAACCAATAACATTCTTACATGTATCTTAACAATGAATAATATCTAGATATATTTATAAGCTTGCCTGTTTGAATCTCCTTAGGGTTACTCCTATGTTGCCCCTTCCATCATCTTCACCGAGAACTCTGTGAGTGCAGATCTTCTACAGAAGAACAGAGAACATCAACCCGATGACATGGCTCTGTGGACAGCCTGCCACTTCAAGGTTAGTGGAGTGTCTGATGTGGAAAATGAATGTGCATAATTTTGAGAAAATATTTGTTGTTGGTCTGTTCCCCATCTTGCTAGTTAGAGAAATAATCACCAGGGTTCGGTGGATGTACCTCCAATTTGATGTAATTCTTTTGATCTCTGAGGAATTGAGATACCCAATTTGTTACTTTTGTTTATCATGTTTCTAGATTTTTCTTTCGAATCAAGAAAGTGGAAAAAGTTAGTTAGTAATTATAACAACACGATACAAATTTTAACCCGCTGTAATTTTTAATTAGTACTAATGGGATAGGTCAAACAAGTGTAGTTGCATTGTCCATTGCTTTTATCTTCCTGTCGTATCATTTTTTTTACTTAAACTAAAAAATACCATATTTCTCCACAGAACTCATCATTCTTTCAAAAATACGAGGTGGATACAAAAGGACCAGCACTTGGAGACGGGGCCTTCTCAATTTGCAGGAAATGTCGCAATATTCAGACCAATCAGATGTTTGCAGTGAAAATTGTTACTCGTAGAATCAACTGTAATCGAGAAGTGCAGCTGTTAAGTCATTGCCAAGGGCATCCTAACATCGTCAACCTGGTCGATGTTATGTACGATGAAGTGAGTACTGTTTTCATTTATTTTCCTCGTTCATTTTAATCAGTTCATCCATGTTGCGTACTTTCAAGAGGTTATTGGGGAAGTAGTGGGTGATTAACGATGATTGTATTTTCATTGGGCAGCGAAACAAAATTGCCACTCCGTGTTAACCTTACGCACGCTATGTCCGATCCCTTCTAACCAACTCGGCCTACAAAAACGGTGTACGGGAAAAATTTTTTGTTTTTTGAACGGAGTCACTCCCGACAGCCATTTTTTACTGCTGAATACGCACTCCATGTATACACGATATTTTGCCGGTTAAAGTATCGTATGTTCGATTACAAATGGCTTTTGAACAGTTTTAATTTTGTATACGCCGTTTGGAGCAAGCCGACTTTTTGCGAAAGGGGAAGTAGGTTGTTGAGAAAGATTTTTATCGCGTAGATCTGTTTATTTTGTTTGTTTAACCTTAGGCACGCTACATAATTAGTGACTAAATTTGACCTAATTAATTTTCTTAATTAGTCGCCGTGGTAGTCGTCTTTCAAAATTTGTAACTTTTATGTTTGTTTGTCAATAAATATGTTTTTCTGGTGTGTAGATACACAATAGCATAACGAACATGTGGGTGTTATTGTTTTTGTTGTATGTTTGTTAGTTTTTGAGATTTCTTCTTCTTCTTCGTACGCTGTTTACAGCGATATTTACGTTGCACTGATTTAATTTGTTAGCCAGTGGCTCAGTGCATCCGATTTCAACAGGCGTTTCTGTAGGGTTGCCCTCCTTAGCCTTTGGCTGTCCCCAGCCAAACTGCAAGGCAGCAGTTGTTTTTGGTCAGAGTTGTCTCTCTTGGGAAGTTGTCTTGCAGGACTATCGAGTCTTCCCTACTCGTGTCTATAGGGTTTGGAAATGATATGATGGACTATGTACTAGTTTGTACTACCCCGGAAGAGAGGCAGTCCAGTGTGACTTTTTCCCAGGATCGTCACGTCCTGCCAGAAACGTAGCATATGCATATGAGTGAGGTATCTTTTTGCTCGCTCTATTTTCTCGGCTCATCTGCAGTGATGGTACGCCTAGCATTCCCCGCCACCCGGGAGCTTGCCACCATAGGACAGGAGGTGCAATGTCCGCTGGACTGCATCTCTTCTGCGTCCATTGGAATGACTGATAGCAGACAGATGCTAAGAGCGAGGAAGGAGTGCATTTTACCAGGTGCATTCCTGCGGCTTGAACGGGCCGGGACACAAGCCCCAGCCATGTCGTAGCCTCCCATCTCAGCCGTGCTGAGATTTTGGGCGGGATTCTGGCTTAGAGGCGTTCGGCCGTAATCCCTCAGATGGTAGCTTATCAGCCAAGCACGTGGACCAAATGTCAGCGACCTGTGATTCCTCTCGAAATAGTGCGTTTGACCAGGTGACAAGCCTAGTCTTGCACGGAGATGTTGTCCGCCTAGGGAGCGGACATGGTCAAGGGTTGAGTCTCAGCAGTTCGCAGTGAGGTAGCTGATCTACTGCTTAGGGCACCCGACCGAGAACTAAGTCTTCTACAAATGATTTCATTCCTCATCGCCGTATGGGGTGGATTATCGAGCAGCTTCCCGCCCGCTTTTATCAGCGGACGGCAGAGACCTCATTCTGTGGCTTGACCGGGCGGGGCTGGAGCGTGACCCCGAGGTCCCCACCATGTCGAAGCCTCCCTTTGCATTTGTCTTGGGCTGCTTTTAGGCGGGACTTTTGGCTTAGAGGCGTTCGGCCGTAATCCCTCACCTTGACCCGTTGGCTTATCCGCCTAGTACGTGAACCAAAATGTCTGCGGCTCCTCTCGGGCTTAGCAGGATTACCGTAGAAGAGCATTGTCATTCGTAGGGTAAAGCTGACCTGTCTTCAGAGGGTTTATTTCCAGCACCCGTTCAATATTAGCCAGACCGTATCAATAGAGGGCTTTTAGTTTGTCAGTGGCCCAGTTTCTGGAGCCTGCGATTTCTGCAGGGTGAAGACCAGATTACCGTAGCAGGCGCTCTTTCATTTGGGGGTTTTGAGACTGACCTGTTTTCCGTGGGTCTAAACCAGCACATGTTCACTATTAGACCCCACGAAGGTGCTCTCTTTTGACAGTCATTCTACACTATTGGCGTGTTTAGTCAATTCTAGCCTCAGGCTCCACTCCTGATAGTGCTCTTCCGTCAATTGCTTTATCAAACACTGGATGCAGACCAACCGAGCCACAGAGGGCATAACCCCAGATTTCTGAGGGTCTAAATCCAGCACCAGTTTCATATTAGACCCCAGAGAAGTGGTCGCCTGAGATCCAACTACGAGCTTTTTAACTGCAACAACTTTAATATACGCTATTGGAGCTGGAATTACCGCGGCTGCTGGCACCAGACTTGCCCTCCAATAGATCCTCGTTAAAGGGTTTAAAGTGTACTCATTCCAATTACGGGGCCTCGAAAGAGTCCCGTATTGTTATTTTTCGTCACTACCTCCCCGTGCCGGGAGTGGGTAAGTTGCGCGCCTGCTGCCTTCCTTGGATGTGGTAGCCGTTTCTCATGCTCCCTCTCCGGAATCGAACCCTGATTCCCCGTTACCCGTTACAAACATGGTAGGCATGTCACGTACCATCGACATTTGATAGGGCAGACATTTGAAAGATGCGTCGCCGGCACATGAGGCCATGCGATCAGCACAAAGTTATCCAGAGTCACCAGTGGGGACGCCGCAACCCCGCGAGGGGAAACGACGATTGGTTTTGAACTAATAAAAGCGCTCTTTCCGCGAGGGTCGGAGCTTGGTAAGCATGTATTAGCTCTAGAATTGCCACAGTTATCCAAGTAGGATCGTGTCATCTAAGGAACCTCGACTGATTTAATGAGCCATTCGCGGTTTCACCGTGAGACAGTGTGAACTTAGACATGCATGGCTTAATCTTTGAGACAAGCATATGACTACTGGCAGGATCAACCAGATATCTGTCGGAGACGTACGTACAGCACACACCGGTCGGCGGAGGAAGGGTGTGTAAAAAGCCTTGCTGGGACGACGGCCGCAGGGACCGACTGACGGGACGGACGGTTTGTTCCACCCGTCCCTCACTCCGTCGACCTAGGACCGCCTGACAGGGGCCTTCTACACGCACCAGACGACCGACCGACCGGGCTCGCTCGAGGAGGGATGGCAGCGCTCTGTGCAGAACGGATCCCAACGACCTCGGCGACGAATTTCACTGGGACTACTAGAGACACCATTTGGCCTGCCCTTCTCCGTAGGGAGAGAACGGCAGGGCCTCGAGGCAACGATTCCTGCTTTCCATTTGCCGGTCACAAGCTCTTTGCGAGAGTCGGACCACCAGCGAGACGTACTGTCGAGCTCTGCTATAAGCCTTAGAGAAATCACCACGGACGGACCACGTTTCCTGATACGGACCAGACTAGGGCACCTCGGTGGAGGAGCCACTACCACAAACCGCACCCAAAACTAACAGTTGTGTCGATATTGTAAACACAGTATCCATACGTTGTTGTGGTTTCCATGGTTTTCTATCGAAGCGACTAGGCCTAGTGGTCGAGTCCAAATTTTTTCCGAGATTTTCAAAAATTTTCAACTTAATCTTTTTTAATATCAAAAACTAACAAACACACAACAACAACAATAACACCCACATGTTCGTTATGCTATTGTGTGTCTACACGCCAGAAAATCATATTTATTGACAAACAAACATAAAAAATTTCTAAGACGACTACCAAAGCGAGAAATTAAGAAAATTAATTAGGTCAAATTTTTTCAAAAAACTGCTGGCGTGCTAAAGGTTAAAGAAAGATTACAGAAAGTATTGGTTGAAAATCAGCTACACACAAAATGTTTGCACCTCCAGAAGATGCAGCGAATGAGCTGACAGCCCCCAGCGACTCGTAGCTGGCTGCTTGCATCTGGGTCAGCGAACCAGAGCTGACCAAGACCCTGTTCTGCCTCCAAGGGGAAACTGGATGCACATATGTATCCTTGTCTTCATCTTTCGGGATTTAGTTTCTACAGAATTGATTAGCCAGCCCCATGCCCAGCCTTTCTTTGTAACATGCAAGGCCTGTTTTAAGAGAAGACTAAATAGTTTTGCTATTCTGTTCTCCCTTTTCAGGCTCCAATTGTTGGTTTTCTTTTTCATTTGTTCTCAATCTCCCGCTACTAAGCCCTGCAAGGACTCTGCAAGCAGCACAATGTCTGTAGAATGAAATGCATTGTGTCAAAGTTTCCAGCTTGGCTGCAATATTTGCACCTTTTGGTCTGACACATCCGTTTTCAGCAAGCATTTTTAGTATCGGATTAGCCTTCCCTCTTCAATTCCTTTTCCTTAGTCTGTTGCAGCCTTTTATCCAGGATCACCGGGCGGAGGTGTACAAGGGTTCGCTGCTCAGCATCTTGATCTAAATTGTTGTTCTTGAAGCCACTTGTCCTAAATTCTCCACTCTTTGTAACGGGTTATAGTGGCTCTTCTTATATCCCTGGACATACTAAAGCAGGTGGACTTAGGTCTTCCTCACTGTGGTGTAATGCAAGGCACATCAATAAGCTCACCACTATGGGGATCACACTGTTAATCCCCACCTCATTGACCAAGCTACTGTAACACATCCTGTTTCCAGAAGCATAAGGATTCTTAGTTGGCAGTCTCTGTCAGTATATGTCACCTGACATTATCCTTTCCTTCCTCAGCCTCTGGTAAAACACTGACGGATGACCCGAAGTGAATAAATGAATTCTGATATCGACCACCGTTTATCTTTACATTAATCTTGTGTTGTATTATTTTCGTGCAGCTTCAGACATTCCTTCATGGATGTTGTCGTTGTTCCATCCTCAGTACCACACATACATCGTGATGGAGCTGCTCCAAGGTGGTGAACTCCTAGGCAGACTGAAGAAAAAAAAGTTTTTCACAGAAACTGAGGCCAGCGAGCTGATGTGGAAGCTGGTCAAGTCTGTAGAGTTTATGCACAGCCGCGGAGTGGTACATCGAGATTTGAAACCAGAGGTAAGTCGAGCAAATAATTTCCGCAGGTGCTTTTGTCCTCGTCTGCTTATTAATAAATCTGGAAAACAACAAAGACACTAGAAAATAAACTGAACGATTTTTAAAATGAGCTATTGAACATTGGAGGTCCTTCCAGGTCGAGTGCCAACATGGCTGCTGATCTGGTTCGCTCTGGAACCACAAGTGTTTTCTGTGATCTTTGTGTCTACAATTACAGTGTTACAGATTCCTCTTGGATAAACTTGTTTTATGTGTGTTTTTCCAATTGGACTTGTGCCCGTCACAGCGCCGAGATGTATTTCAATCGACATATTATAGGATAAAGTCCAACTCAGAATACACCAGAGATTTAAAGCAAACGGCCAAGATAAAAACGAGGCCGGAAAATGAATACGCAAAGGCATAATCTTCAGAGTGAACCTGCATCCGCTGTGTTGTCTATCTAATTTTTCATTGTTTACAAAAATTTTATTGTGATGTGAAATTGATAAATACATTTTTCTGGTTTTTAGAACCTTCTGTTTGAAGACAGCTCTGATAAAGCTGAACTGAAGATCGTGGACTTTGGCTTTGCTGCCATGAACCCCAAGAACGAGACGATGATGACCCCTTGCTTCACGCTGCCCTACAGCGCTCCCGAGGTTCTGAAACAGATTACCAGCCGTAAGGATGGTTACAACGAAAGCTGTGATCTATGGAGTTTGGGCGTTATCCTCGTAAGTTTGGGCAACTTTTTTCTGTTATCAATAACCCATCTAGTGACAAACCAGTTAGAATGCTTGTGACAAAGCTAGTGAGGGTAAAAGTTCAATTCCCAATCTTAACATAAAGTATATCTCAACAAAATATTTCTTAATATCTAATCTGGACCTCTCTTTAGTTAATTTGTAGCTATGCCCTCTTGTTCTTGTGGGTGGTTGTATTTTGAAAAAACTTGTTATAGTCTAATTTATCCATTCCTTTGATTATTTATAAACCTGTATTAAGTTACCTCGAATTCTTCTCTTTTCTAGACACTGTAGGCCGGTTTTTCTGAGTCTTTCCTCATTACTATCATTCTGAAAGTAAGGTCATGAAAAGTATAGAAAAAGTACAGTAAAATAAAGATCAATATTCGCATTAATCTCTGCGTCAGTCAAGCGTGTATGAGGGCGAGGAAGCAAAGCATTCTGAACATATGTTTTGCTGTACCAGAGCGACCTTGATCTTTTGTCAGACCATCCTGTCACGTCATTGGTGTGTGGCCCCGTGGACGTGTGAAACAATACAGCCCACAAAACACTATTAGGCATGCCCTTCTGTTGTCCAGGCATGCGTACCACTTGACCAGCCGTTTCCACAACATCCCAAAATAGAGATGTAGAAATTGATGGATTTAATATCTGATCTCTTATCAATTAAAAAGTCTAGTCATGCAAAATAAAACCTACTTTCTTTACATTTCAGTATTCCATGCTGTCTGGTAAAGCACCATTCCAGGATTCTGCCGAGCCGGACTCAGCTCTGACCATCATGAAGAGGATTAAGGAGGGAGAGTTTGACCTCTCAGGCCCCGTGTGGGCAGAAGTGTCCGCCTCAGCGAAGCAGCTTATCCGAGGTATGTATATATTATGAAAAACCACCGTCATTATCAATTTTCTAATCTGAGTAGTTAGTGGGAGGAAATTATGGGTTAAGGTTGGCCAGGACCACTGTCCTGTTTAGAGTATTGCCAGACTGGGAGTATGTTGTTAACTCGTTACAGTCTGACCTTAAGGATTAGATTTGTGTGTTAACGCTCTACAGTCTGACCTTAAGGATTAGATTTGTGTGTTAACGCTCTACAGTCTGACCTTAAGGATTAGATTTGTGTGTTAACGCTCTACAGTCTGACCTTAAGGATTAGATTTGTGTGTTAACGCTCTACAGTCTGACCTTAAGGATTAGATTTGTGTGTTAACGCTCTACAGTCTGACCTAAAGGATTAGATTTGTGTGTTAACGCTCTACAGTCTGACCTTAAGGATTAGATTTGTGTGTTAACGCTCTACAGTCTGACCTTAACGATTAGATTTGTGTGTTAACGCTCTACAGTCTGACCTAAAGGATTAGATTTGTGTGTTAACGCTCTACAGTCTGACCTTAAGGATTAGATTTGTGTGTTAACGCTCTACAGTCTGACCTTAAGGATTAGATTTGTGTGTTAACGCTCTACAGTCTGACCTTAAGGATTAGATTTGTGTGTTAACGCTCTACAGTCTGACCTTAAGGATTAGATTTGTGTGTTAACGCTCTACAGTCTGACCTAAAGGATTAGATTTGTGTCTTAACGCTCTACAGTCTGACCTAAAGGATTAGATTTGTGTCTTAACGCTCTACAGTCTGACCTAATGGATTATATTTGTGTGTTAACGCTCTACAGTCTGACCTAATGGATTAGATTTGTGTCTTAACGCTCTACAGTCTGACCTAAAGGATTAGATTTGTGTCTTAACGCTCTACAGTCTGACCTAAAGGATTAGATTTGTGTCTTAACGCTCTACAGTTTGACCTAAAGGATTAGATTTGTGTCTTAACGCTCTATAGTCTGACCTAAAGGATTAGATTTGTGTCGTAACGCTCTACAGTCTGACCTAAAGGATTAGATTTGTGTCTTAACGCTCTACAGTCTGACCTAAAGGATTAGATTTGTGTGTTAACGCTCTACAGTCTGACCTAATGGATTAGATCTGTTTTTGATACATCCAACAATCATTTGGTTTCCATTGTCTTTTAGAATTGAACGTTTATCATTTGTTTCACATTGTTTTTGTGAATGTCAGGATAAACTGTTATTGTTTTAAAAAGATAAGTCCGTCAGTTTTGTGGTTGTTGTTGTTGTTGAATGCCCCCAATGAGTATGTTTACTCTTTTCTGTGCGCCCTGAAGGAGGCGTTATGTGACAGTTTTTAGTAGCTTTTCTCACACTCCGAGCGTGCTCATGAAGGTGGACCAAGGTCCGCCAGGCAGTTGTGCTAAGCTTGGTTTAAAGCGTATTGCTGACTGCTACACAGATTAAATCAGCTCCTCACTAAGTTATTTAGACTGTCATGAAACAACTTGTTTCCAAAGGAAAACTGCATGACAGTGAGAGGGTCTGTATGTTCACATGACCCTGACTAACATGGTCTGATCAGCACGTTTTGTGTGACCAGACATTAGTCTCCTCTTCCTTCAATTTTAAGGTAATAAAGACGGGAAAGTCTGGCTTAATTCAGACATATCTTGACCTAGTTATATTTACATTTATTTGTGCATGTTCATGAATTTGAATGTTGCTTGTTTTGGATTTTAGCTCATGGGAAATGTTTGATATTTTTATCTTTAGGTCTTCTCACGGTGGAGCCTAAAAAGCGTCTCGGCATGCAGGACCTGCTCAGACATAAGTGGCTTCGAAAGAACGTCAACTCACCAATGTCCCACACTCCTCTCAAAACTCCAGGTGTCCTGAACTCTTACAGCAACATAGTGCACAACCAGATCAACCACACCATGGAAGCATTCCACCAAGCCACAAGAGATGGGTTTCAACTCCAGGAAGTGGCAACAGCGCCCCTGGCTAGACGCAGGAAACAGAAGAACTCGGTGGACACCCGAAGCAGCTCCACAGACAGCAGTAACTCTAGCTCCACAACATCATCGCTTGGCACCGCCCAGTCTCCTGCCAGACAGTCCCCGCTGCAGGCAATCTCCAGAAATTCCAGCGCTTCAAGTATCTCCCAGAGTTCCGTGGGTAGCATGGGATTTGTGCCAACAAACATGAACATCAGCCCTTCAGCATTGGCCACGTCTTCTTTGATCCGGAGGTTGACTCCGGAAATGTCTCAAGGATCATTTGGTGGATCCTCTTTGGCACCTTCGTCGGCAGCTTCCAGTGGCAGCGGTGCATACTCCTCTAGTGCACCAATTAGAACTTCACCATTTCACAGTGACTCATCCTCAGGATCTCCAAAACCACTATCAGTTATTCACATTTCTTCAATTGATAGCATAGATGAGGACACAGAGGCAATCACCAACAGAAATGCAGCAATGGGAAAAAATAAGCAAATCAAGAAGGAACACAATAACATACATAACCTACTTCCATTCCGACTCACCAGAGGCCTTAAGAGAAGGATGGACGAGGGAGCTGTCCATGATTGGGAGGGTGTTGCGGATGATTGTGATCGGGATTGTGTGATTGTAGAAAACAATTACCCTGCTCACAGACACAACCAAAGTGCTTTCAAACGTCTCAAGTCCGAGACAATAGTCATAGATTGACAGGGTGTTTTGTAAGTCATGTCGTAGGATATGGGTTTGCATGAATTATGTATTTGGAATGTCAGGTTTTTGAGCTAAAGGGCAGGAGCCCATAGGTCGCTAGATCAATAACTGAATGTCAGGATTTGGATTCAGATATCATTAGTTTTGCTGAGTCCAATTATGTATTTTATTAGAATATAGGATTTCACAAAATTGGTTTGGATGGATTGAAATCTGTGCTATAGTCATAGTTTAGATTTCATAATTCTGGTTTCAATTAGACAAGGATAAATCGTGGTTTGGATTTAATAATCCTATCCTGGTTTACATTGAACAATTATGTATGGTGTGATCTTATTTTTCATTTCAAAATGTTTGTTGGAATGTCTGTATTTTTCATGTCACAATCTTGGTTGCATTAGCTTTCTTTTTCTCATTACATGAACAGCATACAATGCTACCACTGCAGCTTGACTCCTTGCAGAAAGCCTGTGCTAAATTAATTACACATTTGTGTACCAACAATGTCTGTAGCACTTTATTTTCGCATGATGAAGTTGAAAATTCTTTTGTGCAGGATTAATATGTTGCAGTAGTTCAATTCTTTCTTCTAATTTTAACCGTTATTGCACTACGGTCAAGAACTAGCCAACCAACTCGTCTTCAAAAACGGTATTTGGAAAAAAAATAATTGTTTGTTGAACGGTGACGCTCCCGACAGCCATTTTCTTTATGCTGAATACGTCACCATATATACACGATATTTTGCCGCTTAAAGTATCGTATGTTAGATTACAAATGGCTTTTGAACAATTTTAATTTTGTATACACTGTTTGGAGCAAGCCGACTTTTGCGAAAGATGAAGTAGGTTGTTGGGAAAGATCTTTATCGAGTAGATCTGTTTATTTTGTTTGCTTAGATGAAAGAACTACGTTTGAATTGGAAACTAATAGTTGTGTCGATATTCTAAACACAGTACCGATACGTTGTTGTGGTTTCCATGGTTTTCTATCGGAGCAACTAGGCCAACTGGTCGAGTCCAAATTTTTTCCCCGAGATTTTCATAAATTTTCAACTTTATCTTTTTGTATCTCAGAAACTAACAAACACACAACAAAAACAATAACACCCACACGCTCATTATTCAAAGAAAATCGTATTTATTGACAAACAAACAGCAAGAAATTAAGTTAATTAATTAGGTAAAATTTTGTCATTAAAAAATGTGGTGTGCTAAAGGTTAAGAAACCCCCTGTCCAGTTGTGTCAAAACTGCTGTCTTCCAACTGCCGCAAATATTAAAAATATCGAGGAATATGTGTATACAGTTCTTTGATATTGTCATGGCTTGGGAAAAGTGAAGATGTGAGAAATAGAAGTTCTGATTAAGTCAGTGTTGTACTTAAAATAGATAGGTTAATGATTTAAGTACAGGCTGGGAATGGTAAGGACTTATGTAAGCAATTGCTTTGCAAATGTAGGGGGCTTGTGAAATGTAAGGCTTTAACAATGTAGGGGGCTTGTGAAATGTAAGGATGCATTAAATGGTAGTTGTTATGAAGCCAGTGTTTTTATTTAAATATGTGGGTTGATGTTAGTACAGGGTTTGACAAATGTAAGTTCTTGGGAAATGTAAGGGTTTATGTAAGCAATGGCTCAACAAATGTAGTGAAAGTAAGGCTTTAACAATGTAGGGGTTTGGGAAATGTAAGTATCTGTGTAAAGTAAGAATTTTGAAATGTTTTTAATTAAACAAATGAAAATGTTTATAAAAGTATAACTTAATAAAAATAAAAACTTCCAAAAAGTAGAGGCTTTTCAATTGAAATGTCTGTGATGGTCAGTCTGATGGTTAGTCTGTGATGGTCAGTCTGTGATGGTCAGTCTGTGATGGTCAGTCTGATGGTCAGTCTGATGGTTAGTCTGTGATGGTCAGTCTGTGATGGTTAGTCTGTGATGGTTAGTCTGATGGTTAGTCTGATGGTTAGTCTGATGGTTAGTCTGTGATGGTTAGTCTGATGGTTAGTCTGATGGTCAGTCTGTGATGGTTAGTCTATAATGGTTAGTCTGTGATGGTCAGTCTGTGATGGTTAGTCTGTGATGGTCAGTCTGTGATGGTCAGTCTGTGATGTTTAGTCTGTGATGGTTAGTCTGTGATGGTCAGTCTGTGATGGTTAGTCTGTGATGGTTAGTCTGTGATGGTCAGTCTGTGATGGTTAGTCTATAATGGTTAGTCTGTGATGGTTAGTCTGTGATGGTTAGTCTGTGATGGTTAGTCTGTGATGGTTAGTCTGTGGTGGTTAGTCTGTGATGGTTAGTCTGTGATGGTTAGTCTATGATGGTTAGTCTGTGATGGTCAGTCTGTGATGGTCAAGTTTTAGCAAATGTAGATGCTTGTGAAATGTAGAATTTGTGAAAAGCTTAGCAGATGTACTGTCTTCTGTACAGCCAGATGTACAGTTATTAAAAATCAGAATCTGTGATTTTAGGAACAATGAAATAATTTGTTTAAATGGTGATTTTTACAAGACATAATAAGGTTTATCCCTTTGACCTAGTCCATAAAATTCCATTCCTCTTTGCGCCTGAGTAAATGGATCTCTTCTTCTGCGTTCAGGCTTTTTGGTCATGCTAGATCTGTAGTCCAGTCACTGGGAGGAAGTCCATTGTTCTCTTCAGGTTCGGGTGGCATCCCCACAGCTTCTGCGTCACTCGACTCAACCTGGCCAAGTTTAGCATCTTAGGTCTCTGTATATTGGGCAGTCCTGTAAGATGTGTTCAGGGGTCTGGACTCCGCTTCCGTCCGGGCAGTCACTCATGTGTGATCTCTTGACCCAATAGTCTGCAATGACCTGTTCTCAGGTGAAAGACCATCTAAATTAAATTTGTCAGCCTCCAAATCCTTGAGAATACTTTCAACGACTTTTATTCTTCTTCTTTTTCTTCTTCGTTTGTTCTCAATCTCCCACTACCAAACCCTGAAAGGGCTTAAGTAGCAGAATGTAGTCCAGAGAACGGAATGCGTTGTCGTCGTTTTACAGCTTGGCTGCGATATTTGCACCTTTCGGTCCAACATATCCGACTTCAGCAAGCATTTTTTTAGTACCGGGTTAGCATTCCCTCTTCGATCCCTTCTCCTTAGCCAGTCTGCCCTACTGCAGCCTGTTATCCAGGATCACCGCTTGGAGATGTAGAAGGGTCTTGGCAGCTCTGGTTCGCTGGCCCTGATGTTAGCAGTCAGCTATGGGTCGCTGACCACTGCAGCTTATGCGCTGCTCAACATCTTGATCCCAGACTTTTGTTCAATTGTTAGCTTTTTAGAACAGCCATTTCCCAAATTTTTAAAACGCCTTTCCAAAACTTGTTATGAGTCTGTCGCATTTCTTCTGTTTCCCTGATGAGCGTCTGTCTGTTCTGAGTTCACCGTATAGCAGCTGCTTGGGGAGGCACTCATTGGCATGCGAACATGTCCCATCCATCTTATCTAGGCTTTCTGCAAAAGTGTATAGGTGCTCAACATGTTTTGAGTTGTTAAGAATATCGGATATAGTCTGTTTTGGTATTATTGTGTGTTAAGTCAACCATAAACCATTCCACAGTATGCATGTATGGTCTTCTACTTCGTACGCTGTCAAACGTCAACCTGTATTTTTTCAAAGAAAGCAGCGGTCAGTCACCCTGAGGCTGTCGACACTGCCGCATGTATGGTCTAATGCAGTGTTTCCCAACCACCAATCCCTGGACTGGTGCCAGTCCGCAAATAAGTGGTTGCGCCTTAATTCGTTTGCTGCCACGGACGACTAAAGTTGTCCAAACTCAAATTTCATTTACAGTGCCACGGACGACTATTGTTAACAAGTGGTGTGAGGTTTTTTTCACAGCGATTTTCGCTACACACCGGTTTTACTTTACCCGAATGTTACCGCCATAAGTTAGATAGGTCTACAAAATGGCTATGCATGTGGTTTGATCATTTTAACGCAGACAGTCCAAAATGTAACGTTTTTATTGCATTTTTACAATACGGAAACAAACACTTCACAATGAGCGATGTAGCTGATGATGCCCAGATCTATAATGACTCTGATTCCGACTTTTTAGCTAATTCTAGGGATTTAACGAACTCAAATCTGATATAGAACTGAACTGATTCAAGTGATAAAGATGATAATTGGTCGACAGGAGATAGTCCCTGTAAAACTGATCGTGTCCAAAAAATGCAGTGGCACTAGGCTGAAAAAAGTGTGGCAGCGAAACGGTTAAGCCACAAACTGCGGAGATCGGCATGGTGTGATCCAAGCTCTGATTGGCTAATGTTTTAAACTCAAATGAGGTCAGATACACAAGTATCCCTACTTTTCAAGCACAAGAGCTCATCTATATCTGGACACATGTTTGCTTATCAAGTGAGGTTTTCGGGGGAAATACCTACAAATTTTGCATTCTTAAATTAGGTCATTAGAATATTGATAACAAGTTTTAGAGGTTAATTTATCTGCTAAATATGCGTTGTGGTATTTCGGAGGCCATGTTTTTTTCTGTGCGTTATTCCGTTGTCAAATTTCAATCTCCACGAGATGGAGACAAAAACCTAAAATAGCATAAGCTCAACTTTTTTCACATTTGTCCTATTTTTAGCGGCCCACAAAAAATGTTTCCTGTTTGTACAGGTCCGCATGTGTAAAAAGGTTGGGAAACACTGTTGTAATGGTTTATGTTCTTCAATGAAAAATCTAAAACATTTATTGAAACTGCTTTCAATTTAGCAGCTGAACTGGCAATATTTTGTTTTGTGAAAATGGCTTGTTACTCCGTTCCAAAAATCGTGCCCATCTTTAGTGATTTATTATTTTATATCCTTATTTTATATTGTATTTCCCTTTGCATCACATTGTTAGAGAAATGGCATTGCAGAACATTTTTTTTTTAAATTTAAAATATTTATCTTTGATGTTCTTCGTGATCTTAGTTGGCCTGTCTTAGTCTTAGTCAACCTGTCTTAGTTTACCTGTACTTCTACAGGCACAAATACCTCTATGCAGGTACCAGTTATTGCATGAGCTGGATGTAGGTTGTAGGAAGATTTTCTGCTTAGCAGGCTAGTCTCGAGCAGCATATTACTCCGCTGTATTGGGTGTTTAACCAATGCATGAGTCATTCTTAATAGACTCAAACACTAGAGTAAAGTAGACTCACAGCGTAATCTATGCTGCTCTTAAAAAACCACCTAACCATGACCGGTGTTATGGCCGGGTCACACAGTCGTCTCTTACGACATGCTCTCTGTGGGGCAGTGGTGCTATTCTTGTCCTTGTCATACACAAAGACCACGTGATGTTGTGTCCAATCCAATCCAACTTTTTCTACTTGATCTTCTGCTGCAATAGTTGTTGTCGTTCTCGTTCCAACAGTATTTCGTTGCATCTGGTCAACAAACATGAAATGGACCGTAGACACTACCATAAGGTTTCAAGTCTGGAATTGATACTATTAGTTGCGTACTATGTTTTTGAAACCATGCAGTAGGACTGATTCTACATTGGTGTTGAAGGTTTGCAGTCTGGATGTCATACTCTTGTGTGCCAGATTTCTGAGACGTATAGTCGGTCTGATTGTACTTTAGTGTTGAATAGCTATACCTTTTTTTCGTCTTCGTAAACATATACTTTCAACCATTAGGCGTTGTCATCTGTCATTTTTCAACCACAAATCCGATTGTATTAAATATTTGGTTTCCTTCTAATTTATTCTATTATTTGCTCATTTTCGTATTTATTTTCTGTGCCAAGAACATATTGCATTCACGTGCCAAATAATTGTTTTCTTTAATACGATGGGGAATAAAAAAAGTAATCTTAATATTAAATATTTACAAAATATGCCATATTACGGATATTTCTTTATTCCTCGTATATTTATTTTGCAATAATAGTCATCCGTAGCAAATATTGGCTAGTTGGAGCGTGTTCAGCATAGCTCCTTGTGAAATTCACTATAAGCCAGTCAATGCTTTGAAATAATTTAATTTTCCATTGCCACGTTTGGGGTCTTCTAAGAGTGACATGCCAAAGATAGACCCTGCATGTGGCTAGCTCAGTCTTTCTCAAACTATTTACCTTGGAGTAACACTTGAAATAATGTACAGATCTCAGGGAACCATTGTTGAACAGTTGCTATGTGTACAAACCACGATACATTAGTGTGATTAGCCAATCGTCTATATAATAATGTCAAAATGTCTGTCGTTGTTGGAGCCAGTTGGCTGCTTCGATTAATACATGCCTGTGTTGTTCTAAGATTTATCTTATGTCATATCTATCCATCTGCCATGCAGTCTTCCTCGTGTCTTGTAGCCATATCGTCTTGCATTGTAAGCCATCAGCGGAGGTTGATCTGATCAGACTGCATTCTCATGAGATGAATAAACCCTCGTATTTCGAATGTAATGTTTTTGAAAGTCATCATTTCTCTCTACTGAAGATCCTCATCTCTCTATCTCTACTCATCAAGACACGATGACCTTTCTCAAATACTTCATTCCTACGCTGTCTAGTCTTGTTCTCATGTTTCAGTCCATTATGGATGTGGCCAGGCCACGGATTTGACTAGAATTCAGACTAGTTGATGGCTTACACATGTATCCACGGATACCTGTTGTGGTTTTCCATTTGGATGGGTTCAATGAGTTGAAGGGTGGGAAGACATTGACCAGTTGAAGTGAGACAGAAAGGGTAGGGAGGGTAATCGCAACGACGTTGGGAGTGAGAGAGGAAAAGAGTGCAAGAAGAGAGTTTTTGAATGAAGAACTTACATAATTATCGCTGGCAGCTCCAGGTACCCTTGCATGTTCGAGTTATTATATAGAATATAAAATTGAGTGCGTTTGCCTATATTTGGTAATGGTATTTGCATTGTACTGTCAACAGAAGACGGGGTCTTTCATACTGTATAATTATTCGCCCTTTGATGGACCGAGTTATTCTTGAAGCCTGATGCGGCATTTGAAACAACTGATCTTTCAGCTTGTTCTCAGCGTAGTTCAAGCATTGGGAGAACTCTCAAAGTCTTTCATTATACTCTTTGACAATGTCTACATTTGGCACAGTGTCAAAAAGGTTGATGCATACAGACAACTCTTTCATATGTATATACAAAATTTAAATATAGTTGTCTACCTTGAATAAAATGTATGTAAATGAGCTCCCTTGAAATCATCATCTACAAATGATGTCTTGATTTGAAAATAAAATATATTTGACATTTTTTCACTTGTTCTGTTTATTTTGCACTTGTTCTATTTTTCTACATTTTATCTTTTTTTTTTTTTAAACGAGAGATTATAGTTGGGCTGTCTTTCAAAGGGGAGAGGAGAATCTGGTCAGGCAAAACATACCAATCGGACATGTTAGTCAGGGTCTGGCAAAATATACTGATCAGACATGTTCAGGTCAGGTCAGGTCATCCCGTAACCGGTGAGATCGTTGGGGTACAAATGAAGACATCCTCACAACCCCATGCCACATTTCTCTTTCAGCGGCCGCTGCCTGTGCCTCTTCTGGTCAGAGATTGGTCCATTCTTTTATGTTGTCCTCCCATCTCTTTTTGAGATGGCCTCTTCATCATCTACCTCGTACCTTTCCGTGGAGAATTGTATTTGGAAGACCATTTGATCTCGATATGGGACCATACTAAGCGAGTTTCCTTTTTTTGACAGTTGCCTAGAGGTCTTCAAAAGGCCCTATTGCTGTTGTTACTCTATCTCGTATTTCCTCATTTGTAACAACTCAATCTTTGTACTTGACATTTAAAAGTCTTCGGAAACATCTCATCTCCAAGGCCTGTATCATTCGTTGAAGGTCAGCTGTAACTGTCCATGTCTCACAAGCATAGAGAAATATTGACAGGACCAGTGTACGCATTAATCTAATTTTCGTGCTTAGTGCTAACCGTTTATCTTGCCAGATTTTGTTAAGCTGTGCAAGCGCCGCTATTGTCTGTGTTATTCTGGCCAACACCTCACATTTTTAGACATGTTAAGGTCAAACAAAACATACTGATGAGACATTTTTAGTTCACGTCAATCAAAATATACTAAGTGCCCCACCTCACTTCCACGCCCGTCTCCCTGGAAACAGAATGTTTTATAGAGTCTGGCTATCAAGAACAGGGATCGATGTGATCTCTGTAGTGATTGACACGCAGATGAAGCAAAGTAAAACACAATCATCTGATGGACTCTGCAGCAACTCACCACTTATGACCTTTTCAGGGCATACAAAAGAGGAAACTTACTCAACAACAACAAGGTTTTCCAGCATGGCATGCCGGTCAACATCAGTCAAATCTCTGTCTTTCATTCAGCTCGGCATGTCATGCTACATTTTAAAATTTTGCCCGCTTCATTTTAGTCCGTTGAGTGATTAGTTATATTTTTTTTAACAACTTTTATTCCAGTTTTGAAGATGATCAACATTTTTTATTGCAATTAAATTTGTCAAACACTAGAGAAATAATCTAAGTAAACGTACGAGAGGCATTCAAGTCAAACCAGAACTTTTTGTTCAAGTTCTACCTGAATGGGTTATAGCGTGCTAGAACTACTATCATTAGTTAGGGGCACTTGTGTCCTATTACTGCTAGGTGACCCACTTGCCGTGAGACAGTCATGTGACAGATAAATAAAAATGGCGGACCATCAGTGCTTGCATGGAACAGTGTGTTGTGGTGAAGTTTCTTGTGAAAGAAGGCGTGAAACCTGCGGAAATTTACAGAAGACTGCATTTACAATACGGTGATGAGACACTCAGCCGCAGTAGGACATTTAAATGGTGTAAACGTTTTAGAGAAGGCCGTACATCCGTGAATGATGATCCCGGCTGTGGTGGCTCTCAATCCACCAGTCATTCCTGTGAATATCCAGATTGTGGAATGCCTTATCCTGGAAAATGGACGCATAACCTGTCACGAAATTGCACAAGAGGCAAGTCGTTCTCTGGGTAAGTTGAACACTTATTCATGAACATTTGCATTTTTGGAAGGTTAGTGCACGTTGGGTGCCAAAACAGCTTTTCAAACCTTTTCCACCTGTTTGGTACCCTAAAAGAATTCCTGGTAGGTCAGCATCTCAACACTGATGACGAGGTGAAACAGGCTGTCCTGGATTGGTTCGAACATACTGACAAATCTTTCTACACTGAATCTTTTTAAGCATTACTTAAAAAGTGCATAAACATCAAAAAATAAAATGGCATTTTGACTACTTGAAATTTTAATTGTTTTCCTTACACAAAAGTCCCGGTTTGACTTGAACGCCCGTCATATATGTACTAATATAGACAACATACCAGATTTTCCGTATTATATGCAAATTATTTGGAATGCACCTTTTGATTAATACAATCTTGGAAAGGGAGGGAATAACATTCTGATATATAGGGAATAACATTCTGATATATAGGGAATAATATTCTGATATATAGGGAATAATATTCTGATATATAGGGAATAATATTCTGATATATAGGAAATAGGAGGTATTGGACAGGAAAGATCGAGGATCTATGATAAAATACCTGCTATGGCAGAATACAAGCAAACCAACAAAAGCGGAAATTTTGAGAACCGGTGTTTTTCCTATGACAGTAAACGGCTGCAAAACATGGACAGTTACCCAAACCTCATGGTAGAAAATCGAGTCGAAATATTATAGAAAGGTCTTCAGAATATCATGGATCGAAAAAAAAATACGTTAAGCAAAAGTTGGGCATAGAGAACAGGTTTATAAATTCCAGCATGAACAGGAAATTGAAACACTTTGGTCGCATCAAAAGACACAGAGGTCTTGACAGAACGGTAATAGTAAAATGGTGTTGACCAAGAGTGGAAGACCAAGAAGGGGATGGCAACAAGACGTCAAGGCATGCTTGGACATGACTCTGGAGATTTGGCAAGAGAGGTAGAGGCAGATCAAGAAGGTGATGTCAACAAGACGTAAAGGCATGCTTAGACATGACTCTGGGGGCAGACCAAGAAGGGGATGGCAACAAGACTTCAAGGCATGCTTGGACATGACTCTGGAGATTTGGCAAGAGAGGCAGAGGCAGATCAAGAAGGTGATGGCAACAAGACGTCAAGGCATGCTTAGACATGACTCTGGAGGCAGACCAAGAAGGGGATGGCAACAAGACGTCAAGACATGCTTGGGCATCACTCTGGAGATTTGGCAAGAGGTGCAGAGGTAGACCAAGAAGGTGATGGCAACAAGATGTCAAGGAATGCTTGGGCAGGACTCTGACGCAGGCTGGAGATTTGGCAAAGGATCAAGTTTCTTTCAAGCACACGCCACCCACCTATATAATCTTCTGATATGGAAGGAAAGGCAGCAAAGAAGCGAACTGGTCACCCGCATCAAAACAAACTGAGACGTAGAACAGGGAAGTTTGCACAACGCCACCTGTCGACAGTGTCTCCTGCAGGGTCAGGCCACCTCAAACTTTCAAAACAGAAGACACAAAGTCAGCGTGTGCCAGGTTCAGTATTTGAAGATTTAGTCACAGAGAGTATATGCGTTCTTGAAGAAGACGCGGCTCTTGTTCAGCACACTCTTTGAATTATCACTTAAAGCAGAGGTTCTTAAACTGTACTGGTCCTGGAACATAACTCTTGAATGGATTTATTGGGATTAAGATGCTGAGCAGCGCATGAGCTGCAGTGGTCAGCGACTCGTAGCTGACTGCAAGCGTCAGGACCAGCGAACCTGAGCTGCCAAGACCCTTCTGCACCTCCACGCGGTGATCCTAGATAACAGGCTACAGTAGGGCAGACTGGCTAAGGAGAAGGGATCGAAGAGGGAATGCTAACCCGGTACTAAGAAAATGTTTGCTGAAGTCGGATGTGTTGGACCGAAAGGTGCAAATATCGCAGTCAAGCTAAAAACTACGACACAACGCATTCCGTTCTCTGGACTACATTCTGCTACTTAAGCTATTTTTCTGAGTTTGGTAGCGGGAGATTGAGAACGAACGAAGCTAAGCCAAATCAAGCCAAGCCAAGCCAAAATCAAGCGAAACCATTCCAAATCCAACCAAGCCAAGCCAAATCAAGCATAGCCAAACCAAATCAAACCAAGCCTAGCCAAATCAAACCAATGGAGTATTCATACTTACATTTTTGAATACAGGGTCCAATGCCCCAGTTTTCGAACCGACTGAGTTAGCCTTTTTATGTTGTAGTTTGCATATATTTGTCAGGAAATTACGAACACTCATCAACTGAATCGTGAGATTGTACGGAGAATACCAGCAGGCTGGCTCAGTTTTTACCAAATCAAACCCATCCGTCAGCAGATGAAAAACGACAAGACGAGATCTCATATATTTGAGAGCGCGGCCATTCCTGCCATAATATATGTCTGTCAGGTCTGGAACCTCAGAAAAAACAGATGCTGACAGACTTGGAGTGACCCAACGAGTGATGGAGCGAAGAACACAGTCAGTCTCACTGAAAGACCGCATGCACAGAACTGGCATTAGGCGCCAGATCGCTTTGAACAACGTCGTGGAAACAACACTATTAAGAAAATGCAGATGGGCTGGTCATGTTATACGCTTGTCTGACAACCGATGGACATATAGATGGGCGGGTCATGTTATACGCTTGTCTGACATCCGATGGACATACAGATGGGCGGGTCATGTTATACGCTTGTCTGACAAGTGATGGACATACAGATGGGCGGGTCATGTTATACGCTTGTCTGACAAGTGATGGACATACAGATGGTCGGGTCATGTTATAGGCTTGTCTGACAACCGATGGACATACAGATGGGCTGGTCATGTTATACGCTTGTCTGACAAGTGATGGACATACATATGGTCGGATCATGTTATAGGCTTGTCTGACAACCGATGGACATACAGATGGGCGGGTCATGTTATACGCTTGTCTGACAAGTGATGGACATACAGATGGTCGGGTCATGTTATACGCTTGTCTGACATCCGATGGACACACAGATGGTCGGGTCATGTTATAGGCTTGTCTGACATCCGATGGGTATACAGATGGTCGGGTCATGTTGTACGCTAGTCTGACAAGTGATGGACATACAGATGGTCGGGTCATGTTAAAGGCTTGTCTGACATCCGATGGAAACACAGTCATGTACTGGTGGTCCTACAATTTACAACGGCCTCCAGGACGTCCACCAATGAGACGGAGAGATTGCCTGCGAGAGGTTCTTGGTACGACGTGGTTTTCCAGGGCAAAGGACACATATGTATTTAGATATCATTAGGCTACCTGGGCATCAGACATCCAATGTCTGATTGAATACTAGGATCACAAGTTACAATTTACTAAAGTTTGCATATTTTACTTATTTTATTCCATGTACTCTATCTATGTGTCTTATCTGTCTGCTCGTCGGACCCTCCGTCTATCTGTCTGTCTGTTAATCAATATGTATATATATAAATGTCTGTCTTATGTATGTCTATCTAATTGTCTGTCGGTCGGTCCGTCCATCCGTGCGTCCGTATGTCAATCAATGTGTCTATCTATCTGTCTGTCTTCTGCCTGCCTTCCTGTCTATCTGTCTGTCTGCTGTCTGTCTACATATCTGCCTGTCTGCTTGCCTGTCTGTCTGTCTTCTGCCTATCTTCCTGTCTATATATCTGCCTGTGTATTGTTTGTTTGTCTGTCTGTCTGCATATCATTCTGTCTGCCTGCCTGTTTGTCTTCTGTCTGTTTTCCTGTCTATCGGTCTGTTTGTCTTCTGCCTGCCTGTCTGTCTGTCTTTTGCCTGTTTCACTATCCATCTGTCTGTCTGTATGTCTTCTGCCTGCCTGTCTGTCTGCATATCTGCCTGTCTGTATGTCTTTTTGTCTTCTGCCTGTTTTCTTGTCTATCTGTCTGTCTTCTGCCGGTCGGTATGCATGTCTATCTTCTGCTTGTCTGCCTGTCTGTCTGCTTGCTTGTCTGCCTGCTTGTCTGCCTGCCTATCTTCTGCCTGCCTGCCTGTTTTCCTATCTATCTGTATGTCTGTATGTCGGTCTTCTGCCTGCCTGCCTGTATGTCTGTCTGTCTTCTGCTTGCCTGCCTGTCTGTCTGTCTATCTGACTGTCTGTCTGTCTTCTGCTTGCATGACTATCTGTCTGTCTTCTGCTCGCATGACTGTCTGTCTGTCTTCTGCCTGCCTTCATGATAAAGGGGCCAAGAGAGGTCTATAGACGTCTATCTGTATGGCAAAAACAAGAATAGCATCGCTGCCCACAGAGAACATGTCGTAAAAACCAGCTAACTGTGTGGCATGACATAACACCTGCCATAATTAGGGAGTTAAGAGCAGCATAGAAGGCGCCTAACAGTCTGTGGGTCTTCTTTGCTCTAGTGTTTGAGTCTATTAAGATTGACTCGCACATCGGTTAACCACCCTCCAAGTAATTGGTTGAATACGGGCCCTGCAGAATCTTCTAAGCTAGTATATATATAAAGACGTTAAGTCAAGTCAAGTCAAGTCTAGTCAAGTTAAGTAAAGTAAAGTAAAATCTAGTCTAGTTAAGTCAAGTCTAGTTGTCAAGTTATATCAAGTCTAGTCTAGTCTAGTCAAGTCGTCTAGTGTAGTCAAGTCAAGTCTAGTCTAGTCAGGTTAAGTCAAGTCTAGTCAAGTCAAGTCAAGTCTAGTCAAGTCAAGTTAAGTCTAGTCAAGTCTAGTCAAGTCACGTTAAGTAAAGTAAAGTCAAGTCTAGTCAAGTATAGTCAAGTCTAGTCAAGTCTAGTCAACTCAAGTTAAGTCACGTTAAGTTAAGTCAAGTTAAGTCAAGTCTAGTTAAGTCAAGTCTAGTCAAGTTTAGTCTAGTCAAGTTAAGTCAAGTTAAGTTAAGAGTGCAGCGGGGATGTGAGGCAGGAGAGCGGTCCAAGAAGGGATTATTTTTAAGGCCATCGACTTCCACAATGATCCTGGGTAGCACACTGTTAAGGGACCATCATTCATTGACAAACAACCAACACAGGGGCCGAGAAATCGAGTGACGACAAGCTAATCATGTCATGACACAAATGCCATGTCCGTTGTAAGCGCGACTCGAACCACGGACAGCCAGCCTAGCTGACAAGGCTGTGTGATAATTAGGTTGATAAGGATGCTAGTACGACGAGGCAGTAACTGCTGGACAAGTCCATGTATGATTGTGTGTCACAGCGGTTCTCAGTCTTCGTTAATGTCGGCACGCCTTGCTAAGCCTGCACGATGTGGTACTGAGTGCTTAGAACTGCTGCTGTTGTCGGTGGGGATGTTGGGGGTGCTGTTGGATTTGTTGGTGGGGTATTATTGGAGTTGTTGGTGTGGCTGATGTTGGAGTTGTTCGTGAATTTGTTGTTGGAGTTGTTGTTGGAGTTGTTGTTGGAGTTGTTGGTGGGGTTGTTGTTGGAGTTGTTGGTGAAGTTGTTGTTGGAGTTGTTGATGGGGTTGTTGTTTGAGTTGTTGGAGTTGTTGGTGGGGTTGTTGTTGGAGTTGTTGATGGGGTTGTTGTTTGAGTTGTTGGAGTTGTTGGTGGGGTTGTTGTTGGAGTTGTTGATGGGGTTGTTGTTGGAGTTGTTGGAGTTGTTGGTGGGGTTGTTGTTGGAGTTGTTGGTGAAGTTGTTGTTGGAGTTGTTGGTGGGGTTTTTGTTGAAGTTGTTGTTGGAGTCAGTGGGGTTGTTGTTGGAGTTCTTGGTGAGGTTGATATTGGTGGAGTTGCTATTGGTGGAATTTCTATTGGTGGAGTCTGTTTACAGGGTCGCCACTTGCAGGCGGATTGGGATATCGGCCACTTATGGGTCACTGGCATGGATGCAAACAGCAGCTATGGGTCACTGACATGGATGCAAACAGCAGCTATGGGTCACTGACATGGATGCAAACAGCAGCTATGGGTCACTGACATGGATGCAAACAGCAGCTATGGGTCACTGACATGGATGCAAACAGCAGCTATGGGTCACTGACATGGATGCAAACAGCAGCTGTGGATCGGTGGCTGCTGTCAGCTCAATCCCTACTACAACCTTGGCCTTATTACGGGCATTCAACAACAACAACAACAACAACAACAACAACATGATTTGTCAAGAGAAGTTGTCTTATATATCATCCAATGTGTTCAGACATCTTGTTTATACGTTCCACCCTCTCTTTCATGATGTGTTGGTTCATAATCGAATTGTCTGTTGTCCCTGATGAAGGTATCTCGGTGGTAACGTAAGTTCCGCTCTTGTAAATGTTCCAGCACGATGTCTGAACCATACCTATCCAAGATTTGTTTTTAACACTTTACAATCCATCTTCAGCGTCGTCTTGTTTTTATTTGTTCACAAGCTCTTTACAAAACTTGACGTGCATGTTGTTTGTGTACTTCTGTTTTATCTGGAACTCACACTAGTCGACAACTTCCACTTGTGTTTAAGGAAAGGTGTCGTTGTTTTCCTTTTGGACCGATTCATTCTTTCGTGTTTTTTTTTGGTGTTTTTTTGTTTTTTTGGTGGCGTGTTTTCTTTCATCCGATTATCTTGGCCTGGACATTGGTTATATGAATTAGTACTACGCTTGAACCTGTGTCGTGTTTTCACGGTCTAGTTCACACGGCTGAACATCACGAGATTGGCGTTCTTTGCCTTAGCTGCTGACAGTTTCGGTTTTGGCGTGACTGTGAAATTTAGACAGTACTCTAATGGACTATAATACCGCTCGGGAAGAGGTGCCCAGCACATCTCTCACACGTTGAGCGATGTCCCTACCACCTCTTGCGGTTATGGGAAAGGCAAGACACACAACGATATATGTCACCCCCCCCCCCCCCCCCCCTCCGCTGCCTTGTGGGTTACCTGTTTACGGGAAAGGCTTCGCGAGTAAAACCTGAGGAAAAATATGCATCATGTGCTGTCTCCAGTCGCCTCGATAAAATCTTGCTACTGCCAAAAGTAGCTCAGGACCAGAGAGTGAGGTTGACAAAAAGGCGCAGTTTCTTCCTCACTTTAATGCAAACCACAGTGCAAGTCACCCATTTCAGCGGACACATCAAGAGAAAAAGATTGTCTACATGACAGAACAAAGAGAGTGGTCTTCATTACATGTGATGGATGAACATCAGTCACTTCTGTTTCTCCTATTTTAACTAACTGCCCATAACCCATAGAGCTAACATTGTGTACATGTTCCACTAGTGCGAATTGTTAATATATTCAAATTATACTCTTTTTCTTCTTTCGTTTCGTTTTTTGTCCTGCTTGTGTCTTTCAACGTCAGGTTATGAAGAGGTTTCTTGACCGGGCCCTAGTATGTGCTTGTGCCTTTCAGCGTCAAGTTATGAAGAGGTTTCTTGACCGGGCCCTAGTATGTGCTTGTGTCTTTCAGCGTCACGTTATGAAGAGGTTTTTTGACCGGGCCCTAGTATGTGCTTGTGCCTTTCAGCGTCACGTTATGAAGAGGTTTCTTGACCGGGCCCTAGTATGTGCTTGTGCCTTTCAGCGTCAGGTTATGAAGAGGTTTCTTGACCGGGCCCTAGTATGTGCTTGTGCCTTTCAGCGTCAGGTTATGAAGAGGTTTCTTGACCGGGCCCTAGTATGTGCTTGTGTCTTTCAGCGTCAGGTTATGAAGAGGTTTCTTGACCGGGCCCTAGTATGTGCTTGTGTCTTTCAGCGTCAGGTTATGAAGAGGTTTCTTGACCGGGCCCTAGTATGCGCTTGTGCCTTTCAGCGTCAGGTTATGAAGAGGTTTCTTGACCGGGCCCTAGTATGCGCTTGTGCCTTTCAGCGTCAGGTTATGAAGAGGTTTCTTGACCGGGCCCTAGTGTGTGCTTGTTGCTTTTCTCTCCTAATATCTTCGTTTCTGATTCTATCCATTCTTGTTTCTGCAAGCCTTCTGCCCAGGCATTTCATCTCTGTTGTTACAATGTTTCTTTTATTCAATTCTGGTACTGATAGCACAATATTGGTAGGAATATTGTGTTGTATAGCGTTCTGTTTGTATCCACTGTCATGTATTTACATAATACTATCGATTGATTATAAGATAATTTAACTTGTTTTATTACATCTGTATAGGATTTCAGTGTCGCCTTTACCATCTGCTGAGATTATATTACCGAGGTACGTGACATTTTTCACCTGTTTTACTTGTTGGTTTTTGAATGAATTTTCGTGTTTTGCAATCGTCATAATTTCGGATTTCTCTATGCTGATTTTCACACAATAGTAAAAACTATAGTAACTATTGTTACTACTGACTATAGTAAAAACACGAAAATTGACATGGTATGGACATATATCACGATCGGTGAGGCTGACCAACACCGTCCTGCGAGGCACTGTGCCTGGGAAGCGTGGGATAGGGAGACCAAAAAAGAGATGGGAGGACAATATCAAAGAGTGGACGGGAAGGTCTATAACTGAAACTAATACCCTGGGGAAAAATAGAGACGTATGGCGGGAACTGGTTCGACAAACTGCAATAACGGTGGCTCAACGATCTTCTAGGTTACTGGACTGATGATGATGATTTTCCTACCGTAATCAGTACAGACCTCATTGTTGATATGTTTCTGCGGTTGCCTTTCTGAGGCTGGTATTAATGCTTTGTTATTAGTAAAGAGAAGTTCATTCAAGTGATCACTGTGGTTGTTTCCCTTGCTAATGTTGACGTTTTTACATAGAGCATCTAAATAGGTGACTGGCTTGGCTTGGCTTCGTTCGTTCTCAATCTCCCGCTATCAAACCCTGAAAGGGCTTAAGTAGCAGAATGTAGTCCAGAGAACGGAATGCGTTGTGTCGTAGTTTATAGCTTGACTGCGATATTTGCACCATTGGACTTAAGCAAGCATTTTATTTAGTAGCGGGTTAGCCTTCCCTCTTCGATCCCTTCTCCTTAGCCGGTCTGCCCTGCTGCAGCCTGTTATTCAGGATCACCGCGTGAAGGTGTAGAAGGGTCTTGGCAGCTCTGATTCGCTGGCCCTGACGGTAGCAGTCAGCTATGGGTCCCTGACCACTGCAGCTCATGCGCTGCCTAAATAGGTGATGAACAGTAAAGGACATATTTCACAAACTTGCCGTACACCGGATCTAATTTGACATTTTTCGGAATATAAAAATAGGGATAAAAACACAGGCCTATGTTACATTTTGAAAGTGTACAAAACTTCTAGACAAATAATCGAATCCTTTGAGTCAAAATGTTACAAAAAGATCCTCAGAATACCCTGGACTCAGAAAAGAACAAATGTAGACATTCGGCAAGAGTTGAGCATAGAGGAGAACTGGTTTATCAATTCCATTTTGGCTAGAAAATGCAAATACTTTGGTCACATCAAGAGACACAACGGTCTTGAGAGAACGGTGATGGAAGGTATGGTGCCAGGTAAAAGAGGAAGGGGTAGACCAAGAAGACGATGGCACCAAGATATCCAGGAATGCCTGAGTATGACTGTGGCGGAGGCTGGAGTTTTGGCAAGGGAACGAGTTTCTTTCAGACTGTGATGGGAGCGACGTTCTACAAAGGACATGCTACATGATGATGACCGAAAAAAGGCGGTTGTTTTATATTTACTTGTTTACACTTTATTTTAAATCCAGTGTCCCACAGAAGTTGAGAACCGCTGATTTTTGAGAGGCATTGATGGCGCTTGATGCGTGCGTGACCTGCCATGAAAAAACATTGTTAAGATTATCTGCAGGGGGCGTTGTCTGGGGTTGTCTTTCACCCAAAGACACTTCTCTACATAACGGTAATTGTACGCTCTAGTCACGACCACGACAACTACTACTATCACCAGCTTGGACTGTTATTGCGGAGAATAGTTGTTGCCAATATGACCATCAGGAGTGTGTCTGTCTTGTACACTCTTGTTATTTTCTTTGGTGAGTAAAATAGTTTACGTGGAATGTTATCAGACATTTACGACTGCATCGTCAACTTGAATAGATCGTCCTGTTCTTCGCGTTATTATTGTTCGTTTCGTCTCTTCTGTCCTGTTCTTCTTTTTCTCTTACTTTTATATTATCTTCTTTTGTAAGCGCTTTTTATTTAACTTCACTTGTTAGTTAGTTGGTTAGTTGGTTGGTTGGTTGGTTTCCTGGCTGACTGGCTGGCTGGTTATTTGACTGGCTGGCTGGTCGATTGGCTGGCTGGTTGGTTGGTTGGCTGTTTCGTTGGCTAACTGGTTGCCTGATCGGCTGGTGGATTGGTCCGCCTGTTGGTTGGTTGGTTGGCTAGCTGGTTGGTTGGTTGGTTGGCTAGCTGGCTGGCTGGTTGGTTGGCTAGCTGGCTGGCTGGTTGGTTGACTGGTTGGTTGGTTGGCTGGTAGGTTGGTTGGTTGGCTAGTTGGTTGGTTGGCTGACTGGTTGGCTGGTTGGTCGGTCGACTAACTGACTCTGGTTGGCTGGCTGGCTGGTTGGTTGGTTGGTTGGCTGGTTGGCTGGTTGGTTGGCTGCTTTATTGGTTAATTAATTAGTAAGTTTGTATGTCGATCGGTCCGCCGGTGGGCCGGTCGGTCGGTTGATTGAATGCTTGTTTGCATGGTTGCTTGGTTAATTAGTTAATCAGTCAATCAGTCAGCCAGTCGATTAGTCAGTTAGATAGTTAGTTAGTTAGTTAATTAGTTAGTTAGTTAGTTAGTTAGTTAGTTAGTTAGTTAAGGTCAAATCTTGTGGCTGAACACTCTAAAATTTCTCCAGAAAACCAGAGAGCTAGAACTCTCAAGATAAACCCGATGACAAAATACTTAAATGATATTTCTGGGACAAAATTGAGACAATTTAGGGGGAAATGTTGCAAATAACCTAAATTACTTTGATCTGTTTATTCGTGTGCAAATAGTGAGATGTTGGTGGGATGTTGGTGGGATGTTGGCGGGATGTTGGCGGGATGTTGTCAATGGTCTATGTACCGAGAGAAGCGACGGGCTTTCTTCTTCGTACGCAGGAAGCGACGTTCTTTGATTGATTGTTATTCATGTGCAAATGGATGTATGATTGTGTGTGTATGTGTGTGCATGCGTGTGTATGAATGTGTGTGAGTATATGTGTTTGTCTTATAATATTACAGACGGACGTAAGCGTGTGTCAAAATCTGGTTCATGTATTAAAGACTTTTTGTTCTTTTTTTATTCGCCTGTTCCTCATTTTCCTTTGGTCATAAAACTGTTCTTGTTTCGAATGCCTACACTGAGTAGGTTTATTATTTTGCGCGCCCTGAAAAGGACGTTCAGCTCTCTTCTGCGTTCGTTCTCAATATCCGGCTACTAAGCCCCGAACAGAGTTTTGCAATTAGCAGGATGTAGTCCAGAGAACAGCATGCGTTGTGTCGCTAGTTTACAGTTTGACTGCGATATTTGCACCTTTTGGTCGGACACATCCGTATTCGGCAGAGAAAAGGACGTTAATTGCCGGGTTGCAGTTGCTTTCCTCGCATCTCGATCGTGCTGATGAAGGTGGGACGTGGTCCTCCAGGCGGTTGTGTTATGCTTGGCTTCATCTGCGTGTCGCTCGCTACTACGGAGATCACGTCGATCCATCACCTTGTTTGCCAGGCTGCCATGAAAACAGCTCGTTTCCAGGGAGGGCTACTAGGAAGCCGAGGTAAGGGTCTTGTCCAGTATGTGTTGCCTGACCCTGACTAACATGTCTGATCAGTATATCTTGGCTGACCAGAAGTTAGTTTTGCTTCCCACCATAATACAGTTCTTTGACATTTCTTCTGGAGTTGATGCGCTGCATATATCACGTCAACCACTTCACGACCCGATCTGAATCCACACTGACCCACGACCCGATCTGAATCCACACTGACCCACGACCCGATCTCAAGTCACACTGACCCACGACCCGATCTCAAGCCACACTGACCCACGACCCGATCTCAAGCCACACTGACCCACAACCCGATCTCAAGCCACACTGACCCACAACCCGATCTCAAGTCACACTGACCCACGACCCGATCTGAATCCACACTGACCCACGACCCGATCTCAAGCCACACTGACCCACAACCCGATCTCAAGCCACACTGACCCACAACCCGATCTCAAGCCACACTGACCCACAACCCGATCTCAAGCCACACTGACGCACAACCCGATCTGAATCCACACTGACCCATGACCGGATCTGAATCCACACTGACCCACGACCGGATCTGAATCCACACTGACTCTCTGAGCGCAGGTCCTACTCAAGTGACCAGTTAGACGTTTGAGCAGAACCTGGCCAAGGTTGTTTCTGTGGCTTACGTCCTTACACTAGTTTAGAAGACTCTGCAGTCTGTATACAGCTAGTTTCTTCTATATCTTGTCTCGTCTTGTCTTTCCCGTAGCCCCAAAAGAGGCATCAACGTGTGAGTCATGTGTCTTTGACTCCCTGCTAACGGGACAGGGCCTAATATTTCCTGGGCAATATGTTAGTCCATGTTTGGCACTGGCTTACACTTCATATCCACACCGAAATTCAGTAATCTCAGCACACAGGACGAAAGGCGCCAATCTCGTGAAGTTCGGTCTTGTGCATTGGACCGTGGAAATGCAACTGAGAAAAGCCGAAATACTATTTCAAATAGCCGATGACCATGCCAGGAAAATCAAAGAGAAAAACACAAGAAAATGAACGAACTAACAAATCCAACTGGAAAACCACATTTTCTGGACGCCTTTGTCAGTCGTCGACTTATGTGAACTTCAATCAAATCCGTAGCCTGTCGGTATCTTTTATAGACTAAAACACGAGTGTAGAATCATATCTGCTACCTGGGATCAAGATGCTGAGCAGCGCATGAGCTGCAGTGGTAAGCGACCCATAGCTGACTGCTAGCGTCAGGGCCAGCGAACCAGAGCTGCCAAGACCCTTCTACACCTCCACGCGGTAGTCCTGGATAACAGGCTGCAGCAGGGCAGACTGGCTAAGGAGAAGGGATCGAAGAGGGGATGCTAACTCGGTACTCAAAAAATGCTTCGTTCTCAATCTCTCGCTACCAAACCCTGAAAGGGCTTAAGTAGCAGAATGAAGTCCAGTGAACGGAATGCGTTGTGTCGTTGTTTACAGGTTTACTGCGATATTTGCACCTTTCCGTCCAACACATCCGACTTCACCATGTTTTTAGTACCGGGTTCGCATTCCCTCTTCGATTTCTTCTCCTTAGCCAGTCTGCCCTGCTGCAGCCTGTTATCCAGGATCACCGCGTGGAGGTGTAGAAGGGTCTTGGCAGCTCTGGTTCGCTGGCCCTGACGTTAGCAGTCAGCTGTGGGTCGTTGACCACTGCAGCTCATGCGCTGCTCAGCATCTTGATCCCATCTTTGAATCTCAACCGCATTGTCTAGGAGTAAGGAATCCTGCATAGATCTGAGTCTGCGTTGGACACCAGTACGTTAGTTGCTGAATGCAGACTTTCTGGAAAATGAGGAGCTGAGAGTCTGACACAATGGCTGGCACTAAGATAATAAATATTAAAGAGTCAATTAAATGATATATTTTGATAATGGTCACTCCACAGGTGGCGCTTCAGCCGCTTACAAAAGATGGCTTCCTGATACAAACTTCGACAACCCAAAAAACTGGAACATAAAGCGGTCGCCATGCGGGAATGACGTCACAATTATTCCAGACGATAGCCCTGTCGTTTATGTGCAACTCAACACGACCATTAAAGAGCTTGTGAGTTCCATATATTCAGCACCATCATCGCCATCTTCTGTATCTTCTTCTAACTCAAACTGCGAATCAATTCTAGATTTTAAAATCATTTGCCATTTCATTATGGCTGCGTGAATGATAATTTACTAAACATTTATTTTAATTAAATCACTTCTGTTTAATTCTTCTCCTTCGTCTTCTTCTCCTTTTTCTTCGTCATTTTCTTCTTCCTCTTCTTTTTCTTTGTCTTCGACATTTTCTTCTTTTTTTTCTTTTTCTTCTTCTTCTTCTTCTTCTCCATCTTCTTCTTCTTCTTCTTCTTCTTCTTCTTCTTCTATTTCTTCTTTGGCGTTCGTCCTAAAAAACGACTTTTGTGACATTGTGTCGTACTTCACAGCTAGGCTGGCCTATTTGTGCTTTAGACCAGACAGATCCGATTTAAGCACGATATTTATCGGGACATGGTTTGCCCTCCCTCTTCGATACCTAATCTCTTAGTCAGGCTGCATGGGTTCAGTCTGTTTCAAGGACCGCTACGTGGAGGTCGAATAGGGTGCATTCTCAGCCCCTATCGGCTATTCAATTTCTAAATCCTCCATTACTTTTTTTCCTCGTTTTTTCCAACTAAGCTGTCACTACTTTTCATCGCGCATTTTCATTTTAGATTGAAGGCCACATATTCTCTCGGCTTGCTTTCTGGGAAGGATATGATAGTATTGTGGGTACATTTTCGACATGCGGAAAACGTGAATATAATTTTAAAATATTGTGAGATGACTTTATGCCACTCGACTTAATTCGTTATTGTGTTTGAGATGTCATTGTGATAAATTTCGTCAGCTTATAATATCGTTGGTTACCTGACCAACTGTTGGTTCCTGTTCCTGCATATTGATGGACAGACATATTTTGGTTTCTGTTTTTGGCACATTGACCGATAAACACATTCAGCTTCTGTTTTTGGCACATTTACCGACAAACATATTTTGGTTTCTGTTTCGGCACATCGACCAACAAACATATCTTGGTTTCTGTTTTGCGACATTGACCGATACACACATTTGGTTTCTGTTTTGGCACATAGATCGACAAACATATTTTGGTTTTTGTTTTGCACTTTGATGGACAAATATATTTGGTTTCTGTTTTGCCACATTGACCGATAAATACATTTGGCTTCTGTTTTGGTACATTGACCGACAAACATATTTGGTGTTTATTTTGACACATTGATGGACAAATAAATGTGCCTTCTATTCTGGTACATTGACCAACTAGCATTTTTGGCTTTTATTTTGGCACATTGCCGAACAAACATATTTGGTTTCTATCTTAACACATTGGCTGACAAATGGTCAAAAGGCGAGATTTATAAAAGTTGATGTTTTATATAAGTGGATGTTTGTTGGTTTTAACCCGTGCGTGTCGTCACCAGGTTCTACCCAGAAATGGCGAGTTGATCCTGAGTCCGAACTTTGTTCTTGGTTTCACAGAGATACGAGGGACAGATTGTGAGGAGGCCGATGGAGGTATGAAGGTCGCTTGTCATTTGATGATGCATGTGTGCATGTTAGGACTGGTGTAAAAAGATTTTGAGAAAATATAAGTCGTGGTTATAGATGTTGTTGTTTTGTTTCGTAATTAAAGGTTAATCTTTCTTTTTGGCCTAGGCACTAATTTTCAACCTCAGACATAGTCTTGTAGGCTAAATGAGGACGAATAAGTCATTGTATGGAAGTGTGTGCTTATTAGTATTATCTGTCCGCTACGTCTATTGTTCCAGGATTAAGAGACCACGCCGGCTAGTCACAATTCACTTACATTTCAATACTGTCCTTTTCAGTACAGAATTTGTTCCTCTTTATGCTCACTTTGTCTCTAGCAGGACTCACTTTGTCTCTAGCAGGACTCACTTTGTCTCTAGCAGGACTCACTTTGTCTCTAGCAGGACTCACTTTGTCTCTAGCAGGACTCACTTTGTCTCTAGCAGGACTCACTTTGTCTCTAGCAGGACTCACTTTGTCTCTAGCAGGACTCACTTTGTCTCTAGCAGGACTTACTTTGTCTCTAGCAGGATCCATTTTGTCTCTAGCAAGATCCACTTTATCCCTAGCAGAACCCTTTTTGTCTCTAGCAGGACCCATTTTGTCTCTAGCAGGACCCACTTTGTCTCTAGCAGGACCCATTTTGTCTCTAGCAGGACCCATTTTGTCTCTAGCAGGACCCATTTTGTCTCTAGCAGGACCCACCTTGTCTCTGGCAGGACCCACTTTGTCTCTAGCAGGACTCACTTTGTCTCTAGCAGGACCCACTTTGTCTCTAGCAGGACCCACTTTGTCTCTAGCAGGACCCATTTTGTCTCTAGCAGGACCCACTTTGTCTCTGGCAGGACCCATTTTGTCTCTAGCAGGACCCACTTTGTCTCTAGCAGGACCCACTTTGTCTCTAGCAGGACCCATTTTGTCTCTAGCAGGACCCACTTTGTCTCTAGCAGGACCCACTTTGTCTCTAGCAGGACCAACTTTGTCTCTAGCAGGACCCACTTTGTCTCTAGCAGGACCAACTTTGTCTCTAGCAGGACCCACTTTGTCTCTAGCAAGACCCACTTTGTCTCTAGCAGGACCCACTTTGTCTCTAGCAGGACCCACCTTGTCTCTAGCAGGACCCACCTTGTCTCTAGCAGGAACCACCTTGTCTCTAGCAGGACCCACTTTGTCTCTAGCAGGACCCACTTTGTCTCTAGCAGGACCCACTTTGTCTCTAGCAGGACCCACTTTGTCTCTAGCAGGACCCACCTTGTCTCTAGCAAGACCCACCTTGTCTCTAGCAGGAACCACCTTGTCTCTAGCAGGACCCACCTTGTCTCTAGCAGGACCCACTTTGTCTCTAGCAGGAAGACACCCCCACAACTCCACACTATCCCTCTCTGTCAGCGGCCGCTGCCCGTGCCTCCTCTGGTCGGAGATTGGTTCATTCTTTTAGGGACGACCTCCGTCGTCCACCTTTTCCTGCAGGATCGTATTTGCAAGATCGATATGTGCCCGTAGCAAGCGAGTCGCCATCATTTGACCGTTGACAATAGGTCTTCAAAAGGCCCCATTGCTTTTGTATTTCAACGAAACAGTTCTTGACTATGGTAGGAGATAAACGCCGAAAAGACACAATTAATGACCAACAACGCCGAGGGCTTCAACAGATGGATACAAACTAACGGTCAGGAACTCGAAGTGGTTGACCGTTTTAAATATCTGGGTTCGATTGTCAGTTATGAAGGATCAAAATGTGAGGTTTGGTCAGAATAGCACAGACAATAAGCGGCGCTTGCACGGCTTAACAAAATCTGGCAAGATAAACGGTTAGCACTAAGCACGAAAATCAGATTAATGCGTATATTGGTCATGTCAATATTCCTCTATGATTGTGAGACATGGACAGTTACAGCTGACCTGCAGCGGAGGATACAGGTCATGGATATGAGATGTTTCCAGAAACTTCTAAACATCACATACAACGATCGAGTTACAAATGAGGAAATACGAGACAATACAAAAAGCAAACAACGAACCACTGTTATCAGAGATCAGAGCATAACTGGAAAAACTCCAGAGATCCTCAACAATAGCGCTCCAGTGGCTACCCTCCCATTGCGGAATCACGTTAAACGAGAGAGCTGATGCTCTGGTAAAAGATGGCAGCAAAAAGGCACAATTTAATCATCGAGTAGCATACAGAGAAATCAAGAACATCATCAGAAATCAGTATATACACCAATGGAGGGAAGACAGAAACATAAGGAGTACACCAGACCCAATTCACCAACTCAATAGAAATCACCAAACTGCCTTATTTCGTCTGAGAACTGGACACTGCAGACTACTAGAACATCTTTACCGACTGAAGATCTCACATACCGATGAGTGCCCATAAGACCAGCCACCTTATTGAAAGTCGATTAAGATTAAAATCAAGATTAAGATTAAAATCAAGGATTAAGATTAAAATCAAGATTGAGATTAAAATCAAGATTAAAATCAAGATTGACATTAAAATCAAGATTAAGATTAAAATCAAGATTACGGTTAAAATCAAGATTAAAATCAAGATTAAGATTAAAATCAAGATTAAGATTAAAATCAAGATTGAGATTAAAATCAAGATTAAGATTAAAATCAAGATTGAAATTAAAATCAAGATTAAGATTAAAATCAAGATTAAGATTACACTCAACATTAAATTAAAATTAGGATTAAAATCAAGATTAAGATTAAAATCAAGATTAAAATTAAGATTAAGATTAACATGTTTGCTACATATCATGTTATATTTGTTTTTAAGACGTAGAGTTCACAGCTGTGCATCCAGAGCCCTGGCTAAACCCTGAGAATTGGTGTGCAGCCCCGACAGAGAGGGGGGCATGTGACCTCCCACAGATGTCCCTTGACGTAGACAAAGTGCCAAGCGGTTACGATGACGTCATATTTGCCAGGGATCACACGTATTTTGTTGACCTCTCTGACAGCGCGGCCAAAATTTCGGCCAAGACTTTGAAAATAGCCGGAACTGTAAGTGCAAGTATAATATACTGGTGTTTGTTACGAGTACAGCAGGTATACGGGCTCTCGCCCTTTGACCCAATGCCATGTAATGGTATCTGCACGTGTTTATCAGTTGTATAACTGGTAGTAGGATGAATGTTTTCTCTAAATCAAAATCTCAAACTGGAACCACGGTAAGGGTCAATTGTTAGTATTCGAAGCCAGTCTTATTTGGTAGCAGGTTCGAGTGCCTCTTCTCTTGAGGTGTACTGAAGAGTGTGGACCTTCGTGCCTCTAGCTGTAGTGAGATGCGAGGCTTTTCACAACGCTCACTACTAAGGTGATGACGGTGACCATCCCCACCTCGTTGACCAGGCTGCTGTAACACATCATGTTTCCAAGAGCGTCTTGGTCAGCATGTTTTCGTTGACCAAGATGTACTTCTTGGCTCTTCTTGGCTTTTCTTGACTCTTCTTGGCTCTTCTTGGCTCTTCTTGGCTCTTCTTCACTCTTTATGGGCCACTTGAGAAGAGGCTACATAGTTAAATGTTCACTCATCTACCTACCCATCCCTCCATTAAATCATTCATTCATTCATTCATGCATCCTCCATTCATCCATTTGTCCATTCATTCATGCATCATCCATTCATCCATTTGTCCATTCATTCATCCTTTCATCCATTTGTCCATTCATTCATTCTCCATCCATTCATCCATTTGTCCATTCATTCATTCATTCACCATCCATTCATCCATTTGTCCATTCATTCATTCACTCATCATTCATTCGTCCATTTGTCCATTCATTCCTTCATTCACCATCCATTCATCCATTTGTCCATTCATTCATTCACTCTTCATTCATTCATCATCCATTCATCCATTTGTCCATTCATTCATTCATTTACCATCCATTTATCCATTTGTCCATTCATTCATTCACCACCCATTCATCCATTGGTCTATTCATTCATTCATCATCCATTTGTCCATTCATTCATTATTCTATACATCCATTTATCAATTCATTTATTCATTCATTTCATCGATGCATCCATTCATTCATCCATTCATACATTTACCAATCATTTCATCCATCCATCCATTCGTTCATTTATTCATCCATTAATTCATATGTCCATCCATCCATTCATCTATTCATTTATCTATTCATTTATCTATTCATTCGTGTATCCAAATACCCATCCATCCATTCACCAATCCACCCATCTATCCCCTCCCCCCACATCCACCACCCACCCAGTAATCCATCCATCCAGGCATTCATCTATCCATCTTTCTGTCAGTCTACCAATAACTTGATCCAACTATCCATTTAAATCCACAAATATCCACAGACATTCACCACCTACTCATTCACAAACTTTGTGAACACCCCAGATGGATCAAGGATGTTTTGGCTGCCCAGCTCTGGCGTTAGAGGAGACCTTATCAACATAACGAGGCGAAGCTGTGATGATCCTAGAGGATGTTCGTCTGGCAATGACAGACCCGAGGTTGGCATCTTTCGTTTGTTTGTTCTTTGTGTGGCGGTCAGTAAAAATATATTCTGCAGGTCGATCTCCGGTCGAGCGCCATGACTGCCAACTGACATGTCTGCTCTGGATATTTTGTGTTATTTCATCTTCTTCCAAAACTCAAGTGAATTCAAGACGTATTTTATAGACAGAACGCAACAGGAAGACCGTATGACGATTAGAATATGTGAAATGGGATACACCTATTTCATTAATATGCCGTGTTCTAGTTACAGTCGAACCATAACTATATCGTCCCCTATTCCCAAAAACTCTTGGGCACGTAAGCAGTTGATTCCAAAATCGCTGGAACAAACCTACGGAGAGAAAATTAAAGCGAAGGAGAGGTGGGAAACGGAGCCAAATGGAGCCACGCGAAACAACCGGAGCGGTAATAGTGAAAACAAGAAGAGGGAAAGATGTTTTAGATTTGCTCTGCCCTGCTCAAGTCGGGAAGACGTCATCAGCCTACAAAAACAGCCAGCTCTGGTTCGCTGACCCTGATGCAAAAAATCAGCTATGATTCGCTGACCCTGATGCAAGCAGCCAGCTATGGTTCGCTGACCCTGGTGCAAACAGTCAGCTACGGTTCGCTGACCCTGATGCAAGCAGCCAGCCATGGTTCGCTGAACCTGATGCAAGCCCCCAGCCATGGTTCGCTGATCCTGATGCAAGCCCCCAGCCATGGTTCGCTGACTCTGATGCAACCATCCAGCTATAAGTCTCTGGCTGCAGCCACTTCATTCACTGCTGTAAGTTTGGCCGATTCTGGACCATTTAAAGGACTGTCAGAGGCAATGACTGACTATCAACACAGTTTGAATGAAGCTGGTATCTCAAAGCAAAAATACCAAGTTTATTTAACGGTATCGAAACTCCCCATTCAATCCAGATGTAAACTGGTTTCTACAGGTTGTCTCACGCTCTCTCAGCCCTTGGTTGTACCTTTATAACTTTTAAACCAATGAAAATAATTCATTATAATTTGACAATGACATACTGTGGCCCAGTTGGATGACGAGGAACTACATGCTGGCTATTTTCAGCTGAATAGAGCCACATGCCACACCTCAAATGTCAGCACGGCTGAAATTGCTTCCTTCTTTGAAGATCGTGTCATTTCACCTCGCCTAATGTCTTTCTATGGGGCACGCTGAATGGGAAAGTGTGTCTCAAGAAGTCCAGAAATCTCATCGGACTATAAGAAAACATTCGATGGGAAACTGAATCTGTAACAGGATTCGTTGGTGAATACCTTTCATAACATGGAGAGACGTGTGCAGGCAAGCCTTGATGCTAATTGCGACCACTTACAAAATTTGCTATGAGCTCATTTTGTTTCTCACATACCAAGGCACGATCATGTCACATTTGATTGAATTACATTCATTGGTTTAAATGTTATAAAGGAAGACCAGGGGCAGATATCGAGTGGGACACCCTGAAGTCAACTGTTTGGGGAAGGAAAGACTACCTCTCGTCCTTCTTCTTGACGTTCTCCTGTAGAAGGTTGCATGAACAATGTGGTCTGGTTGCATGAACAATGTGGTCTGGTTGCATGAACAATGTGGTCTGGTTGTATGAACAATGTGGTCTGGTTGCATGAACAATGTGGTCTGGTTGCATGAACAATGTGGTCTGGTTGCATGAACAATGTGGTCTGGTTGCATGAACAATGTGGTCTGGTTGCATGAACAATGTGGTCTGGTTGCATGAACAATGTGGTCTGATTGCATGAACAATGTGGTCTGGTTGCATGAACAATGTGGTCTGGTTGCATGAACAATGTGGTCTGGTTGTATGAACAATGTGGTCTGGTTGCATGAACAATGTGGTCTGGTTGCATGAACAATGTGGTCTGGTTGTATGAACAATGTGGTCTGGTTGCATGAACAATGTGGTCTGGTTGCATGAACAATGTGGTCTGGTTGTATGAACAATGTGGTCTGGTTGCATGAACAATGTGGTCTGGTTGCATGAACAATGTGGTCTGGTTGCATGAACAATGTGGTCTGGTTGCATGAACAATGTGGTCTGGTTGCATGAACAATGTGGTCTGGTTGCATGAACAATGTGGTCTGGTTGCATGAACAATGTGGTCTGGTTGCATAAACAATGTGGTCTGGTTGCATGAACAATGTGGTCTGGTTGCATGAACAATGTGGTCTGGTTACATGAACAATGTGGTCTGGTTGCATGAACAATGTGGTCTGGTTGCAGGAACAATGTGGTCTGGTTGCATGAACAATGTGGTCTGGTTGCATGAACAATGTGGTCTGGTTGCATGAACAATGTGGTCTGGTTGCATGAACAATGTGGTCTGGTTGCATAAACAATGTGGTCTGGTTGCATGAACAATGTGGTCTGGTTGCATGAACAATGTGCTCTGGTTGCATGAACAATGTGGTCTGGTTGCATGAACAATGTGGTCTGGTTGCAGGAACAATGTGGTCTGGTTGCATGAACAATGTGGTCTGGTTGCATGAACAATGTGGTCTGGTTGCATTCTCAAATGTGACCAAACCAATTCATTCTCTGCTGCTTGAGGTACTGAAGGCAGGGAATTAATTCAAACTTTTCCCGAATACTTATATTCGTGATTATGTCCCTTATGGTGTTTATTTACCTTTCGTAGGCAGCACATCTTGCAGAGGTGGCTAACTTTCGTTCCTGAGCCTTATTAAATGTCCATATCTGGTACTGGTAGCACAGGGTTGGGATGAAGATACTATTTATCATCTGCTTTTCTTGCGTGGAGGAAAATCTAGGGGTATCTTAGTAGTCGAGACAGCTGGTAGGTGACAGCATCTGCCCTGTGCGCGCTCGTCTCTCTCTCCATCGAGTGTTCAGTCCTCAGTCAAAATTTATTTTTTGCTTCATTCCCATTAATATCATGTGGGCTATCCTACCCCATAAAAGGTTTAGACTTAGAACGACGAAGTCTCTAACTCATTATCCCCGACAGCAATGTCTTCCATAGGACTACCTTTAACCTGAATGAAGAAATTTAATTTAGATTGCCTTGTTTAACTGACTACCTTTAACCTGAATGAAGAAATGTAATTTAGATTGCCTTGTTTAACTGACTACCTTTAACCTGAATGAAGAAATTGTAATTTAGATTGCCTTGTTTAACTGACTACCTTTAACCTGAATGAAGAAATGTAATTTAGATTGCCTTGTTTAACTGACTACCTTTAACCTGAATAAAGAGATATAACTTAAATTGCCTTGTTTAACTGACTACCTTTAACCCAAAGGTAGAAATGTAATTTAGATTGCCTTGTTTAACTGACTCTACCAATAACCCAAATGAAGAAATGTAATTTAGATTGCATTGTATAACTTACTCTACCTTTAACCTGAATGAAGAAATGTAATTTAGATTGCCTTGTTTAACTGACTACCTTTAACCTGAATGAAGAAATATAACTTAGATTGCCTTGTTTAACTGACTACATTTAACCTGAATAAAGAAATGTAATTTAGATTGCCTTGTTTAACTGACTACATTTAAACTGAATAAAGAAATATAACTTAGATTGCCTTGTTTAACTGACTACCTTTAACCTCAATGAAGAAATATAACTTAGATTGCCTTGTTAAACTTCAGATCGCTAAAGCTATCTGTGCTTACGTCGAGAAGACATGCACTCGTCCACGATGCTCGAAGACCCTTCAACCAGTTGGAGGATGCTGCAGAATATGCGGTGAGTTTTCTAGGGACAGACACGCGGAGCTAGATATATTATAAACATGTTATCTCGGAAGTTGTGAGGCAGTGTGGTCTAGGCGTGAAACGTCTTTTGCGCCATCGTTAGACCGTTTTGTCCAAAAACGATGCCTTTTACCAGTTGACAAGAATAGAGCAGGTCGTGGTCTTCCGACTTCGCACTGACCACAATAGACTGAGGTACCACCTATTCAATAAATTGAAGATAGGTGGCACTGACGAATGCATGTGCGGTACTGGGAAAATGACCGCTGATCATCTGCTGCAAAACTGCCCGACATACGAGGATCAGAGAAAGCAGATGTGGCCATCACCAGGGGCAACACTAGGCAAGCTCTATGGCAGTGTCGACAGCCTCAGAATGACCGCTGCTTTTTTCGAAAAAATAAAGGTTGACGTCTGACAGCGTACGATTAAGAAGAAGAAGAAGAAGACCGTTTAGTCCTGGTGATATAACTTGCGCCGTTTTAAAAAAAAAATGTTAGTAAAGAAGTAACTGCGCTAGTCATCAACCTAATTCTCTAGTCCCGAGCTACCTTGGGCCAGTAGCAAGACATAAGTCAAGACGACTGGAGGTAACTAAGGATTCAGACATTCTGGTCATCCTTGAAATGTGAGCTCGTTTGAAAACGCGGGGTTCGATCTCCCACGGTTTCTGTTCATATCTTTGAGAGGCGAGTGTCTTACCTCTCGACCACAGCCACCCCCAGAAGAATCGACAGAGCAGACAACCAGTTTCTTACTCCGTCCAAGTAGTTTATCTACAAAGTGATCAGTGGACGATTTCATGACGCCCCCCCCCCCCAACCCATCTCCCACCCCTCTTCGATGTCTCCCCTGCGTAGTCACGTGGCGCTGTAGGGGTCTGGGCTGATGGATCAGATGTTGTCACTGGCCATCTCTGTCCTGGCCTGAGGGCTACTATTGTAACCAACGACTATGAAATATACCCACGTCTTCTATGACGTCTTTCTTTTTCTTTTTCGCTGTCCACGTTATTCTGAGAACTTCCCGTAGGATTTTAGCTTGAAAGATTGAATTTTCCTCTTTAAAGTTTGTTGTTATTGCCCAACTTTTTCATCTTTACATTGCCCATGGAAGTTGCATGTCTTCTGAATCTTTATATTTTCTTTTCTTGTCGTGGTCTGCTCATTTTATTGAACATTGCCATGCCTAGTCTTCTATTGATTTTGTCTTGGTAGTCTTCATTGTTTTATCACATCAAGAGCCACAACGGTCTTCAGAGAATGGTGATGGAAGGTATGGTGCCAGACAAAAGAGGAAGGAGTAGACCAAGAAGACGATGGCACCAAGATATCCAGGAATGCCTGGGTATGACTGTGGCGGAGGCTGGAGTTTTGGCAAGAGAACGAGTTTCTTTCAGACAGACTGTGATGGGAGCGACGTTCTATAAAGGACATGCTATATGATGATGATGAGTCTTCCTTGTTGCCGATAATTCTTCTCCCTGATCAGCTCATGCTTGGCTTCTTGTCCGGTGATGTTCACGATCAGCTGATGCTTGGCTTCTTGTCCGGTGAGGTTCACGATCAGCTGATGCTTGGCTTCTTGTCCGGTGAGGTTCACGATCAGCTGATGCTTGGCTTCTTGTCCGGTGAGGTTCACGATCAGCTGATGCTTGGCTTCTTGTCCGGTGAGGTTCACGATCAGCTGATGCTTGGCTTCTTGTCCGGTGAGGTTCACGATCAGCTGATGCTTGGCTTCTTGTCCGGTGAGGTTCACGATCAGCTGATGCTTGGCTTCTTGTTCGGTGAGGTTCACGATCAGCTGATGCTTGGCTTCTTGTCCGGTGAGGTTCACGATCAGCTGATGCTTGGCTTCTTGTCCGGTGAGGTTCACGATCAGCTGATGCTTGGCTTCTTGTCCGGTGAGGTTCACGATCAGCTGATGCTTGGCTTCTTGTCCGGTGAGGTTCACGATCAGCTGATGCTTGGCTTCTTGTCCAGTGAGGTTCACGATCAGCTGATGCGTGGCTTCTTGTCCGGTGAGGTTCACGATCAGCTGATGCTTGGCTTCTTGTCCGGTGAGGTTCACGATCAGCTGATGCTTGGCTTCTTGTCCGGTTAGGTTCACGATCAGCTGATGCTTGGCTTCTTGTCCGGTGAGGTTCACGATCAGCTGATGCTTGGCTTCTTGTCCAGTGAGGTTCACGATCAGCTGATGCTTGGCTTTTTGTCCGGTGAGGTTCACGATCAGCTGATACTTGGCTTCTTGTCGGTTGAGGTTCACGATCAGCTGATGCTTGGCTTCTTGTCCGGTGAGGTTCACGATCAGCTGATGCTTGGTTTCTTGTCCGGTGAGGTTCACGATCAGCTGATGCTTGGCTTCTTGTCCGGTGAGGTTCACGATCAGCTGATGCTTGGCTTCTTGTCCGGTGATGCTTGGCTTCTTGTCCGGTGATGCTTGGCTTCTTGTCCGGTGATGCTTGGCTTCTTGTCCGGTGATGCTTGGCTTCTTGTCCGGTGATGCTTGGCTTCTTGTCCGGTGATGCTTGGCTTCTTGTCCGGTGATGCTTGGCTTCTTGTCCGGTGATGCTTGGCTTCTAGTCCGGTGATGTTCATGAAGGAGACTGTGCGTTTCAGGTCTTCGCCGGTCCCCCACAACTTTTCGAGCATGGTGGCTCCCCCAGACTAGACTGCCTCTGTTTGGTCTGCATAGGTCAGGCAGTCCTGCAGAATATGTTCTGGTGTTTGATTAGGTGCTCCACAATCGCACGTGGCGGTGTCTCTGAGACCCATTCTGTGGAGGTGAGCCTTGAGCCTGCAATGTCCCGTTCTGAGTCTGAAGATCTTTGTCTGTCCATGTCTGCCAAGTTTGTCTATGCTGTCATTTTCTGGCTTGTGGGCTTTGTGCTGGTCACTCCATTCCGTTCTCATGGATCGTTTGATGAGTGTCTTTGCTTATTTATAGTTCTGTGGATTCCCTGATGACGGTCTGAGCATTGGAAGAAGTTGGAAGAGTTAGTGAATGGGTAGAAGTGGGCAACAAGAGCCCCCTGACAAGGGTGGTGATACAACTGAGCAGAGAGTGGGGCGGCACTAGGACAGAAGCTTCAATACAGGAGCTGATCCAGCAACACTCAGGACCACAAGACCCAATTCTGTACAGAGATGGCTCCGCCGGCAGAGATGCAAACAAGTGCGGTAGGTGTTTCGTCGGCTATCAAAAATGGCAAGGAGGTGGTGGAGAAATCAGTACTCCACTGCCACATTCAGTATGAGGATGGAGATTGAGGCGGTAACAGCGGCCCTGACTTGGTTGGTGATGCAACTGGTGACACACGCAGTGATACTGTCAGTCTCGTAGGACATGCTCTGTAAGATAGAAAGATGCATGCTAAGAAAGGAGTGGGCCTCTCTTCTGAGCAGCTCTGGTGTACAGGATGTCACGTGATCTACTGCTCGGGACATGCAGGCGTCTGGGGCAACGACAGAGCTGATGCAGTCGAGCTGTGGTGAACAACGAGGTAATGACGAGAGACAGGGTTGAGTTGATAAGGTCAGTCATAGACAGTCTACAGAATGATGAAGAGACAGGGTTGAGTTGGTAAGGGCAGTCATGGACAGTCTACAGAATGATGAAGAGACAGGGTTGAGTTGATAAGGGCAGTCATGGACAGTCTACAGAATGATGAAGAGACAGGGTTGAGTTGATAAGGGCAGTCATGGACAGTCTACAGAATGACGAGAGACAGGGTTGAGTTGATAAGGGCAGTCATGGACAGTCTACAGAATGACGAGAGACAGGGTTGAGTTGATAAGGGCAGTCATGGAAAGTCTACAGAATGATGAAGAGACAGGGTTGAGTTGATAAGGGCAGTCATGGACAGTCTACAGAATGATGAAGAGACAGGGTTGAGTTGATAAGGGCAGTCATGGACAGTCTACAGAATGATGAAGAGACAGGGTTGAGTTGATAAGGGCAGTCATGGACAGTCTACAGAATGATGAAGAGACAGGGTTGAGTTGATAAGGGCAGTCATGGACAGTCTACAGAATGACGAAGAGACAGGGTTGAGTTGATAAGGGCAGTCATGGACAGTCTACAGAATGATGAAGAGACAGAGGGTCGTGAAAATGCATATGTGCAGAGGATGATAGATTTGGGAGTGACTAAGAGAGAGGAGAGAAAGTGTGTTCTGTCTGGAAAGATCCAAAGAACACGAGATCAACACTTGAGTATATATACGCTTGGCTGGCTGCTTGGAGGGAGAACGGAGCACTTATAGTAATGTCCCCTGTGTGATGATATTGGTTCCTAGAATCAAGAATCAAGTTATATGGGTGGAGATTCTGCCTCCCGTCAGTTCCGGACTTGCGAGCTCATCTGCCTTCTGGTTTCCAAGGATTCTACAATGGGTGAGAATCCACTATATGACTAGATCTGGGTTTTTATTTAGACAGCGATCCGATTTTGTACTTTATGTTGTGTGAGAGTATCGTATTGTGGGCTTCCGATGGCTTTGGGGTACACTCCTGGAGTCTGTTGGAATGACCGTTTTCCTTGTAGTTGTGTTTTGGCTCTTACTTCAGCTCTGAAATTGGAACAAGTCTCTCCTGCTGGTATGGAGTGGTTTTCTATGGCGCCGTTGGAGTGTACGATACAGATTCCACTGCCTCCCCTTTGTACACACGTGTCCAAGAGTTGCTATGGTACTGTCTCTTGAGCTCCTGCAGAACGTGTATTTTTTTTTCTGTTGCTGATTGCTCGCGTTTCTTCGTTATCCATTTAACCTCCAAGATTATTTTCGACGTGTTCTGGCTACGGTTCTGGAATGTTTGCTTCACACTTTTCGATTTCGGCTTTAGGAATGTCTGCGTGTTATCTCTGGCCAAATGGTTGAGGCTTTTCCTTAGTAGTCTGTTTTTTATTCTCTTTTGGAACTTCTCGTGTAGAGGGTGATCAGGTAGCCTCTTTAGTTTCAATCTGAGTAAGGGATTTGCATTTTCTCTACAGCTCAACATGGCTATTGTTCTCTTGAATTCTTTACGGCAGTCTTCTTGATAATGAAACGGATATATTCTTCTTCTTCTTCTTCTTCTTCTTCTTCTTCTTCTTCTTCTTCTTCTTCTTCTTCTTCTTCGTACGCAGTCAGACAGTAACCATTATTTTTTCGAAAAAAGCGGCGGTCATCCTGAGGCTGTCGACACTGCCATAGAGCTTGTCCTGCAGTTCCACTGGTGATGGCCACATCTGCTGTCTCTGATCCTCGTATGAGGGCAGTTCTGCAGCAGATGTTCAGCGGCCATTTTACCAGTACCGCACGGGCATTCGTCGGTACACCCTATCTTTAATTTGAAACGGATATATTCGAAACTTGTGACTTTTCTTTTGTTTTGTTTATTGTCATTATTTTGGTATACTGGCCACGAGGTAACAATACAAAATATGAACTGAATTTTACAGGAGCTGTGTTCAATGTGACGAGAGGATACGGGTTCAACTTTAACGATTTCGTTTCGTCGCTGAGGAGCAGTTTTTTATCTGCATCAGTAAGTTGTGTCTCTCTCTGTATAAGATAGGGCAGTTCCATAGAAGATACTGCTATCGTGTTCGAGACTTGATTGTGGCCGTCTTCTTCTTTCGTGTTCTTGTTCTTGTTCTTCTTCGTGTTCTTCTTCTTGTTTTTCTACATCTTGTTTCTTCATTTATTATTATTATTATTCTCTCTTTTTCTTACTCTTTCTTCTGCTTCTTTGTTTCTTCTTTTTCTTCTTCTTTTTCTTTATCTTCTTCTTCTTTCTCCTCTTTTTCTCCTTCTTCTTCTTCTTTTTCCTCTTTTTCTTTTTTGTTATTTTTGTTGTTCTTCTTCTTCTTCTTCTTCCTCTTCTTCTTCTTTTTCCTCTTTTTCTTTCTGTTCTTTTTGTTGTTGTTGTTCTTCATCTTCTTAAGCTTCTTTTTCTTTTTTCATCTTGTTCTTTTTGCTCTTCATTTTCTTCTTCTTCTTTTTCCTCTGTTTCATTTTGGTCTCCTTGTTCTTCCTCGTCTTCTTCTTCTTCTTCTTCTTCTTTCTCCTCCTTCTTCTTCTTCTTCTTCTGCTTCTTACTTCTTCTTCTCATTTTCTTCTACACTTTTTAAAATTATTTTTCTACTTATTTTTTTTTCCTTTCCTTTGACCTTCATACTGAAAACTACGTTGTTGTGTTCTGTCGCGGTTTACAGCGAGGCTGCGGTATAAGCGCCTTTTGGCCTACCACGTACAGTTTCAGTAAGAAGAAGACGATGCCGATCCCTACTTTTTTAATGAACACCAATTAAAGGACATGACGCATCTATAGGGCCCTCCAGCTCTGTGCTTGGGCACACGAAGAAAGGGTGAGACATCGTTTATTTAAGACCGTGTAAACGTGAAATATTTATACAAATTTATTATTATTATTTATTATAGTTGCTTAGTGCCATTTATTTGTTGCTTCTCCGTGAGCGTTTGTGTTTTATTTATTGGTTAATCTATTGGTTAATCTATTGGTTAATCTATTGGTTAAAACTAGAAGACGGAGTCTAGAAAAGAGAAGAATTTGAGGTGACTTAATACAGGTTTATAAGATGATCAGAGGAATGGATAAATTAGACTATAGCAAGTTTTTTCTTAAAATGCAACCACCTACAATAACAAGAGGTCATAGCTACAAGCTGACTAAAGAGAGGTCCAGGTTAGATATTAGGAAATATTATTTTAGTCAGAGAGTGGTGAATGCTTGGAATGCATTGCCACAGGAGGTAGTGGAGGCAGGGACAATTAATGCATTTAAGAATAGATTGGATGCGCATAGTTTTTAGAGAAAAGTGATGTAAATGAAACTGGTTGTATATAGACTCTGCAGAGTCTTCTAAACAGTATAAAGACGTTATGTTAAGTTAAGTTAAGTTAAGTTAATACAACGGCTCTATTTTCTTCAACTCGGACGCCACACGGCACCTTCTCATACATTACTTGTTGTTTAATAATCGTTTAACCTGTTCACTATTATTGGGCGTCTTCGGAAGACGCAATATTCTTCTTAGTCTTAGACGGCCTGTACTTCTACAGAAGGCAGATGCTGGATGTAGCCCAGGAGAGGAATTTCTGCTTAGCGGGCTAGGCTCGAGCAGCTTATTACTTCGCTGCGTTGGGACAAGTGTCGCGGAGGGTGGTTAACCGATGTGTGAGTCCATTTATTAGACTAAAATACTACAGCAAAGTAGACCCGCATCCTGTTAGACGCCTCTACTCTGCTCTTAACAAATCACATAACCTTGGACGGTGTTATGCCATGTCACTCAGTTAGTCCCCTCTTGCGACATGCTCTCTGTGGGGCAGTGGGGCTGTTATTGTCTTTATTATACACAAAGACCCAGGCAGACTACTCGGGACAATATTCTTTCTCGTATTATCTACAAGATCCTCTTGCGAATCTTATCAAGAAGGATAGAGAAAAGGTTTTAATCTGAAATTCACGTAGTCCAGGCGCGGTTTAGGAAAGATAGAGGGACCAGGGACCACATATTCAATATGAGGAATATCTACGAAAAATGTAGAGAGTTTAATGTAGACCTGTACACATGTTTAATTGATTACACCAAGGCCTTCAATACGGTAAAACATCTAAATATGTGAAGAATCATGAAGGAAATTGGGTTTCCTTTGCATATATTTCATCTGATTGAAACATTGTACCAAGATCAACGAGCCGCTGTCTGAGTATATGGGCAAACATCAGATTGGTTTGCAGTACAAAAGGGAGTCCGACAGGGATGTATCCTCTCACCTTATATGTACAACATATATGCGGAATGTATAATGAGAAATGTTCGAGAAGATGTGAGCATTGAAAGTTTCGATCCATATACAATTGGCGATTACGAGTTTCCAGAGTTACGCAGACGACACAGTGATACTATCAAAAAGTGCGGAAGGGACAGACCAGCTACTTTCAGCCGTTAATGGACATAGTAAAGATCAAAACGTGTTCATAAACATAAACAAAACAAAGATAATGACCACCGACAAAACACAATGTCAGCATAAATTTACAGTGGGTGGTGAGGAAATAGATCAGGTTACACATTTTGAATATCTGGGCTCCAGAATTATCAAAAATGGCGACTGCTCGAAAGAAAGAAGAAGCCTAGCCATGGCAACGCAGAGGTCGAACAGCCTGACGAAATTATGGCAGAGCACCAACAAAATGTTAAAAGTAAAAGTCTTGAGAGCCTGTGTTTTTCCTGTGGCAGCTTATGGCTGCGAATAATAGACGATTACCAAAACTTCTAGACAAATAATCGAATCCTTCGAGTCAAAATGTTACAGAAAGATCCTCAGAATACCCTGGACAGAGAAAAAGACAAATGTAGACATTCGGCAAGAGTTGAGCATAGAGGAGAACTGGTTTATCAATTCCATTTTGGCTAGAAAATGCAAATACTTTGGTCACATCAAAAGACACAACGGTCTCATGAGAACAGTGATGGAAGGTATGGTGCCAGGCAAAAGAGGAAGGGGTAGACCAAGAAGACGATGGCACCAAGATATCCAGGAATGCCTGGGTATGACTGTGGCAGAGGCTGGAGTTTCGGCAAGGGAACGAGGTTCTTTCAGACAGACTGTGATGGGAGCGACGTTCTATACAGGACATGCAATATGATGATAATGTACTTGGTCATTCTAATTTTTCACCGACGACTTTGTACTGGTTCTTAAGGATGGAAAATACTGAGGAATTTATCTGCATTCCGAACCTATAACGAACAACAGAATAGATAGTTAAGTTATAGGAAGTCCGGATTCGAACCATGGACATCCAGGTAACAAAAGCGCTTTGATATAACGAGATGAGTTGATGAATTCAACAATCTGCCAAAGATAGGAAGGAACAAGGAAGTTTATACAACGCCACCTGTCGACAGTTTTTCTGCAGGCCCAGGCCGCCTTAAATTTTCAAAACAGAAGACACAAAGCGTGTGCCAGATTCAGTATTTAAAGATTTAGTCACAGAGAGTATCTGCATTATTGAAGAAGACGCGGCTCTTGTTCAGCACACTCTTTGAATTATCACTTAAAGCAGAGGTTCTTAAACTGTACTGGTCCTGGAACATAACTCTTTAATCGATTTATTGGGATTACGATGCTGAGCAGTGCATGAGCTGCAGCGGTAGGCTACCCATAGCTGACTGCTAGCGTCAGGGCCAGCAAACCAGAGCTGCCAAGACCCTTCTACACCTTCACGTGGTGATCCTGGATAACAGGCTGCTAAACAGCAAAGTGGCTACAGAGATTGGATCGAAGAGGGAATGTTAACCTGGTACTAAAGAAAATGATTGTTGAGGTCGGTTGTGTCGGATCGATAGTTGCAAATATCGCAGTCAATCTGTAAACTAGCGACACTACGCATTCCGTTCATCTTACTACATCCTGATACTTGCAACTCCCTTTTCAAGCCTTGGTAGCGGGAGGTTGAGAACGAATGCAGAAGAAGAAGAAGAAGAAGAAGAAGAAGAAGAAGAAGAAGAAGAAGAAAAAGAAGAAGAAGAAGAAGAAGAAAAAGAAGAAAAAGAAGAAGAAGAAGAAGAAGAAGAAGAAGAAAAAGAAGAAGAAGAAGAAGAAGAAGAAAAAGAAGAAGAAGAAGAAGAAGAAGAAGGATTCAACAACAAATAACATCACTACTTTTATCTTTTGTCCTTTAAATGGTCTTTAGGACAGAAACATACTTGTCATGTCATCGCTGTCACTAATAAACAAGTTTCTTTAAGATCGTCAGTCTATTCTACTTGGTCGTTCTCTGGCTCTGAATCTCTACTACTTGGTGTTATAGGATCGTGCGGCGAGTAGGCTCTAATGCAACTGTGTGCATATGTCCAAATAAATGTATTCTCTCTTTGCCTATAACGCTTTTCTTCCCGGTTTCTGTCGGAATTGTCACTTTTTTTATAGTGCCTCTGACCACTTTTTACAAGTATCTTTGGTATCAGTGAATAAACTGTAGCAGTCAGCAACCCATAGCTGACTGCTAACCTCAGATATAGCAAAGCAGAGCTGCCAAGATCTTTCTCCACCTCCACCGGATGATCCTGGATAATAGGCTGCACCATAGCAGGCAGACTAAGGAGAAGGAATCAAAGAGGGAAGGCTAACCCGGTACCCAAAAATCACATGCTAAAGTCGGATGTGCCGGACCGAAAGGTGCAAACATTGCAGTCAAGCTGTAAACTACTACACAACGCATTCAATTCTCCGGACTGGCTTGGCTTGGCTTCGTTCGTTCTCAATTTCCCGCTACGAAGCCCTGAGCGTTCTTAATCTCCAGCTACCAAACCCTAAAAAGAGTTTTGCAAGTAGCAGAATGAAGTCCATAGAACGGAATGCGTTGTGTCGTAGTTTACAGCTTGATTGCGATATTTACACCTTTCGGTCCAACACATCCGACTTCAGAAGACATTTTTTTGGTTCCAGGTTAGCCTTCCCTCTTCGATCCCTTCTCCTTAGCCAGTCTGCCCTGTTGCAGCCTGTTATCCAGGATCACCGCGTGGAGGTGGAGAAAGATCTTGGCAACTCCATTCTCCGTCTATTACTTGCAAAGTCCTTTTAGTGGCTTGGTAGCAGGAGTTTGAGAATGAACCACAACGACTGAGAAGAAGAAGAAGTAGAAGAAGAAGAAGAAGAAGAAGAAGAAGAAGAAGAAGAAGAAGAAGAAGAAGAAGAAGAAGAAGAAGAAGAACTCTTGATCATTTGTCCTAAATTGTCTCTGTAGTTCTATTGGAAAGTTTACAAATTTAAATGGTTCGATATTTTTGTTTATCAAGTCCGAAAAGGAGGTCAACATGACGGCTTCAGTGACAAGTGAGGGTTGGGTACAGATTGTCCTTACCGACCGCACGGGAGAAAAGAGCGCTTCCATAGCCAAACGGATGCAAACGGAATTTAATAACGGTACGATTTCCTTATAATTGATGATGATGTTGATGACGATGATGGTGATAATAGAGCAATAAATTTGATAAACAGATTTCTGAAAAACATAAATTGATGAAATGCTTAGTAAGATGGCTGCGCCTGAATTACAGCGCTCCCAACTCCGGTTTTTGTGTCGTTATTTCATGTTTGCTGGTTCCTGTTCGGATTATAATTCACAACTCCTTTACCAGGTGGTATCAAACACTTTATTCTTTTGAATTGATGTCCGTTCGATCTGTTATCCTGTTTGTTATGCTGCATTTCATGTACGGCTTAAAACGTGGGAAACTAGTCGAAGATGACGTTTAACGTTCGGTTTAACTGCACCTAGAATTCAGTCCAGGTTATCACTTCTCAAGGGTCTTCCTGCTACAACGCCCCTCCACCAGAGGTTACACAATACCTCCACGAACCTTGTATTCTAAGCACAGCAAGAGTCGCGCTGAAGGTGGACACAATCTAGGGGTCTCGGGGGCGGAACACGATAAAACATGGAGTCAGACACAGAAAGCCTAACACAAACATTAGTCTAACACACACTCCTCGCGGCCCTCATCCCGAGGCTGCGGAGTACTCAGCTCAACCTGGAAATATGAACAGCAGGAACATGGCCTCAGCAGTTAGACGTGGCAGTGGTGGTTCGACACAACGTGCCTTTGACCCCTAAGCGAACATTATGATTATTATTATTTGTAATCGTATCTTAAAGTATCACGGGGATAGGGTAGTCAGGCCAGTTTTCAGCTCGATAAATCTCCTTATTGTCTATGTCCGACATCTTCACATAGTCTTCGATGAAAAATCAGCTATCGTCAGTACTCTTTCGTTTGAATCCATCTTGTCCTCCACTGCACATGATTCCTCCATTCTAGGACATATAATCAGGTGTTCTTGGCTCTGGACAACCCCACATTCACAGTATTAATCATCTGCATATCTCCACTTTTTCAGGTTAGACCCACACCTGGACACACCGTTCCTTAACCTGTTCAGGGATCCCCCACGTAGTATATGGCAAATCATGTCTTGTGCAGGTTCTTCTTTGATCTCCATCCAGCCTTCGCCGTTCTTTTAGCACCCTTTGTAAGCTGCTTTTCTTGGGGTTCTGTACAGTCCGCAGAAAACGTTTCCTCGATTTCAATCGTATTCTTTCTAGTGTTTGTCCAAAAACATGGTGTCTCTGGTCACAGGACTGTTTTTGTCTCTCAACTTTAGATGTGACATGTCTTATTCTAATATCCGGTAGTTTAATACCAGCGATTACGTAGACTTCTTTCGTTTGTGTTAGTGATCTCAATATTCACCTTTCACGTGTTGCATGCCATGTTACAGGGCTATTACTTCTTGTTCCCCCTTTGGACCCCCGGTAACAATAAAGAAATTGTTGTATTTAAATGTTGTACAACAACGACGCCTGAAAGGAAAGGAGCAGCAATAACCTTACATTGATTTCTTTAGATTGAGTTATTATTTAATGGATTAATGGATTACTTTACGAACGGTGCATCAGAAGTGGTTACGCCTCTGCGGGTTCTGATGATGATGGTCGGGGGAGGGGGGTGGATGATAATGATGACGGTGGTGATGGTGATAGTGGTGATGATGGTGATGGGGGTGGTGATGGTGATGATGATGATGGTGATGATGGTGATGGAGGTGGTGATGGTGGGGATGATGATGGTGATGGTGTTGATGAAGGTGGTGATGGTGATGATGGTGATGGTGGTGATGGTGATGGAGGGGATGATGAAAATAGGGATGGTGATGGTGATGGTGATGATGGGGATGGTGATGCTGATGATGGTGATGGGGCGCTGATGGTGATGATGATGATGATGGTGGTGATGGTGATGGTGATGATGGTGATGGTGATGGTGATGATGATGATGGTGATGGTGATGGTGATGATGGTGATGGTGATGATGAAGATAGAGCTGGTGATGGTGATGGTGATGGTCATGATGGTGATGGTGAGGATGATGGTGATGGTGATGATGATGATGGTGATGATGATTGTGATGATGGTGATGGTGATGATGATGGTGATGATGATTGTGATGATGGTGATGGTGATGATGATGATGGTGATAGTGATGATGATGGTGATGATGATTGTGATGATGGTGATGGTGATGGTTATGATGATGATGGTGATGGTGATGGTGATGATGGTGGTGATGATGATGCAGATGGTGATGGTGATGGTAATGATGGTGGTGATGATGATGCAGATGGTGATGGTAATGATTGTGATGGTGATGATGGTGGTGATGGTGATGATGATGGTGATGGTCATGATGGTGATGGTCATGATGGTGAAGGTGATGATAATGATGGTGATGGTCATGATGGTGATGATGATGGTGATGGTAATGATGGTGATGGTCATGATGGTGAAGGTGATGATAATGATGGTGATGGTCATGATGGTGATGGTGCTGGTGATGATGGTGATGGTCCTGATGGTGATGGTCATGATGGTGAAGGTGATGATAATGATGGTGATGGTCATGATGGTGATGGTGCTGGTGATGATGGTGATGGTCCTGATGGTGATGGTCATGATGGTGATCGTCCTGAAGGTGATGATGTAAACGTTGCTGTATTCACAAATGTCCCACAGACCGGGATACCGGAGGTCATATTTATGCTATTGATGGGGTCAAACTCGCACTCTCCTCGACCAAGCTAGAGCCGTCGGCCCACACAGGCAAGTACAGCTAGGGGTCAAATCTCATCCTGCTAGTTCTTCTAACATTGATTCTTTTCTGTCTTCTGTTTCTTCATTATTTTCTTTTTCTTAACTTTGTTCTTGTTCTTCTCCTCCACTTTCTCCTTCTTCTCTTCCTTCTTCTTCTCTTCCTTCTTCTTCTCTTCCTTCTCCTTCTCTTCCGACTTCTTCTCTTCCTTCTTCTTCTCTTCCTTCTCCTTCTCTTCCGACTTCTTCTCTTCCTTCTTCTTCTCTTCCTTCTCCTTCTCTTCTGACTTCTTCTCTGCCTTCTTCTTCTTTTCCGTCTTCTTCTCTTCCGTCTTCTTCTCTTCCGTCTTCTCTTCCGTCTTCTTCTCTTCCGTCTTCTCTTCCGTCTTCTTCTCTTCCATCTTCTTCTCTTTCGTCTTCTCTTCTGTTTTCTTCTCTTCTCAGTTCTTCTCTTCCGTATTCTTCTCTTCCGTCTTCTTCTCTTCCATCTTCTTCTCTTCCATCTTCTTCTCTTCCGTTTTCTCTTCCGTCTTCTCTTCCTTTTTCTTCTCTTCCGTATTCTTCTCTTTCGACTTCATCTCTTTAGTATTCTTCTCTTCCTTCTTCTTCTCTTTCTTCTTCTTCTCTTCCATCTTCTTCTCTTCCTACTTCTCTTCCGTCTTCTCTTCCTTCTTATGCTCTTCCATCTTCTTCTCTTCCTTCTTCTTCTCTTCCCTCTTCTTCTCTTCCTTCTTCTCTTCCGTCTTCTCTTCCGTCTTCTTCTCTTCCGTCTTCTCTTCCATCTTCTTCTTTTCCTTCTTCTTTTCTTCCTTCTTCTTCTCTTCCTCATCTTCCTTCTTTATCTTCTTTTTCTACTTCTTTTTCTCAGCTTAGTCTTCCTCTCTCTTTTCTTCTTCTCTTCCTTCGTTGTCTTCTTTGCCCTCTTCTTCTCTTCTTATTCTCTTTCTTTGAATTATTTGGGATTTCTTCCTTATTGTTATCTTTCCTCTTTATCTTCCTTTTCATGTTCTTCTCTTTTATTTTTCTCCGACTCCTCATTATCTGTTTCTTCTTCTCATTTTTTTTTCTTTATTTTGTTCCTCCACCCTTGTTCTTACATCTTTTATTTGTCATCTTCTACATCTACTCTTTTTATTGCTCCTCTTATTTGTTCTTCTTCATCCTCTTATACATCTATCAAACCTTATGGTTGGACACAGCATAGGAAATACATGTCGCTTGTAGTAAACCTTCCTTGATAACAGGAGCAGTCCAATTCCAAAGTATGTGATCGAGATTGTATGCATATCTTGGAGCCAAAGACTCCATGCTTTTGTTTCCTGACAACGTTTTCACCATCTTCGTGTTGTATTTTGTGCAGCATACATCAAATGAAGAAATGAGGGATCAAGATGCTGAGCAGCGCATGAACTGCATGGGTCAGCGACCCATAGCTGGCTGCTAGCGTCTGGGCCAGGGAACCGGAGCTGCCAAGACCCTTCTACACCTCCACGCGGTGATCCTGGATAACAGGCTGCAGCAGGGCAGACTGGCTAAGGAGAAGGGATCGAAGAGGGAATGCTAACCCGGTACTAAAAGATTTCTGAAGTCGGATGTGTTGGATCGAGAGGTGCAAATATCGCAGTCAAGCTGTAAACTACGACACAACGCATTCCGTTCTCTGGACTACTTTCTGCTACTTAAGCCCTTTCAGGGTTCGGTAGCGGGAGATTGAGAACGAACGAAGCCAAGCCAAGCCAAAAGAAGAAATCTTTGCAAGAAGAAATACATTTCGAAAATCAAAAACCATTATCACCAAGCAATCTCTTTCTCGGAAACGCCGTGGACAAAGAGGCGCGGTATGGACAAATGGCAAACGGAGAAGAAACCTATAGGCCGATAGATTCAAGAATAACAGGGAGAGCATGAAAATAACTAGAGACAATAACACTGGATAGGCCTACTTGGAAAGAGCTGGTTAATACGAGGCGTGTTCAAATGAAACCGAACCAAATTGCGCCAAGTGAACATACATACGATGCGCATGATGACGTCACCTCTGGTGTAAACAGCACATACCAATCGTCAAATTTGCAAACAATTTCATTATCATCCTACTCGGGATCAAGACGCTGAGCAGCGCATGAGCTGCAGTGGTCAGCGACCCATAGCTGGCTGCTAGCGTCAGGGCCAGCGAACCAGAGCTGCCAAGACCCTTCTACACCTCCACGTGGTGATCCTGGATAACAGGCTACAGCAGTGCAGACCGGCTAAGGAGAAGGGATCGAAGAGGGAATGCTAACAATGTACTCAAAAAACTGCTTGTTGAAGTCGGATGTGTTGGACCGAAAGTGTGCAAATATCGCAGTCAAGCTGTAAACTACGACACAACGCATTCCGTTCTCTGGACTACATTCTGCTACTTAAGCCCTTTCAGGGTTTGGTAGCGGGAGATTGAGAACGAACGCAGAAGAAAAAGAAGAAGAAGAAGAAGAAGAAGAAGAAGAAGAAGAAGAAGAAGAAGAAGAAGAAGAAGAAGAGGAAGAAGATCATCATCCTACTCATAGTTTCCTCGGAAGACCGTTGAAAACATGGCGGGTGTGAAACAGAATCCGTCCTGAGTTGATCAGCGAGCGGTGATTCGGTTTCTAACAGCTGAAGGATATCGACCAGTTGACATTCATCACAGAATGCAGGCAGGGTATGGTGACAAAAATGTGTCGAAGACAACAGTGAAGAACTGGACAACGATGTTTAAAGAAGGACGTGAGTTAACGCAACAACAATATGAGCCTGACCTGTTCTCGGAAGATCTTTCGTTAACTCAGGTCCTTCTTTTAACATCCTTGTCCAGTTTTTCACTGTTGTCTTTGACACATTTTTCTCATCATACACTGCCTGCATTCTGCAATGAATGTCAACTGGTCGACATCCTTCAGCTGTTAGAAACCGAATCACCGCTCGTTCATCAACCCTGGACGGATTCCCTATCACACCCGCCATGTTTTCAGCGGTCTGCTGAGGAAACTATGAGTCAGAGGATAATGACATTTTGCAAACTTGACGGTTGGTATGTGCTGTTTACATAAGAAATGACGTTATCATACGCATCGAACGCATTTTCACTTGATGCAGTAAGGTCCAGTTTTATTTGAACACGCCTCGTATGTGTGCCCCACCCAAGGGTATCACTGAAACGAAATACCACTGTTGTGCGAATGTTTTCCCATTGATGAGGTAGTCGACAAGTATTTAGGCTGAGGATTACAGGCCGCTGCTGTCGCCACGTCGTGTGCTGGCTATGTTTGTTTATTTCACCACCAACAGAAGAACAACATACGCCTTACAAGGGATTCAATTCACTGTCCACCATGCAGGCGCGTAGAGCCTTCGGACACGGGAAGATTAAACATCGAAACTGCTCCACTGTTTATGATTTTGTCTGGTATTTATCATGACCTCTTTAGCTGCCAGGTATTTTTCAGTAAAATATTTCAAATGTTTTAAAATGGGTTTTTCCCCTAGAATTTGAGTTTTTATTTGTTATATTTCATAATGTATTTTGACTTAACATTCTAACAGGCGTGGCCATCGGTGGAGGCTCTATAGCTGGTATTGTTTTTGGTGTCATTATTATTATCGCTATAATTATTGTCGTCATTATCGTCTTCGTCTTCAGAAGAACAGGGTGAGTAGATATGGCATTATCTGTTTTTATTTCCAACTCTAAATGTAGATTATGTTTAAAGATGAAGCCATGTATATCAAATGGAGGCAACCCCTTCATCATGCCAATCACATATATGTCCGGAGAATTGAGTGGAAATATATATTGAGGACTACTAAACTCCAGATCAGAATAAGAAGAACAAGAAGACAAAAAAGTAGAAACAGAAGAAAAAGAAGAAAAAGAATAATAATAAGAAGAAGTAGAAGAAGAAGAAGAAAAAGAAGAAGAAAAAGAAGTAGAACAAGAAGAAAAAGAAGAAGAAAAAGAAGAAGAAAAAGAAAAAGAAGAAGAAAAAGAAGTAGAGCAAGAAAAAGAGGAAGAAGTAGAACAAGAAAAAGAAGAAAAACAAGAAGAAGAAAAAGAAGAAGAAAAAGAAGTAGAACAAGAAGAAAAAGAAGAAGAAAAAGAAGAAGAAAAAGAAAAAGAAGAAGAAAAAGAAGTAGAACAAGAAAAAGAGGAAGAAGTAGAACGAGGAGAAGAAGAAAAAGAAGAAGAAAAAGAAGAAGAAAAAGAAAAAGAAGAAGAAAAAGAAAAAGAGGAAGAAGTAGAACAAGAAGAAAAAGAAAAAGAAGAAGAAAAAGAAAAAGAAGAAGAAGAAAAAGAATAACAAGAGGAAGAAGAAGAAGAAGAAGAAGAAGAAGAAAAAGAAGAACAAAAAGAAGAAGAAGAAGAAGAAGAAGAAGAAGAAGAAGAAGAAGAAGAAAAAGAAGTAGAACAAGAAAAAGAGGAAGAAGTAGAAGAAGGAGAAGAAGAAAAAGAAGAAGAAAAAGAAGAAGAAGAAGAAAAAGAAGAAGAAAAAGAAGAAGAAGAAGAAAAAGAAGAAGAAAAAAAGTAGAACAAGAAAAAGAATAACAAGAGGAAGAAGTAGAAGAAGAAGAAGAAGAAAAAGAAGAAGAAGAAGAAAAAGAAAAAGAAGAAGAAGAAGAAAAAGAAGAAGAAAAAGAATAACAAGAGGAAGAAGTAGAAGAAGAAGAAGAACAAGAAGAAGTAGAAAAACAAGAAAAAGAACAAGAAGAAAAACAAGAACACGAAGAAGAAGAATAAGAAGAAGAAGAAGAAGAATTAAACTTAATTAGTCCCTCGGGTGCAGGAGTGCCACCCTTGAGAGACTGCAGTTCCTATAGTCAATCTGTGAAAATGACATTACCTGGTACCACTAAAGAAGGTTGTGTTTAAGGCTGGCTATCCCATAATATAAAGAAACATTGCTATTGCAGTCAGTCACTGATCAAGCTCGGAAACCCGCTTCAACCAATGGGACAGCTGTAGTTAAAGGAATAATTCGATGAATTTCTTTTAACGGAACCAGGTACAGTGGTGGGCAATGCCAGTCATCTTCAAAATGAACCCTAGCACCCCTAGTGGGCAATGCCAATCATCTTCAAAATGAACCCTAGCACCCCTAGTGGGCAATGCCAATCATCTTCAAAATGAACCCTAGCACTCCTAGTGAGCAATTTGAGCTTCCATGTGGGCGGTAGGAGATTAATTACATTATGTAATTTTTAAAATATTATAATCATGGTATTGCAGAGGCTACACAGTCTGAGGAAACTATGGCAGAGTACCAGCATACCTGCAGAAGTAACCATTTTTTTTAGAAGCTGTGTTTTTCCCCGGAGACCACAACACGCTGTGAAAGTTCGACAGTTACCCGAATTTCCAGGAAGAGAATCGAGTTCTTAGAGTCGAAATGTTATAGAAACGTTCTCAGAATATCATGGACCGAAAAAAAGGAAGAATGCAGACATTCGAAAGGAGTTGAGTATAGAGAAGAACTGGTTCATCAATTTAATCATGAACCAAAAATTGAAATACTTTGACCACATCAAAGTAAACAACAGTCTTGAGAGAACAGTAATGGAAGGTATGGTGCCGAGCAAGAGAGGCTGAGGCACACCAAGGAGGCGAGGGAAACCAAGATGTCAAGGAATGCTTGGGCATGACTCTGGAGCAGACTGGAGATTTGGTAAAAGAGGCAGAGGTAGATCAAGAAGCGGTTGTACCAAGATATCAAGGAATGTTCGGGCATGACTCTGGAGCAGACTGGAGATTTGGTAAAAGAGGCAGAGGTAGATCAAGAAGCGGTTGTACCAAGATATCAAGGAATGTTCGGGCATGACTCTGGAGCAGACTGGAGATTTGGTAAAAGAGGCAGAGGTAGATCAAGAAGCGGTTGTACCAAGATATCAAGGAATGTTCGGGCATGACTCTGGAGCAGACTGGAGATTTGGTAAAAGAGGCAGAGGTAGATCAAGAAGCGGTTGTACCAAGATATCAAGGAATGTTCGGGCATGACTCTGGAGCAGACTGGAGATTTGGTAAAAGAGGCAGAGTTAGATCAAGAAGCGGTTGTACCAAGATATCAAGGAATGTTCGGGCATGACTCTGGAGCAGACTAGAGATTTGGTAAAAGAGGCAGAGGTAGATCAAGAAGCGGTTGTACCAAGATATCAAGGAATGTTCGGGCATGACTCTGGAGCAGACTGGAGATTTGGAAAGAGATCGAGTATTTTTCAGACGGGCTGTGATGCGAGCCACGTTCTTCAAAGGAAATGCGACATGATAATGATGATGTATTGAAGCCATCAAAAATACACAGACTCAGTTTACGATGGCGAGGTTGTCTTCAATTTAAATTTGAGTGTGCTGTAAGGAGAAATTACCCTCACGAAAGTTATTAAAGTGGGTTCCTAGTATAACAAGATTGAGAAACTATGGTGTATGCAAAAACGTGAATGGTGATACATTTGTTCAGTTTTCTAGTAACTGCGGTTTCCTATCGGTTCTCACCGTTATTAGGATACAAACACATCCCAGTGGAGACAAAAAGACAGTTAACTAATAGTTGTTATACCAACTCTCTGCTACCAGTGTCATACATGGACTTCATCAGGGAAGAATAAACAAGGTATTCGGAATGAGGTGTTTGAGAAAAGTTGTCGGGGTCAGAGTACGAAACGAAGAAATCAGATAGAAGGTGTGTGCAACATTGTGCATGGAATACATGGAAAGGTGGTGATGTTGGTGGTGATGATGATGAAGGTGATGATGATGATGATGATTATGGTGATAATGATGGTGATGGTGGTGATGAAGGTGATGATGATGGTGATGGTGATGATGATGATGGTGATGGTGATGATGATGATGGTGATAATGATGGTGATGGTGGTGATGAAGGTGATGATGATGGTGATGGTGATGATGATGATGGGGATGGTGATGATGATGATGATGATGGTGGTGATGGTGATGGTGATGAAGATGATGTTGATGGTGGTGATGAAGGTGATGGTGATGGTGATGATGATGATGGTGGTGATGGTGATGGTGGTGATGAAGGTGATGGTGATGGTGATGGTGATGATGATGATGATGGTGGTGATGGTGATGGTGATGAAGATGATGGTGGTAATTATGGTGGTGATGGTGATGATGGTGATGGTGATGATGATGGTGGTGCTGGTGATGATGATGGTGGTGATGATGGTGATGATGATGATGATGGTGATGATGGTGATGATGGTGATGGTGATGGTGATGATGATGGTGGTTATGAAGGTGATGATGATGGTGATGGTGGTGGTGATGATGATGATAGTGGTGATGGTGATGGTGATGATGATGATGATGGTGATGGGGATGTTGGTAATGGTGATAATGATGAAGGTGATGATGATGGTGATGATGATGATGATGATGGTGATGATGATGGTGATGATGATGGTGGTGATGGTGGTGGTGATGATGATGGTGGTGATGGTGGTGATGATGGTGGTGGTGATGATGATGAAGGTGATGATGGTGATTATGATGGTGATAATGATGATGGTGATGGTGATGATGATGGGGGTGATGAAGGTGATGATGATGGTGATTATAATGATGATGATGGTGGTGATGATGATGGTGATGATGATGATGGTGATGATGATGATGGTGATGATGGTGGTGATGGTGATGGTGATGATGATGGTGGTGATGAAGGTGATGATGATGGTGATGGTAATGATGATGGTGGTGAAGGTGATGGTAATGATGATGATGGTGGTGATGATGATGGTGATGATGATGATGGTGATGATGATGGTGATGGTGATGATGATGATGATGATGATGATGGTGATGATGATGATAATGGTGATGGTGATGATGATATCCTTCATCTGTGATCTGGCAGCTTTTGGCAGCCCAATGCCTCCCAGACGAAAGCACACGTCCTCTTCAATTGTTGAGGCGAAGTCCAATCTGGTATAAAGTCTGTTGTCTTAGAGGCATCATGATTGTGAAGGGAGGTTATAGACGCAACCTTCGAGGATCCCTGAAGGAAGGCAGACCAGTTCGTCGGTCCCAGGATCGTGACGTCCTGCCTGGGACATATCATATTCATCTAGGTCGGCTATCCCATCATTCTTTTGTCAGTTTTGCCAGCCCATCTGTAGTGATGGTATGTGTGGCCTTTCCCGCCCCCTAGAAGGTTGTCACAAAGGGGCAAAGGTGCAATGCCCACTGGTCTGCATCTCTTCGTCATCCATTGAGATGAATGATAGAGGACAGAGAGTATAGAACGAGACAAGAATGCATTTAACCCATGAAGTTGGGATGGATTGGTGCATCCCCGAGCATGTACCACTCGCCGGTGAGTTCTGCAGCTACACCTATAGGGCACCACCTGCTTCTAGCCCTTTTATCTGGCCCCTCTCCAAGGACCTGTCTTGGGTGACCCTGCCAAAAGTAAAACTCTCGCTGGCATAGCTCCTTGGATCATTGTGACGCCACAGGCTCTCCAACCTCCGGAAGGTAGGCGTACGAATGGAGAGTTCTGAAAAAATAGAATATGGAATTATTCGGACACCAGTCAGTAATGCAAACAAATCTACCTGCCATGCGGATCTACAGCACCAGACATCAGATTTAGAGAGCCAGAGGGAGACCAAGAAAAAGATGGACAAAAGGTTTAGGTGAGATACTGAAGAAATACTGATCGAAAACAGCATTTGCGACACATCTGATTCACGAAAGAAAACTAGACCTCCGCATAGCGTCTAAAGGCACATATGATAAACGAAAAAAAAATAGATCTCCCCATAGCGTCTAAAGACACATATGATACACGAAAGAAAACTAGACCTCCCCATAGCGTCTAAAACCACACATATGATACACGAAAGAAAACTAGACCTCCCCACAGCGTCTAAAGGCACATCTGATACACGAAAGAAAACTAGACCTCCCCATAGCGTCTAAAGGCACACATATGATACACGAAAGGAAACTAGACCTCCCCATAGCGTCTAAAACCACACATATGATACACGAAAGGAAACTAGACCTCCCCATAGCGTCTAAAGGCACATCTGATACACGAAAGAAAACTAGACCTCCCCATAGCGTCTAAAGGCACATCTGATACACGAAAGAAAACTAGACCTCCCCATAGCGTCTAAAGGCACATCTGATACACGAAAGAAAACTAGACCTCCACACAGCGTCTAAAACCACACATATGATACACGAAAGGAAACTAGACCATCCCACAGCGTTAAAGACACATATGATACACGAAAGTAAACTAGACCTCCCCAAACCGTCTAAAGGCACAAAAGAAGTAGTCTCCTAGCCATTCAAGTTACGAAAGTGCAATTGGGCATTATTAAAAACAGTAAAGAAATATTAACATCATTCATGCCTTTTCTGTTTTGCAGACGGGGGATTCATATTCCAAAGCTACCCAAAATGCATCTGCCTAATATGCCACACCTTCCTAGCTTCCCTGGACATTCACATAGGACTACAGGAGCGTTCTCCAAGCCACATACAGCGTCACACATTGACCCAGGGTTTGCAAACCCCATGTATGATAGTTCGCCGTTTGATGACGCCAATGTAAATGTTGTTATTTGTCAGCTTATTATTAATTATTTGTTATTTTAAATATAGACAAGCAAGTGGGTTTGCTCTGCCGATTAATCGGTTGAAAAGTAGAGACATGAACGTGAATTGTATCTGTAATTTGGTTTGACGAAATGTGTAGATACAATATGGTACTTAATTACAAGATGGGAGAGAACAATTTTAGAAAGATAGAAAAAGAAAAGGGCCTTGGGGTTATAATAGATCATACAGGTAATGTGAGTGAGCAAGTCCAGGTAGCAGTGAAAAAGGTAAACGGAATGTTAGGTATGATAAAAAGAAATATTAACAATATTAACTAGAAAGTGGTAGTCAAACTGTATAAAGCATTGGTAAGTCCTAGATTGGAGTACTGTGTACAGGTGTGGAGTCTTTATCGTAGAGGAGATATAAACACGCTGGAAAGGATACAAAGAAGAGCGACCAAACTGATAGTGGAATTCCAGAATTACAGTTCTGAGGAAAGACTCAGAAAAACTGGCCTACAGTGTCTAGAAAGAGAAGAATTCGAGATGATACAGGTTTATAAGATGATCAAGGGAAAAAATAAATTAGACTATAATAATTTTTTTTTTTCTTCAAAATACAGTTGCCTACAAGAACAAGAGGGCACATCCACAAATTAAGAAAGGTCCAGATTAGATACCAGAAAATTGTTAGTCAGATAGTGGTGAATGCTTGGAATGCATTTCCACAGGAAATAGTGGAGGCAGTGTCAATCAATGCATTCAAAAATAGATTGGATGCGCATAGGTATTTTTTGATCAAGTGACTCTGCAGAGTCTTCTGAACCAGTATAAAAACATTTAGTTAAGTTATAACAGAAACGTGGATTGGTAAATTTGAGAGTGTATCAACTCCGTGGACTGGTTCCTTTCTACTTCCTCTGCATTTGACCCGACAAGGACAACATGACGTTATGTTGCAGTTTACAGCGAGGCTGCGATATGTGCACCTTTCGGACCGATACTTCTGGTTTCTGCTAGCTATTTTTATTTTATTTTTATTTTTTTATTTTTTTGGGGGGATGATGGTGGTGGGTACAGGGTTTGCCTTTCGACAGAGATCCCAATTCTCTTAGCCAGACTACACTGATGCAGGCTGTTGTTAGAGCCGCCCCGTGGAGGCGCAATAGGGTCTTGATCAGTTCTGGAAAGATATTTATTGATGTAAGCAATCAGCTATGAGTCGCTGGCTGCTGGCTGCTGGAAGCTCTTCCAATGTGCTATATCTTCAGATCCGCTCTGTAGATTCTTCAGTTTCAGAGATAGATGAATGTACAATGAACTGATTGACCAAGAGTGAATCCACACTAGACTCAAATGCTGCTATATCTGAGAGTGGATTCCAGAAGAATTTTGGGGATCAAGATGCTGAGCAGCACATGAGCTGCAGTGGTCAGCGACCCATAGCTGACTGCTAGCGTCAGGGCCAGCGAACCAGAGCTGCCAAGACACTTCTACACCTCCACGGGGTGATCCTGGATAACAGGCTGCAGCAGGGCAGACTGGCTGAGGAGAAGGGATCGAAGAGGGAGTGCTAACCCGGTACTTAAAAAAAAATGCTTCCTGAAGTCGGATGGGTTGAACCGAAAGGTGCAAATATCACAGTCAAGCTGTAAACTATGACTCAACGCATTCCGTTCTCTTGACTATATTCTGCTACTTAAGCCCTTTTCAGAGTTTGGTAGCGGGAGATTGAGAACGAACGAAGCCAAGCCAAGACACACCACTGATGAAGACGTGAAGGGGAAGGCGCTGTAGTCCATTAGGACACACATTAAGAGAACCAGGTGACAGCGCTACAAGACAGTCTTTGTTCTGGAGTCCCCAAGGAAAGCGACGTAGTGGCAGACCAAAGCACACATGGAGATGCGAGTTCGAGTCACATAAAGAAAACAGGGAAGACGCCCAGAGAGGTAACACGGATGGCACAGGATAGGAATTGTTGACGTGAGTTTGTTAAAGATGTAGGCTCCACAGGGGAGATAAAAACATTTTGCTGATTGAAATTAACACTATACGTCTTACTTAGTTAGGCTCAGAGAGAAGTTGAAGTTTCGACTGTAAACTATCTGGAAACGTGAAGTTGTTCTTTTTGGTAATCATGTTACAGGAAAAGTAAGCTCATACAATCTTACTAGAAGGTCCAGATGACGCAGTACAACCGTAAACTACCTGGAGCCGTAAAGGTAGTCTAGTGGCCAACATGTTTCAGGAAAATTAAACTTCTACAATCTAACTAGATGACGCAGTACAGCCGTACAATGGGTCACAAACTAACGCTCAAATAGACATAAAGAGTGAACAAATAAACAAAAGAAAAAAATATCAATGAGAATATAATAATGAGAAAGAAGAAGAAGATGAACAAACAGAAAATAAAGAAAAAAATGAAGACGAAAACGAAGAAAAAGAGAAAGAAGAAGAGAAAGTAAAACAATTCCAATAATAATAATAATAATAAGAAGAAGAAGGAGAAGACAAGTAATAAAGAAGAAGAATAAGAATAAGAGAAATAAAAGGCAAAAGAAATGTCAATAATAATAGAAAGAAGAAGAAAAGATGAAGATGTAAAAGAAGAAAAAGAAGAAGAAGAAGAAAAAGAAGAAGAAATACCAACAAAAACAACAACAAGAATAAGACGATGAGGAAGAAGAACAAGATAGAAAAGAAGAAGAAGACGAAACCACTGTTAAAAGTTGAATGAAAAACTGTAACAAAGAGCAATCGTTTATCAGCACGTCCAATCCATTGCCAACATACTACCTTACACCTATACTACCTTACACCTACAGTTACCTTACACATACACAGCTCACACATACCCCACCTAACTCCTACACAACCTAACACCTACCCTACCTAACACATACACTACCTGAAACCTACAACGCTTTACACCTACACTAAATCACCTTACACCTACACCACATCACCTTACACCTACATCACCTTACACCTACACCACCTCACACCTACACCACCTACACACCACCTTACACATACGCCACCTCACACATACACCACCTTACACCTACACCACCTTACACCTACACCTACACCACCTAACACCTACACCACCTTACACCTGCACCACCTTACACCTACAACACCTAACACATACACCACCTTACACCTACACCACCTAACACCTAAACCACCTTACACCTACACCACCTTACACCTGCACCACCTTACACCTGCACCACCTTACACCTACAACACCTAACACCTACACTACCTTACACCTACACCACTTTACACCTTACACCTACACCGCCTCACACCTACACCACCTCACACCTACACCACCTTACACATACGCCACATCACACATACACCACCTTACACCTACACCACCTCACGCCTACACCACCTTATACCTACACCACCTTACACCTACGCCACCTAATACCTAACACCTACACCACTTTACACCTACACCACCTCACACCTACACCACCTCACACCTACACCACCTCACACCTACACCACCTTACACCTACACCACCTTACACCTACACCACCTTACACCTACGCAACCTAACACCTAACACCTACACCACCTTACACCTACACCACCTAACACCTAACACCTACACCACTTTACACCTACACCACCTCACACCTACACCACCTTACACCTACACCACCTTACACCTACGCCACCTAACACCTAACACCTACACCACCTTACACCTACGCCACCTAACACCTAACACCTACACCACTTTACACCTACACCACCTCACACCAACACCACCTTACACCTTTGCCACCTAACACCTACACCACTTTACACCTACACCATCTTACACCTACACCACCTTACACCTACGCCACCTAATACCTACACCACCTTACACCTTTACCACCTAACACCTATACCACCTTACACCTACACCATCTTACACCTACACCACCTTACACCTACGCCACCTAACACCTACACCACCTTACACCTACACCATCTTACACCTACACCACCTTACACCTACACCATCTTACACCTACACCACCTTACACCTACACCATCTTACACCTACACCACCTTACACCTACACCATCTTACACCTACACCATCTTACACCTACACCATCTTATACCTACACCACCTTACACCTTTGCCACCTAACACCTACACCACCTTACACCTACACCATCTTACACCTACACCACCTTACACCTACGCCACCTAACACCTACACCACCTTACACCTACACCATCTTACACCTACACCATCTAACACCTACACCACCTTACACCTGCACCACCTTACACCTACACCATCTTACACCTACACCACATTACATCTACGCCACCTAACACTTTAACGTCTACCTTCAGAGCACCATGAAAGAAATGGAGCTGATTGCAGGTACACTAGAAGAACAACCAACGTTTGACGTCTCCGAGGGCGGGTTTCAGAATCCTCTCTTTGGTACATCTGGGGTAAGTAATTCATTATGTTCCTTTCTTAATTTAATTAATTCAAGCAAATCAATCAATCAATCAAGCAATCAATCAATCAAATCAAAACGTTTCAGCTCCAGTTGGACCATAAGTTTTCACCGAACACACAAGTCATTTTGGGCTTCATCATTTCGCTTCCTGCAGATGTGGGGTTTCATGCCTATAACCATCTTTTCGTGAATTTATGCTTATACTTTGTACTCCATAGTGAACAAGAGGCCACTACTATGGTTAGCTCCTTCCAGGAAGTATGTGAGTGCCGCCAAGACACAGTAGTTTGATTGATTCGCAAAATATAAAGCGCTTAACGTTTAACTACAGTCAAGAAGATCCCGGTCCACCGTCACAAGTATGCCCCAGAATGTAATAGGGGCCACTGTAACCTGCTACTACAACTCTGCAAGTGTCAAACTTATTGATGGAATAATAAATAAGGCAACTTCAGAAATGAGGTACCTAAGAAAGGTGGCTCAGGTGATGAAAAGGGACAAGATCCGTAACCAGACAATGCGTAACAATCTTGAAGCCCAAACTCTTGCAGACGCGAGTGGAGCAGTCCCAACTACAGTGGTTTGCCACGTCTGTAGAATGGAAGAAGATCGGATACCAAAGCCGTCGTGGGAGATAAAAAAAAGTCAAGGACGCAGGCCCCCAGGACGTCCCAAGGTACGTTGGGAAGACAACATACGACAGTCCCTAAGTGAAAGAGGGCTGGATTGAAAAGATGCCTGTGGAAAGACAGCGGATAGAGCAGTATAGCGTTCTCTCTGGCGAACACCTAGACACCACGGTAGAAGAGCAGCGACTAAGTAAGTATAAATAAGGCTGGTGGGATAGTTACAGAATGCCTCAAACCTGCAACTAAAAAACCCACCCCATAATTCAAGAAGCCCCGCCTAAGACATTATCAATTGAAAGAGGGAAATACATGACCAAATGGGAAACAGAACATACTGGCTACACAACAAACGATGTCTATTACCAGTTGAACAGAACCGAACATACTGGCTACACAACAAACGATGTCTATTACCAGTTGAACAGAACCGAACATACCGGCTACACAACAAACGATGTCTATTACCAGTTGAACAGAACCGAACATACCGGCTACACAACAAAAGATGTCTATTACCAGTTGAACAGAACCGAACATACTGGCTACACAACAAACGATGTCTATTTCCAGTTGAACAGAACCGAACATACTGGCTACACAACAAACGATGTCTATTACCAGTTGAACAGAACCGAACATACTGGCTACACAACAAACGATGTCTATTACCAGTTGAACAGAACCGAACATACTGGCTACACAACAAACGATGTCTATTACCAGTTGAACAGAACCGAACATACTGGCTACACAACAAACGATGTCTATTACCAGTTGAACAGAACCGAACATACTGGCTACACAACAAACGATGTCTAATACTAGTTGAACAGAACCGAACATACTGGCTACACAACAAACGATTCCTATTACCAGTTGAACAGAACCGAACATACTGGCCACACAACAAACGATGTCTATTACCAGTTGAACAGAACCGAACATACTGGCCACACAACAAACGATGTCTATTACCAGTTGAACAGAACCGAACATACTGGCCACACAACAAACGATGCCTATTACCAGTTGAACAGAACCGAACATACTGGCCACACAACAAACGATGCCTATTACCAGTTGAACAGAACCGAACATACTGGCTACACAACAAACGATGTCTATTACCAGTTGAACAGAACCGAACATACTGGCTACACAACAAACGATGCCTATTACCAGTTGAACAGAACAGAACATACTGGCTACACAACAAACGATGCCTATTACCAGTTGAAAAGAACCGAACATACTGGCCACACAACAAACGATGCCTATTACCAGTTTAACAGAACCGAATATACCGGCCACACAACAAACGATGTCTATTACCAGTTGAACAGAACCGAACATACTGGCTACACAACAAACGATGTCTATTACCAGTTGAACAGAACCGAACATACTGGCTACACAACAAACGATGTCTATTACCAGTTGAACAGAACCGAACATACTGGCCACACAAAAAACGATGTCTATTACCAGTTGAACAGAACCGAACATACTGGCTACACAACAAACGATGCCTATTACCAGTTGAAAAGAACCGAACATACTGGCCACACAACAAACGATGCCTATTACCAGTTGAACAGAACCGAACATACTGGCTACACAACAAACGATGCCTATTACCAGTTGAACAGAAGAGAGCAGGTCGTGGTCTTCAGACTTCGCACTGGCCACAATAGACTGAGGTACCACCTATTCAAAAAATTGAAGATAGGTGGCACTGACGAATGCCCGTGTGGTACCGGTAAAATTACCGCTGAGCATTTGCTGCAAAATTGCCCGACATACGAGGATCAGAGAGAGCAGATGTGGCCATCATCAGTGGCAACACTAGACAATCTCTATGGCAGTGTTGACAGCCTCAGGATGACGGCTGCTTTTTTCGAAAAAAATTAAGGTTGATGTCTGACTGCGTACGATGAAGAAGAAGAAGAAAGAGGGAAACAGAAACGCGTCCCAAGACGCTCTATGTTTAGACTCCAGGTGCAGTAAACAAGATTGCAATCTAGAGAAAGGTTTTTACAGTTAACAGCCTATACAGACTAGTCCTGGAAGACGGCCCATCGAGAGGGAAAGAAGGAATGAACTGAAACAGGTTCTCAGGATCGATCCGAGTGCTTGGGATGAAGACAGTAAGCAGCTGATGAGCTGCAGTGGTCAGCGATCCATAGAGACCAAAATAGAATGTTCCGTTACGAACGATTCGATTTGGGAGGGGAGGAGGGGTGGTGGGGTGTTGGGGTGGGGGTGGGGGGTCATGGAGGAAGACTGTCGTCTGGTCAGACAAAATGTACTGGACTAGACCCTCACCTTGGTGTCCTCGTAGCCCTTCCTGGAAACGGGCTGTTTTCATAGCAGCCTGGCTAACTGGTGACGGATCGACGTGATCCCCGTAGTAGTGAGCATAGCACAACCGCCTGAAGGACCCCCACCCACCTTCATCAGCACGCTCGGGATGTGAGGAAAGCTACTACAATTCAGTAAACCTACTCATTGTGGGCATTTCAAAGAACAATGTACGAATGGAACCCAGGGAACTCGGTTTGGGGTGAATTAAGACGCAAGTACCGGTAAACGTGTCAGAGGAAGACAGCGCTGTAAGTGGATGGATACTATTAGAGGCTGAACAGATGCACGCCTGACAGATTGCATCAGATGGCAAGAAGCTGGGGACATTAGACATTGGCTATCGTTGAAGACACTCAAACTGGTCTGCAAAAACTCGGACACATGTTCCCTTTGCCAGGAGTCCATTGTGATAGTGACTCATTGAGTCATATAGTGCGCATTTGCGACTCAATCAAACTCCTGGGAAGACAGACTAATGTCTGGTCAGACAAAATATACTGATCAGACATGTTAGTCAGGGTCAGGCAAAATATACTGATCATGCATGTTAGTCATTGTCAGGCAAAATATACTGATCAGACATGTTAGTCAGGGTCAAGCAAAATATACTCATCAGCCATGTTAGTCAGGGTCAGGCAAAATATACTGATCAGACATGTTAGTCAGGATCAAGCAAAATATACTGATCAGACATGTTAGTCAGGATCAAGCAAAATATGCTGATCAGACATGTTAGTCAGGGTCAGGCAAAATATACTGATCAGACATGTTAGTCAGGGTCAGACAAAACATACTGATCAGACATGTTAGTCAGGGTCAGGCAAAATATTCTGATCAGACATGTTAGTCTGGGTCAGGCAAAATGTACTGGCCAAGACCCTCACCTTGGCTTCCTAGTAGCCCTCCCTGGAAACAGGCTGTTTTCATGTCAGCCTAGCTAACGAAGTGAGGGACCGACGTGATTCTCGTGTTAGCGAGTGACACGCAGATGAAGCCAAGCATAGCACAACCGCCTGGAGGACCACGGTCCACCTTCATCAGCATGCTCGAGATGTGAGGAAATGTACTGCAACCCGCCCCTTAACGTCCTTTTCAGGACGCACAAAAGAGTAACCTACCTACTCATTGTGGGCATTCGCAAACAACAACAACAACAACAACAATCAAACTTCTATATCCAGATGGCGGAACTAACAGACTTCCTGGAAGGAGCTAGCTAATCGTAGTAGCTCTCTCTTGCTCATTATAGAGCAGAAAAGGAGGACAAAGAAGAATCAGAAAGTAGTCCCACAACTCATTCATATAATCACACAGTTCACATGCGGTAAGGTCAAAGGTTAGAGTTCATAGATTACTTGCCCAGTGTAATTATAATTGTTCTCCGGACATCAGCTGTTGCTTTAAGTGGTACACGTCACGAGGTGCACATTTGTTTAGGGGCTAGGCGTAATGTAAACAATGTTGGAGACACGCGTAGCCATGGATGACTATTACATCGTGAGGTTGTGCAACATGCTGAAGTGTATGTCTTAATTGTTCTTGAAAGTACTAACTTACTTAGTCGCTATTCGTCTTTCGTGAGCTTTAGGGGTTGGACAAGAGAGAAAGCCATACTGTTTTATCCTATGTATTTCTCCTGGCCTCGTTTCAATCCAGGTCCAGGTCAGCCTCGTTTCAATCCAGGTCACTTAGCGACTGTCGAATGTTGTCTTCCCAGCGTACTTCAGGACATCCTAGGGGTCTGCGTCCTTGACTTTTTGCCTTCCATGACGGCCTTGGTATCCGATCTTCTTCCATTCTACAGACATGGCCAAACCACTGTAGCTGGGACTGCTCTACTCGTGTCTGCGTGGTTTGGACTTCGAGATTGCTACGTATTGTCTGGTTACAGATCTTGCCCCTTTTCGTCACCTGAACCGCCTTTCTTAGGCACCTCATTTCTGAAGTTTGTAATTCGCCCACTCTTCCAGCGATGTTAGGGCCTGCTGCATCCGATTTCTTGCTATGGTGAGATTCTTTTCAGAGGTCCACATAGCCAGATCGTTTGCAAACATTGAGCTATGGACTCTTCTTGGTATATTCTCTGTAATGTCGTTTATATACACCAGGAAGAGTCAGGGTGACAGTACTCCCCCTTGGGGTACTCCCTGCTCGCGTGTCACCTTTTTGCTCATCTGCCCTTGTACTTGGACTCTGGCCGTTCTTTTTTGGAGGTAGTGGTTGATCCACTTGTACATTTTCCCACAAACATCACTTCTTCTTAGCTTGACTCTAAGTCCGTCTTTTCCAGACTTTGTCAAATGCCTTTTCCAGGTCCACCCAAACCGCTACTGTGTGTTTCTGTGCCTGGTAGGCATCTTCTATTTCCTGGGCTATGAGGATGACCTTGTCCTCAGTGGATCTGTGCTGTCTAAAGCCGGCTTGCTGTGGAATTAGTATTCGTTTTTCTTCCAGATGCCACATCAGTCTGGTGTTTATCATACGTTCCATCAGTTTGCCGACACAGCTCAGTAGGCTGATATGCCTGTATCCATTTGGATCTGTTTTGTCCTTTCCTTTTTTTGGTGCTGGTACAAGTACTGCGTCTTTCCATGCCTGGGGTACAATACCCCTTTTCCAGCTTTGGTTCAGGACTGATAGCAGTTTCCTCTTTGCTGTTTGGCCCAGCCCCATCAGCATTTCGTTTGTTATCCCGTCTTTTCCGAGAGATTTCCTTTTCTTTAATGTTCTCATGGCCTCTTCCATTTCACTCATTGTTAATTTGGCCATCATATGCTCTTCTGGTGCCGTATTGATGTTGTCGTGCCCCTTTTGCTCTTCACTATTGTCGGTATGCCTATCTGCAGGGACCTCGATGTGGTTTGCTCTGGCATAGTGTTCTACAAAAGCGTTTGCGGCTTTTTTTCCAGTGAGCACGTTTTCGCCCTGCTTGATGGTAATTTGTTTGTTTGAAGGGGTTTCGTCATTCAAAACTCTGACTAGCTTCAATAGCTTGTTCCCTTCTTTGTCTAGGTTGAGGCTTTCGGTTTTGTTTTTCCAGCTCTCTCTTGCTGTTTGGTTTAGAGTGTATTTGTATTTCGCCGTGACGGGGTTCGAGCCCCGTAGTTTCCAAACCGCCCCTGGTCTCAAAGAGGTGGAACCAGAGTGCCTGCCTCCTGAATTACCTCCAGTCGTTTTGACCTAATTTCTTGCCACTGGCCCAAGGTAGCTCAGGACCAGAGAGTGAGGTGGATGACCAGCGCAGTTACTCCCTCACTATAATCCAAATACAGCGCAAGTTACATCATCAAGACATGACAGTCTGATGATGTCGCCTACATCACTTGCGATGGACAACAAAATTGATTTTTATATGCTCAATGGCAACCTGCGTCCGGGATGTGTCGCGTCCTGTTTTAAGTATTCAGAGGACACAAGTGGACATGTGTTTGACTATTCTTCACGCTTGACTAAGTTGTCTCTGGAAGCGAGGTGGAAGCTGGTCCTTCATACATCTCCGGCTTGCAGATGAAGTTGGACATGGTCCTCTTGGTGTAGACTTACTACTAGAGGGATTACAGTGTCGATCCCCACCAAATTGCCCGACTGCTGTAATATAGCCTTTTTCTAGGTGCACATCATGGTTACGAGTTGGGATCTTGGCCAGTATACCGCATCTGAGCCAAACGGCAAACAAGTTGGGCGTATAGCTTTTGAAGCGAAGTTGGATAAATAGCTTTTGAAGCGAAGTTGGATAAATAGCGTTTGCAACTAAGTTGGATATATAGCTTTTGTAACTAAGTTTGGAGGAGCCGCGTAGCGCAGTGGTTAGCGCGCTGGCTTCGCGTCTGAGTGGTCCTGGGCTCATTCCCCAGTTGAGGCGGTAATGTTTTTTCAGACCGCAATGGCTCCCGGGTCGACCCAGCCTTAAATGGGTACCGGTTCAGTCTGGGAAGTAAAAGTGGCGAGGGAGAGGAGATGGCTACCGCCCTCATATAGCTGAGCCTTTGAAATGTGACATCGCTAACACCTCACACCCCTACGGCAGTAATGCTACTTTACTAACCAAGTTTAAAAAAAATTGTAATCGTTTTTATTGATTCACCTAACTTGTTCATAAATGTTGAAATTTAACATATCAATGTAAATAAGAAATGAAATAGGAATGATTCGCGAAAGAAAAGGAGAGCAGAAATTTATTTACAAATTTTTTTTTTTTTTAAACACAGAACAATTTGCTGTTTAAGTAATTTTTAAACAGTGGCAAAAAAAGGTGAATAAAAGGAAAAACACAAAGGATAAAATACAAAATCCATGTTTATGTTGTATGGATAATTTATGTCAGTATTTTGTGTCTTTGTGTGTATATGGAATGGAAAAGTTGTGTTGTGTATATTCTTTGTTCGTAAAGTGCCTTGTTCCTACATGTCCAGATTAAATATTTAAATTCCGCTAAGAGTGTCAATAGTCTGATTTGGGTGTTCCTACCTGTTTTGGGGATTAAGCATGGTTTAGAATGATAGCTCTATACATTTCTACTTTCGTCTGTATGTTTTTGTTGATTGTCTAAGTGTCATTAACGTTTGGGATATGGTCATACACTGGAAGAATATGTGCTCTTCTGTCTCTGGAATGGTTTGTCTGCAGAGTTTACACGTTGGTGTCTTATATGATATGCGGTGATAAAGTGGTGTTAGGTTGAATAAACGTCTGTATGACACCTTAGGGATGTATGTTTGAGGAATAAAGGTAGCTTTTTTTACAGTCGCCACACATTGTACTGCTTATGATTTTAATTGCATCATGTACTCTGCCAGTTAACGTTGGGGATCACAGATTTCCACCTCTTCTTATCACGTGTGTCGTTTGTCATTTCCCCCGTTGATCGTCCCCCATGCATTACTTCAAGATGTCCAGTATTTTCCCTCTCTCTCTTCATCCCTCTGACCCTTCACTGCGATTCTGACCGTTGTCACCGCGTGCCCCAACCAGCCTCTTCTCCTGACATGCCTGAACAAGGACGACTGCCCAGTCCTGGTTTGCTCCACAAGCTGTCTTTGTATCTGTGCCTCTACACGTTATTAACTTTATCTGCAGTCCATGGAATTCTTCTGTAAAACCGCATTTCCGTTGTCTGAAACGATCCTTGTGCATGCCTGCTGATGTCCATGATTCGCTGCCGTACGTCAGTACTAGTTCACGTAGCATCTCAGAACCGTCTTCCTTAATTCCAGTGACATATTGTTGTTGCTCAAGATTCCCCTCACACTCTGTAAGACTGATTTTACCTGGGCTATTCTGTTATTTATTTAATGATATGCGTACGAAACTGAGGCGAACAACGCGACTGAGCTCGTGTAGCAGACCACCGAAAAAAAGACAGCCTACTGGTGTGCGTTTCCTAGGCAACAAAACGAAATTCCTGCAAACATTGGATATTCCTAAAGAAATGTTTACTGTTTACCGGGACAATTTTTTTTAGCGTAAAACGGTACATACCTGTGTTGATACAATTTGTCAAAAACGCTTACAAATTGCTGATGAAGACCGGCCAGTTAAGTTGACGACAGAAGCATATATTCAACCGGAGGGGGGTGGGGGGGGGGGGGGGGGGAATATTATTCTAGCTGACAGGTGACCGGTTAAATGTGTAAATGTTTGTGGCGATTATGTTGAGAAATAAATAAGGGAGAATGTTGTTGTTGTTGTTTGTTGTTGTTGTTTAATGCCCACAATGGGTATGTTTACTCTTTTGTGCGCCCTGAAAAGGACGCTTAGTTGCGGATTATAGTAGCTTTCCTCTCATCCCGAGCATGCTGATGAAGGTGTGCCGCAGGCCTCCAAGCGGTTGTGTAATGCTTGGCTTTATCTACGTGAACCTCACTACTACGGGGATCATGTCGATCCACATCTCGTCAGTCAGATTGCCTTGAAAACAGTATGTTTCTAGTGAACGCTACATGAAAGAGAGGTAGTGGTATTGGTCAGTTTATTGTGTCTGACACTTACGCAACGTCCTGGTCAGTATGTTGATGCGTGTTTAAATGAAACCGGACCGAACTGCATCAAGTGAACATACGTACAATGCGCATGATGACGGTCACTTCTGGTGTAAACAGCACATACCAACCGTCAAGTTTGTAAAATTGCATTATCCTCCGACTCATAGTTTCCTCAGCAGACCGTTGAAAACATGGCGGGTGGGATACGGAATCCGTCCAGAGTTGATCAGCGAGCGGTGATTCGGTTTCTAACAGCTGAAGGATATCGACCAGTTGACATTCATAGCAGAACGCAGGCAGTGTATGGTGACAAAATTGTGTCGAAGACAACAGTGAAGAACTGTACAACGATGTTTAAAGAAAGACGTGAGTTAACACAATAATATGCGACTGACCTGGTCTCGAAATATCTTTCGTTAACTTACGGCCTTCTTTAAACATCGTTGTCCAATTTTATATATATATATATATATTTAAATAGCTTTTTATATCTTTTGTTAGCTCGACATTTTAGCTTCAATTAACTTTATAATCTCCAGCTTACAGATTTGAATGTCTTTTATTCAATTCGTCTTTGAAATTTGTTTACCATTCCAAAACTCGAGCTTTGTTTCATATCTCCCATGAAGCCTTCCATGTTTCGAGACCCGACCAGCGTTCAAGAACCTGGACAAGAAGGCGACCAAGGCAAGAAAGGCACACCAACTTCCTCATCATCATCACGTGTAGGAGCTGCAACCACCGTCAACATTGACAACCCAAACTACATAGATAGAGACAGTACGATCTAAAGCAGCGCTATGTGTCAACAATTAGTGTGCTGTAACACAGATCGCATATTTGGCTAACACGTATCTCTCCGCCTCTCCCTGTTAGTCATTTTCCATATACCTTTAGTATTGTAAACTGGTGTTCCTCGGAATAACTTCTTAGATTCGAGTTTGATTCTTCAAGGTGTCTATGTAAAGTAGCGGTTTGTTCTCCGATAAAATAAATTACACATGTTGTACTTCTGTATATAAATAAATCAATTCAATCAATTAAACAATCACTTTTCATCTGCCAGTGAAGAAGTGAATCCAATAAGCAATCACCAAACTATCTTCTAATGAAACAGCAGAGCACACTTATCGCACGATTTCCAGTTTTCTGAATGTCCTATTCAATAAAAAAATATATTAAATATAAATATTTATTGACACATTTTTTTCTTTAAAACCACGATAAAACGGCAAGAATGTCATATAAAATCAAACTACAAACCTAGCAGTAGTGCTGCAACAAAATCTCAAATACATATAAATACATAGTTTATGGCTTTATGCGATGTTGGAATATTTCATTTTCGAAGTCATTCACTCTAATTTGCAGAGAAAAATATTACCCAACCAAGCTAAGGACGATAAGTCCACGTCTTTCGCAATTGTTTATAATGAAATTGTATGCCAAATGTCTTATTGATTTAATTGTGTATTGTTGTTATTTGTTATTGCTCACAATAAGCGTGTTCTCTGACCCAAGGCACTCAATGCTTGGACATCATGCTCTCTGTGGGGCAGTGGTGCTATTCTTGTCTTTGTCATACACAATGCCCCCGGTGGATGTAAACAATAATTGAGGCATTCTGCGCAAATGTGAACACCACAGAATGCACGATGCCAAAACACATCATTAGAGCACTTTGCTCTTCTCTTTCTACCTGAGACATTATCGCAAACGCCTTGCCTATTCGAGAAGAGAAGGACGCAACGAAGCGAAAATAATTGTGCGTTCTCGTGGAAATTTCAGGCAGCATGAGAATCCAAATTTTCGCGTCGCTTACCATTTGAGAGCTTAAATTGTTCAGTTGATAAATAACTCGGTAAGGAAACGACGCAGAGAACTGAAAATAGTTGCGTTGACCCGAGAAGTACAGATAGAATTCGTGAAAATATGACGCAGTAAGGGATTTCTGTGGCCGATTTTTTAGCGAGACGGAAATACAGACACACACATTTTCTGTCTATAATATAGATTATCTTATACTATGCTATATTATAATATGTTGTGTTATCTTATGTTACGGTAATGTTATATTGTATTGTGTTATGTATGATATGATATGATATGCTATTATACTATTATGCTGTGTTGTGCAATAAAGTGTTAAGTTGTGTTATGTAACAAAATATATTTATGTTATATTGTGCTACATTATAATATGTTATGAGGTGTTGTGTTATGGTATGTTATTTCAAGTCATGTCATGTTATGTTGTGTTATTTGACTGTATGTTGTGTCATGTTATGTTGAGAGGCGTGTTCAAATGAAACCAGACCTAACTGCACCAAGTAAACATGCGTACGATGCGCATGATGACGTCACTTCTGATTTAAACAGCACATACCAACCGTGAAGTTTGCAAAATTGCTTTATCCTCCAACTCATAGTTTCCTCAGCAGACCGTTGAAAAATGGCGGGTGTGATACGGAATCCATCCACAGTTGATCGAAGAACGGTGATTCGGTTTCTCACAGCTGAAGGATGTCGACCAGTTGGCATTCATCTCAGAATGCAGGCAGTGTATGGTGACAAAAGTTTGGCGAACCTAAGGCGACGGTCCACCCGAATTTCTGCATCAATTTTGGCAATCGCATCTTCTGATGCAACAATATGTACCTGACCTGGTCTCGGATGATTTTCCGTTAACTCACGTCCTTCTTTAAACACCGTTGTCTAGTTCTTTACTGTTGTCTTCAACACACTTTTGTCACAATACACTGCCTGTATTCTGCGATGAATGTCAACTGGTCGACATGCTTCAGCTGTTAGAAACCGAATCACCGCTCGCTGATCAAATCTGGACGGATTCCGTATCACACCCGCCATGTTTTTAACGGTCTGTTGAGAAAACTATATGTCGAGGATAATACAGTTTTGTAAACTTGACATTTGCTATGTACTGTTTACACCAGAATTGACGTTATCATGCGCATCGTACGTATGTTCACTTGGTGCAGTTAGGTCCGGTTTCATTTGAACACGCCTCGTATATTATGTTATTCTCTGGTATATAGTACGATGTTATATTATGAGGGGCATTCATAATAGGGATTTTATGAATAACTTTTTTTATAAAAATGTGAGCCAGACTTCTTGTGTGCCTTATTGTTTGACAAAGTCCTCGTTGCCTGGCAACATACATTGTCCACCTGTTCACTAGCTTGTGGATGGCCTCTGTAGAAAAGCCGGACATCAAGCTAGGAGAGGAAACCATCGAGGGTGCCAACTCATGTATCTACCAAGGCCAAGATATTAATGCCAAACATAAAATCTCTAGATGACAAAAAGCATTTTAGTATTCCTTTGACCCCATTAAGCCAATACGCCAAGAGATGAGAGACACCACGGTAAGACCACACACTTTCAATTCCATGGTCAGGCCAGCAATGATTTACGGATACGAAGTGTGAAACTTGCGCAAAACAGATGCTGAGACAATGTTGAATGGGCCAGGTGCTCTGTTGATCTGTAAAGTTTTAGTTTAAGTAACGTTAATTCGTATACAGTATTTAGCACAGGTAGTCGCAGGCGCGTTCATGAGATTTGACAGTTTATTTTCATCGTCGTACAGTAGACACTGATCACCAGCAAAGAGCAATACATGTATTGAGGTCGGTTCTACCTTTTGTCTCAATGTGAACTGGTTTCAGTTGTGATTTTCTCCATTCAACCAGGTTTATTTCTTCTTCTTCTTCCTCGTTCATCTTCAAACCTCAACTTCAATGACTCTAACGAAGGCAGCAGTCGAATCAAGGCTCTGTACGCTTCCGTACAGCTTCTCGTGGAAGGACACTAGCTGTTGCCAAATGCTACTTCTTTTGTTGTTTTACAGTGGACAGGACTGCAAAATATGTTCTGCTTTCATGGGGGCTATGCCGCAGGCACAAAGGTCTGTAGTGCTAATCTTGAACTTGTTGTACAGATGACATTTAAGTCTTTTATGACCTGTGCATAGTCGGAGAATTATCACCGGGTCTCGCCTGAAGAGTTGATGGTAGGCATCGTTTTCTATGTGGCCAGGGTGGTCTTTTTTCCATTTTGCTCTGTACGTTGCCCTGATGAATGCCTTTGTCTCATTATATGTGATTTCTGTATCACTCTGCTGCAGCATTCCTCCCTCTCTGGCGAGTCTGTCTGCCTCCTCGTTGTCTGGAATGTCGCAGTGGGCTGGTATCCACTGGAGTGTGCTTTTATTTTGAAGCACTGGGACAGGCGTTCGAGCGAGTCTGCTAGAGCACCGAGCTTATTTTTGTGCTGGTTCTTGAGCGCCCTTAACACTGCGAGGGCGTCTGTGAAAATGACCATTTGCTTTTCTACATGCTCATTATGGTCTATAAGAGTTTCAGCTGCTTGTCTCAGGGCACTGGCTTCGGCACTGATGTTGCTGCAGCGTCTCCCAGTGGCAAATGCTGCTGAGTGTACTTTGCTAACCAGATGTTAACTATATTTGAAGGCAGGCGTGTCATCATGAAGCATGTCCTTCGCAGAATATCGCTCCCACCACAGCCCATCTGAAAGAAAATAGATCTCTTGTCAGATCACCAGCCTGCTCCAGGGTGATCCCACGCATTCCTTGACATACTGGTTCCATCGAGTTCTTGGTCTGCATCTACCTTTCTTGCCCGGTACCATATCTTCTATTACCGTTCTCCCAAGACTTGGCTTGGCTTGGCTTGGCTTGACTTGGCTTGGCTTGGTTCGTTCTCAATCTCCCGCTACCAAACACTGAAAGGGCTTAAGTATCAGAATGTAGTCCAGAGAACGAAATGCGTTGTGTGGTAGTTTACAGCTTGACTGCGATATTTGCACCTTTCGGTCCAACACATCCGTCTTCAGCAAGCATTTTTTTAGTACCGGGTTAGTATTCCCTCTTCGATCCCTTCTCCTTAGCCAGTCTGCCCTGCTGCAGCCTGTTATCCAGGATCACCGCCTGGAGGTGTAGAAGGGTCTTGGCAGCTTTGGTTCGCTGACCCTGACGCTAGCAGTCAGCTATGAGTCGCTGACCACTGCAGCTAATGCGCTGCTCAGCATTTTGATCCCCTCCCAAGACTGATGAGTCTTTTGGTGTGGCCAAAGTATTTCAATTTTCTGTTAATGATTGAATTTAGGAACCAGTTCATGGCATTCTGAGAACCGTTCTATAACATTTCGACCCGAAGACTCGATTCTCTTCCTTGAGGTTTGGATAACTGTCCATGTTTCGCAGCCGTTTGCTTCCACGTCAAAAACAGAGGTTCTCAAAACGTTCACTATTTTTGGTTTGATGGGAGTTCAGACTGAATTTTAATTAAGATTATGGGGAGTGAGCACTGGGGATGGAGAATGTAAAAAAAAATGTCAGAATGTTTTGGATGTATTTTATGGCTGGTCCCTAGTAGGATGTAGCTGGTTCTGTTATTATATCCTTCCCAGCTTTGGATTCACGCGGGAACAGATACCACCCTCGCAGATAAAATAAGAATAAATTAACAAGTCAGAACCAGTTTCGGCTGGCGTGGTGCGGCCGAGGTCATTGTCGGTTTGGCTCGTTTCAGAAGTCTTGAGAACATGCCTGGCCTGTTCCATTGATCCGCCATTCAGCTTCCCGGCCGAGTCTTCGTACGGTCTCAAGGACAACCCGGCATGTTAATGGCCGTATCAATAATGTGATGTCTATCGATCCAGAGTAAAAGTGCGTAGGCGGAGGCTGTTTTTAGAACGATCTGGCGCATGCGCAAGTTTGTATTTCGTTTTGTGAATGGAGAAGACCGTTGGGGTCATATCCCTTGGGTCAAGACTCTTTTTGAGGGTCTGGAGGATTATTAAGTGGTACCAATCCACCTTCTCCGGCCTCCCAACGATAAAGAACAAAAGCTGAACTTAACTAGAAGTCGATGATAATCTCAAAGTGGTCATTTCAAACATAAATTTCCTAAATTGAATGCATAATTTTTTTTAAAATGGTACAAATTCAGTTAGTATTGCTGTTGGAGACTGATTGGTTGATTGCTTCATTCCTGTCGATGTTTATTTGGTATCACGTTTCAGTGGCTCTTCTTGTACCATGAGGCGGGTTGTAGAGGCAGGGCCCAGCCCTGTAGATGAAGCCGCAGTTGACTCATAATTATCAGGGAATGACAAATGGCGAGGCCGCTACTTAGATTTTGTATCGTGCACTCGACCTCAGAAGATTACGAGACGTGTTCAAATGAAACCGGACCAAACTGCAACAAATGAACATACGTACGATGCGCACGAAGACGTCCCTTCTCGCGTAAACAGCGCATACCAACCGTCAAGTTTTCAAAATTGTACTTTCCTTTGACTCATAGTTTTCTCAGCAGACCGTTGAAAACATGGCGGGTGTGAAACGGAATCCGTCTAGAGTTGATCAGCGAGCGGTGATTTGGTTTCTAACAGCTGAAAGATGTCGACCAGTTGACATTCATCGCAAAATGCAGACAGTGTATGGTGACGAAAGTGTGTCGAAGATAACAGTGAAGAACTGGACAAGGATGTTTAAAGAAGGAGTTAACGCAACAATATGCGCCTGACCTGGTCTCGGAAGATCTGTTGTTAACTCACGTCCTTATTTAAACATCCTTGTCCAGTTCTTCACTGTTGTCTTCGACACACTTTTGTCACCATACACTGCCTGTATTCTGTGATGAATGTCAACTGGTCGACATCTTCCAGATATTAGAAACCGAATCACCGCTCGCTGATCAACTCTAAACATATTCCGTTTCACGCCCGCCATGTTTTCAACGGTCTGCTGAGGAAACTATGAGTCGGAAGATAATGAAATTTTACAAACTTAACAATTGATATGTACTGTTTACACCAGAAGCAACGTCCTTGTGCAACGTATGTTCACTTGTTGCAGTTTGGTACGGTTTCATTTGAAAACGCCTCGTAATTTGAAGTTTTCTCAGTTAAGTACCCTATTTTCGTCTAATATATTGACATCCTTTATTTATATATTCTTCCATCCTTCTATGATTTCCTAGTTCATTATTGTTGTTATCCGCTGTCCTTGATGAAGACCTATTAGACGTAACATATGTTACGTTCGTGTCTTCGTCTCACTGCTATATTTGACCATAGCTATTTATTTTATTTATCTTTTCATGTTTTCTTAAAATAAAAGTGATCATGAAGTAGTTTCTCCTTTGTACAATGCCTTTCGTACAAACCGCCACCTATTTGCCTGTTATACGTTTCTTGGCAAATGTGCAGTACGGTAGCTTGCCATTACTTTCCGTAAATGGAAGAATAAATAAAAAACCAATGTCTGCGTAACTGAAATCTTTACTAGAAAACTTACTTAGCTTAAATGATGCAGACAACTCTTGACTATAAAACTTAGCTTAACTTAAATGATGCAGGCAACTCTGCTTAGCTTAAATGATGCAGACAACCATTGACAAGAAAACTTCTTTAACTTAAATGATGCAGACAGCTCTTGACAAGAAAACTTGCTTAGCTTAAATGATGCAGACAACTCTTGACAAGAAAACTTGCTTAACTTAAATGATGCAGACAACTCTTGACTATAAAACTTAGCTTAACTTAAATGATGCAGGCAACTCTTGACTATAAAACTTAGCTTAACTTAAATGATGCAGACAACTCTTGACTATAAAACTTAGCTTAACTTAAATGATGCAGGCAACTCTTGACTATAAAACTTAGCTTAACTTAAATGATGCAGACAACTCTTGACTATAAAACTTAGCTTAACTTAAATAATGCAGACAACACTTGAGAATGGAGCCTGCAGGGCCTAGAGGTGAAGCCTCCGTTTCACAATCCCCCCCCCCCCCCTCTCCCTTCAGATCAAAATTAAGCGTTGAAATAAATTTATTGGCACGGTCAGATATTGCGTTCGGACACCAACAAAGACTAAGTTAACGTTACCACCTTAACATCTTCACCACGGAACACCAAAAACAAGAAAATTAGCTAGCAAGCCAAAAAAGTAAAAGATTAATATATTAAACAGAAATCCGACGAACACGTGCATGAGAATGGAAATGTGCTTACATGGATAACACACGGAGAGTCGCCAATGTTAGTGACGTCAGTGGGCTACACAATCATTGTATAAATTTCTTCCACTGATTTGTTAGCTCATATCGTTGTTGTTTGGTGTCCCTGGTGAAAATCTTTAGGTCGTAACGTTGATTTTTTTCTTTGGGATCAAAATGCTGAGCATTACCTGACCCTGACTAACATGTCTGATCTGTATATTTTGCCTGACCCTGACTAACATATCCTATCAGTATATTTTGCCTGACCCTGACTAACATGTCCTATCAGTATAGTTTGCGTGACCCTGCCTAACGTGTCCTATCAGTATATTCTGCCTGACCCTGACTAACATATCCTATCAGTATATTTTGCCTGACCCTGACTAACATGTCCTATCAGTATATTTTGCCTGACCCTGACTAACATATCCTATCAGTATATTTTGCCTGACCCTGACTAACATGTCCTATCAGTATATTTTGCCTGACCTTGACTAACACGTCCTATCAGTATATTTTGCCTGACCAGACGTTAGTCTTCTCTCTCCAGATAGATTTTCAGAAAAAAATGGTAGCTTTTATCTACATTACATTATGCATTGGTCGTCCTGATTCAGTAGCTCGTATTCCAATATTCCAGTCCAAGACCCCCGCACCCCAAATCTTTCCTCACATTAATTGATATCCAACCTAGGTTCAACAGCAACCCCAACAACAGCAACCCCAACAACAGCAACCCCAAACAACAGCAACCCCAACAACAGCAACCCCAACAACAGCAACCCCAACAACAGCAACCCCAACAACAGCAACCCCAACAACAGCAACCCCAACAACAGCAACCCCAACAACAGCAACCCCAACAACTGCAACCCCAACAACAGCAACCCCAACAACAGCAACCCCAACAACAGCAACCCCAACAACAGCAACCCCAACAACAGCAATCCTAACAACAGCAGCCCCAACAACAGCAACCCCAACAACAGCAACCCCAACAACAGCAGGAATTAATGTCGATGGTAACCATCCCAACTCTACTAAGAATTTCATATTCCTGGGCATTACACACAAGTCTGAGGCTGACAGCCACCGGGAAATCATTCGACGAGTCGGTCTAGCTGCCACCTCTATTAACGCATTGCATCAAGTCTGAAACCAGTAGGGACGTTCACTGGAGACCAAGCTAGGAATTTACATGACCTGTTTCGGCAACATCCTGATGTATGGTTCCGACACCTAGGCTTTTTTGTAGGGCGAACAGAAGCGCATTAAAGCATTCCGCGTACTCAGATGTAAATTCCTTTGACCCGTGGTAAGACCTGGTCTCAAACAACTGAATAATCCTACTAATAAGGCATAGAGAGCACACTCGTCATGCTAAACCGTCGCCGTTTGGTTATATTTGGACATGTGGCCTTCTAAGAAGTAAACTATGGGAATCGAGGATGGGAGGCAAATTTTGCACCATAGCTGACTGCTAGCGTCAGGGCCTGCGAACCGGAGCTGCCAAGACCCTTCTACACCTCCACTGGGTGATCCTGGATAACAGGCTGCAGCAGGGCAGACTCGCTAAGGAGAAGGGATCGAAGAGGGAAGGTTAAATCTGTACTCAAAAATACCTGCTGAAGTCAGATGTGTTTGACCAAAAGGTGCAAATATCGCAGACAAGCTGTAAACTACGACACATCGCATTCCGTTCTCTTTACTACATTCTGCTACTTGCAAAGCCCTTGTCAGGCTTTGGTAAGTGGAAGATTGAGAACAAACGAAGAAGGAGAAGATGGGAAACGACCCTCTCCGGCATGGTTCCGCCCCCGTGATGATCCACGCACCACTTATTTAGGTCAAATTGGAAAGATATCATCCTCACCCGCAGTCTGGGACACATTCATTCATCACGATCATGGACGGTTGGCGTGACCGACCCTTGTCGCCAAAGTGTACTACCTACCAACTTTAAAACATAAATATATCACTTATTCAGTACCTAAACACGCGTGTTTCCACTCAAATGTTACGAACGGAAGCTGTTCTAGTTCTGGTTGTAATTTTTAAGTAATTTGGTTAACACAAAACCCGAATTACGACTCTACAAAACAAAAACCGAATTATCGGTTAATGGTTCTCTAGGGTTTAAATAACAGTCCGTTATATCGGTCATTGGTCCGGAATGTGTTAAGTTCAACTGACGCTACGCCACTGGGCAAGGTCCCAATATTATTCCACGCCTTCGTGAACCGCCAGCAGGAATCGATATGATAGATCGGCTTATAGAACTGCAGTACTGCAGCGCTAACCTGTGTCCGTTGTATCCGCATTCAAGCCAAGACTTGTTATTTGAATTGCGTGGGTGGACGCGTATCGATTTTCCCCAAGTAATGGATCAGAACACAAACGTCTCGATCATTTGTTTTGTCGATTGCACCCACGTGGGCCCAGGCAGAACTGGGGGAACACTTTAACAAACTAAGCACATCCTTAGGGCCCCAACATAAAAAGGGGGCAACAAGCAATGACACAACACAATGACACAACTTGTTTACTCAGTTACAAGTTTACCCTGTCTTAATTATACAAATGTGCCATCTTACCGGCATGGGGTCCAAGTTAAGAGGCTGAAGATTCCATGGCTCTGTAATACTTTTTAAAATTACAAGACTACAAATAAGTATCTGTATTCTCTTTTGATACAGTAACTAAAATACCTCTGGTCTTGAGTTCCTTGATGTAGTTCCTGTCAACTGTACTGTGTTTGGGTAGTAGTTTGTCCCTGTACTGTGTTTGGGTAGTAGCTTGTCCCTGTCAACTGTACTGTGTTTGGGTAGTAGTTTGTCCCTGTACTGTGTTTGGGTAGTAGCTTGTCCCTGTCAACTGTACTGTGTTTAGGTAGTGGGTTGTCCCTGTACTGTGTTTAGGTAGTAGTTTGTCCCTGTACTGTGTTTGGGTAGTAGTTTCTCCCTGTAATGTGTTTGGGTAGTATCTTGTTCCTGTCAACTGTACTGTGTTTGGGTAGTAGCTTGTCCCTGTACTGTGTTTGGGTAGTAGTTTGTCCCTGTACTGTGTTTGGGTAGTAGTTTGTCCCTGTACTGTGTATGGGTAGTAATTTGTCCCTGTACTGTGTTTGGCTAGTAGCTTCTCCCTGTATTGTGTTTGGGTAGTAGTTTGTCCCTGTACTGTGTTTGGGTAGTAGTTTGTCCTTGTACTGTGTTTGGGTAGTAGTTTGTCCCTGTACTGTGTTTGGGTAGTAGTTTGTCCCTGTACTGTGTTTGGGTAGTAGTTTGTCCCTGTACTGTGTTTGGGTAGTAGTTTCTCCCTGTAATGTGTTTGGGTAGTATCTTGTTCCTGTCAACTGTACTGTGTTTGGGTAGTAGCTTGTCCCTGTACTGTGTTTGGGTAGTAGTTTGTCCCTGTACTGTGTTTGGGTAGTAGTTTGTCCCTGTACTGTGTATGGGTAGTAATTTGTCCCTGTACTGTGTTTGGCTAGTAGCTTCTCCCTGTATTGTGTTTGGGTAGTAGTTTGTCCCTGTACTGTGTTTGGGTAGTAGTTTGTCCCTGTACTGTGTTTGGGTAGTAGTTTGTCCCTGTACTGTGAATGGGTAGTAGTTTGTCCATGTACTGTGTTTGGGTAGTAGTTTGTCCCTGTACTGTGTTGGGTAGTAGCTTGTCCCTGTACTGTGTTTTGGTAGTAGCTTGTCCCTGTCAACTGTACTGTGTTTGGGTAGTAGCTTGTCCCTGTCAACTGTACTGTGTTTGAGTAGTAGTTTGTCCCTGTCAACTGTACTGTGTTTGGGCAGTAGCTCGTTCCTTTCAACTGTACTGTGTTTGGGTAGTAGCTTGTCCCTGCCAACTGTACTGTGTTTGGGTAGTAGCTTGTCCCTGTTAACTGTACTGTGTTAGTGTAGTAGCTTGTCCCTGTACTGTGTTTGGGTAGTAGCTTGTCCCTGTACTGTGTTTTGGTAGTAGCTTGCCCCTGTCAACTGTACTGTGTTTGGGTAATAGCTAGTCCCTGTACTGTGTTTAGGTAGTAGCTTGTCGCAGTACTGTGTTTGGGTAGTGGCTTGTCCCTGTACTGTGTTTTGGTAGTAGCTTGTCCCTGTCAACTGTACTGTGTTAGTGTAGTAGCTTGTCCCTGTACTGTGTTTTGGTAGTAGCTTGTCCCTGTACTGTGTTTTGGTAGTAGCTTGTCCCTGTATTGTGTTTTGGTAGTAGCTTGTCCCTGTCAACTGTACTGTGTTAGTGTAGTAGCTTGTCCCTGTACTGTGTTTTGGTAGTAGCTTGTCCCTGTACTGTGTTTTGGTAGTAGCTTGTCCCTGTACTGTGTTTTGGTAGTAGCTTGTCCCTGTATTGTGTTTTGGTAGTAGCTTGTCCCTGTCAACTGTACTGTGTTAGTGTAGTAGCTTGTCCCTGTACTGTGTTTTGGTAGTAGCTTGTCCCTGTACTGTGTTTTGGTAGTAGCTTGTCCATGTACTGTGTTTTGGTAGTAGCTTGTCCCTGTACTGTGTTTTGGTGTTTAGGACATGTACTCAGTTTGACCGTAGGCATGTTGTCGTCTCTGTCCCACACAGAGAACTACATCGAAAAGGACATAGGTACCTCTTCTTCGGTACTTCCCGTGGTGCAAGGAGAGCCGCTGTGAACTCGATACCAGATAAATTCGTCAAAGTCGAAAAAACAAAACACGAAGATCTTCGAAAACCCCAATATATGGTATTACAATTGGGGTCCATGTGCTGAGCAGCGGTCAGTGACTCAAAGCTGACTGCTAGAATCAGGGCCAGCGAACTAGAGCTGACTGCTAGCGTCAGGGCCAGCGAACCAGAGCTGCCAAGACCCTTCTTCACCTTCGCGCGATGATCCTGGACAACAATCTGCAAGAAAGCAGATTGGCTGAGGAGAAGGGATCGAAGAGAGAAGGCTAACCCGGTCCCCAAAAGTGCCTGCCGAAGTCGGATGTGTCGGACCGAAAGTTGCAAATATCACAGTCAAGCTGTAAACAACAACACAACGCATTCCATTGTCTGGACTACATCCTGATACGTGTAAAACCCTTTTCAGGGCTTGGTAGCGGAAGTATGAGAACGGTCAGGGCTTGGTAGCGGAAGTATGAGAACGGTCAGGGCTTGGTAGCGGGAGTGTGACAACAAACGAAGAACTAAACAAGCGTTTTGTCCTCTTTTTCTTTCTCATTGTCTTCCTTATACTATGTGGATTTTTTGCAATCTACGATTCCGTGCATCCTATTTCTGCACGTATTTTTAACGTGTGTACTTCCTGTAGAGACACTATCTTGTTGGATCCGAGTCGGTACATGTTTGTTTTGTTAGCCGAGGCCGCTAACTTCCTCAATACGGTGGTCTCGAAGGCGGGCCAAGGAATACTTAATGCAGAATCTTCTTCTTCTTCTTAGTCTTCTTCTTCTTCTTCTTCTTCTTCTTCTTCTTCTTCTTCTTCTTCTTCTTCTTCTTCTTCTTCGACGTTCTTTTTGAAAAGGACGTTGTGTCGAAGTTTACAGCGAGTCTACGATATCTGCGTCTTTTGACCAGAAACCACCGATTTCGGCTGCCATTATTTACGGTAACGGATTTGCCTTCCCACTACGATCCCGATTCTCTCAGCCAGACTGCGTCAGTGCAGCCTATTTCCAGAGCCGCCACTAGAAGGCAGGAAAGGGTGTTCGTTAGCTGCGGTTCGCTGACCATGAAGGAAGTGGCCAGATAGGAGTCGATGGATGCTGCCAGGTCATTCCCTGCTGTATCGTCGGCCCGGATAAATCCTAAGGACCGGCCGAACGGAGTAAAAAGTTGAAAAGGACAGAATCTCCTAGATAAATGTTAATGGCGTGTAGAGGGCTGGGATGTGGTCGATATTGATTGACTGGCGGGATGAATGGGGGCAGACCATCTGGTGAGACCTGGAAGATATGAATGGGCAGGCGTTCATTGTTACACAGAGGACATGAGCGTGGGAAGGGGGAGGGAAGGCGGGCAGCAGGTTGAGAATGAAGGAGGGGTTTATGAAGCGATGAGGTGGAAGTGGGTGATAGACTGATATTATGAATGGAAGCAGGACATTTTGTTCCAGCTGAGAGGGAAGGATTGAAAGAGGCCGTCGGTCGATTTGTCGGTGTTCGTTGAGGGAGGGGGTATGGTGTAGTAGGTGGAAAGAGAGAGAGAGAGAGAGAGAGAGAGAGAGAGGGGGGGGGGTGGAGTAAGAGAATGCGAGAAGATAATAGTGATGGAGGACTCATTATGGAGGGTTCTTAGAAGAAACTTTGGGAAGATATTCTTTTTCATTCTCTATCTTCCGCCTAAAAGACCTGAAAATGGTTTTGTAAGTAGCAGGGTGTTGTCCGGAGAACGGAATACGTTGTGTTGTAGATTACAGCTTGACTGCGATATTTGCATTTTCGGTCCGACACATCCGACTCTAGCAGGCATTATTGAGTATCGGATGAGGATTTACTCTTCGATCCCTTCTCCTTAGCCAGTCTGCCCTGCTGCAGCCTGTTATCCAGGATCACCACGTAGAGGTGTAGAAGGGTCTTGGCAGCTCTGGTTGGCTGGCCGTGACGCTAGCAGTCAGCTATGGGTCACTGACCACTGCAGCTCATGCACTGCTTAGTATCTTGATCTCAGCTCTGGTTCGCTGGCCCTCACGCTAGCAGTCAGCTATGGGTCGCTGACCACTGCAGCTCATGCACTGCTTAGTATCTTGATCTCAGCTCTGGTTCGCTGGCCCTCACGCTAGCAGTCAGCTATGGGTCACTGACCACTGCAGCTCATGCACTGCTTAGTATCTTGATCTCAGCTCTGGTTCGCTGGCCCTCACGCTAGCAGTCAGCTATGGGTCACTGACCACTGCAGCTCATGCACTGCTTAGTATCTTGATCTCAGCTCTGGTTCGCTGGCCCTCACGCTAGCAGTCAGCTATGGGTCACTGACCACTGCAGCTCATGCACTGCTTAGTATCTTGATCTCAGCTCTGGTTCGCTGGCCCTCACGCTAGCAGTCAGCTATGGGTCACTGACCACTGCAGCTCATGCACTGCTTAGTATCTTGATCTCAGCTCTGGTTCGCTGGCCCTCACGCTAGCAGTCAGCTATAGTTCGCTGGCCCTCACGCTAGCAGTCAGCTATGGGTCACTGACCACTGCAGCTCATGCACTGCTTAGTATCTTGATCTCAGCTCTGGTTCGCTGGCCCTCACGCTAGCAGTCAGCTATGGGTCCCTGACCACTGCAGCTCATGCACTGCTTAGTATCTTGATCTCAGCTCTGGTTCGCTGGCCCTCACGCTAGCAGTCAGCTATGGGTCACTGACCACTGCAGCTCATGCACTGCTTAGTATCTTGATCTCAGCTCTGGTTCGCTGGCCCTCACGCTAGCAGTCAGCTATGGGTCACTGACCACTGCAGCTCATGCACTGCTTAGTATCTTGATCTCAGCTCTGGTTCGCTGGCCCTCACGCTAGCAGTCAGCTATGGGTCACTGACCACTGCAGCTCATGCACTGCTTAGTATCTTGATCTCAGCTCTGGTTCGCTGGCCCTCACGCTAGCAGTCAGCTATGGGTCACTGACCACTGCAGCTCATGCACTGCTTAGTATCTTGATCTCAGCTCTGGTTCGCTGGCCCTCACGCTAGCAGTCAGCTATGGGTCACTGACCACTGCAGCTCATGCACTGCTTAGTATCTTGATCTCAGCTCTGGTTCGCTGGCCCTCACGCTAGCAGTCAGTTATGGGTCGCTGGCCCTCACGCTAGCAGTCAGCTATGGGTCACTGACCACTGCAGCTCATGCACTGCTTAGTATCTTGATCTCAGCTCTGGTTCGCTGGCCCTCACGCTAGCAGTCAGCTATGGGTCACTGACCACTGCAGCTCATGCACTGCTTAGTATCTTGATCTCAGCTCTGGTTCGCTGGCCCTCACGCTAGCAGTCAGCTATGGGTCACTGACCACTGCAGCTCATGCACTGCTTAGTATCTTGATCTCAGCTCTGGTTCGCTGGCCCTCACGCTAGCAGTCAGCTATGGGTCACTGACCACTGCAGCTCATGCACTGCTTAGTATCTTGATCTCAGCTCTGGTTGGCTGGCCGTGACGCTAGCAGTCAGCTATGGGTCACTGACCACTGCAGCTCATGCACTGCTTAGTATCTTGATCTCAGCTCTGGTTCGCTGGCCCTCACGCTAGCAGTCAGCTATGGGTCACTGACCACTGCAGCTCATGCACTGCTTAGTATCTTGATCTCAGCTCTGGTTCGCTGGCCCTCACGCTAGCAGTCAGCTATAGTTCGCTGGCCCTCACGCTAGCAGTCAGCTATGGGTCACTGACCACTGCAGCTCATGCACTGCTTAGTATCTTGATCTCAGCTCTGGTTCGCTGGCCCTCACGCTAGCAGTCAGCTATGAGTCACTGACCACTGCAGCTCATGCACTGCTTAGTATCTTGATCTCAGCTCTGGTTCGCTGGCCCTCACGCTAGCAGTCAGCTATGGGTCACTGACCACTGCAGCTCATGCACTGCTTAGTATCTTGATCTCAGCTCTGGTTCGCTGGCCCTCACGCTAGCAGTCAGCTATGGGTCACTGACCACTGCAGCTCATGCACTGCTTAGTATCTTGATCTCAGCTCTGGTTCGCTGGCCCTCACGCTAGCAGTCAGCAATGGGTCACTGACCACTGCAGCTCATGCACTGCTTAGTATCTTGATCTCAGCTCTGGTTCGCTGGCCCTCACACTAGCAGTCAGCTATGGGTCACTGACCACTGCAGCTCATGCACTGCTTAGTATCTTGATCTCAGCTCTGGTTCGCTGGCCCTCACGCTAGCAGTCAGCTATGGGTCACTGACCACTGCAGCTCATGCACTGCTTAGTATCTTGATCTCAGCTCTGGTTCGCTGGCCCTCACGCTAGCAGTCAGCTATGGGACACTGACCACTGCAGCTCATGCACTGCTTAGTATCTTGATCTCAGCTCTGGTTCGCTGGCCCTCACGCTAGCAGTCAGCTATGGGTCACTGACCACTGCAGCTCATGCACTGCTTAGTATCTTGATCTCAGCTCTGGTTCGCTGGCCCTCACGCTAGCAGTCAGCTATGGGTCACTGACCACTGCAGCTCATGCACTGCTTAGTATCTTGATCTCAGCTCTGGTTCGCTGGCCCTCACGCTAGCAGTCAGCTATGGGTCACTGACCACTGCAGCTCATGCACTGCTTAGTATCTTGATCTCAGCTCTGGTTCGCTGGCCCTCACGCTAGCAGTCAGCTATAGTTCGCTGGCCCTCACGCTAGCAGTCAGCTATGGGTCACTGACCACTGCAGCTCATGCACTGCTTAGTATCTTGATCTCAGCTCTGGTTCGCTGGCCCTCACGCTAGCAGTCAGCTATAGTTCGCTGGCCCTCACGCTAGCAGTCAGCTATGGGTCACTGACCACTGCAGCTCATGCACTGCTTAGTATCTTGATCTCAGCTCTGGTTCGCTGGCCCTCACGCTAGCAGTCAGCTATGGGTCACTGACCACTGCAGCTCATGCACTGCTTAGTATCTTGATCTCAGCCCTGGTTCGCTGGCCCTCACGCTAGCAGTCAGCTATGGGCCACTGACCACTGCAGCTCATGCACTGCTTAGTATCTTGATCTCAGCTCTGGTTCGCTGGCCCTCACGCTAGCAGTCAGCTATAGTTCGCTGGCCCTCACGCTAGCAGTCAGCTATGGGTCACTGACCACTGCAGCTCATGCACTGCTTAGTATCTTGATCTCAGCTCTGGTTCGCTGGCCCTCACGCTAGCAGTCAGCTATGGGTCACTGACCACTGCAGCTCATGCACTGCTTAGTATCTTGATCTCAGCTCTGGTTCGCTGGCCCTCACGCTAGCAGTCAGCTATGGGTCACTGACCACTGCAGCTCATGCACTGCTTAGTATCTTGATCTCAGCTCTGGTTCGCTGGCCCTCACGTTAGCAGTCAGCTATGGGTCACTGACCACTGCAGCTCATGCACTGCTTAGTATCTTGATCTCAGCTCTGGTTCGCTGGCCCTCACGTTAGCAGTCAGCTATGGGTCACTGACCACTGCAGCTCATGCACTGCTTAGTATCTTGATCTCAGCTCTGGTTCGCTGGCCCTCACGCTAGCAGTCAGCTATGGGTCACTGACCATTGAAACTCATGCTCTTCTCAGCACCTTGATCCCTAGGAGGATAAAACGTTGTTCGTGTGTATGTTCATTTATCACAGGGAGAGTGTCGCAAGAAGGAGCAAAGAGGACGGTAACGAAAGAGGGAGGCAGTGATGTAGTGATAGAAGTATGGACAGGAATTGAGTGACTGGTACGGTGAATCAACCACCAATCAATGAGCACCTTTCAGCTGCCTGTGAAGCACATGTCCTGAACAAACACACGCCAAGTCAGCATGTCCGGAGCCGTCCGTTTCAACTCTGTCTACCCTGATTACGTTATGTATGTCTCGAGCTATGCTTGCGTATGTGTCTTGGGCTTTCTCTACTCCTCATACACTGGGGATTCCAGAACAGAGACTTGCTGGTAATGCTGTAGCGATTAAACATCGCTGGGCGGGTCACTTACTGAGAAGAACGGACGAGTGATGGGGCACAGCGACAGCAATATGGTATCCCAGAGACAAGGAACGACCGCCAACCCGCTAGTCCGACTTACTTACATCCCTCAACAACATCCACTATGCCACAGATGTCGACTCGTTATCCACTGGTCCACCGTGGCCCATGACAGAGACCTTTGGAAGAGAAGCTGGGTCCCGCAGGGCTGTAAACACATCGGAAGGACGAGTCATCCATTAAGTAATACCATTTCAATCACTATTTATGAAAGTACGTATCTTTTAAATTTGTATTTTTGTTTGCTCTCCATGTTTCAGAGTCATAGAATAGAGTGGACTTTACATTAATCATCATCATCATTATCATTATTATCAGGTAAGTCTGCTCGGAGACTGGTGTTGAAGTCTTCTGATAATGTTACGTCACTGTCCTCTGTTAGTCAGTCCGGAGACTGGTGTTAA
>JAVGWX010000013.1:71365752-71378252 GCA_036924085.1 Ariolimax columbianus
GCAGACAGCGTCGGTTTTGGTGTGACTGAAATTTGACACGACTATAATGGATTCGAACACGGCCCCGGAGAGATGTCCCTACGACCTCTTGTGGTTATAGATAAGGCACGACACACAGGGATAGATTTTATACCCATTCGCTGCCTTGTGAGATTTATGTTTACGGGAAAGGCTTCGGGAGTTAACCCTGAGGAAAAATCTACATCCTGTGTTATCTCCAGTAGTCGTGACAAAATCGTGCCACTGACCAAGGGTAGCTCAGGACTAGAGAGTGAGGTTGACAAAAGCCGCAGTTTCTTCCTCACTTTAATCCAAATAATCGCGCAAGTCATCCATTTCAGCGGACACATCAAGAGAAAAGACTGACCACACGGCTGAACAAGGAGAATGATCTTCATCACTTGTGATGGACGAACTAGTATGAGCTGGGACCTTTACTGCTTCTGTTGTTTCTGCTATCCATCTTGTGCATGTTCAGCACTTGGGTTTGTATCCATTATATCTGTGTAGCATTGCTTTCTGGGGGATACCATCTGGATTAATTCATTTTTGCACCCCTTGTTTCTCCAAGACATCCTTGTTTGTTTTCTTTTGTTCCCAGGACGATAAAGTTTGAGAAGTAGTCAGAAGTAGTTAAAAAGGATTGGTCAAACTACTGCAAAAATAAAACTGCCATAGCTGAACAAATTACAAACAGGCACATCGTACACACACGCATCAAATAGACAATACTTCCACACCACATAAAAACACTCACATTCACTAGTCGATACATACACATCACATATAAACACACATAACCACTAGCCAATATATCCACACCACATATAAACACACATAACCACTAGCCAAAACATCCACATTACATATAAACACACATAACCACTAGCCAATACATCCACACCACATAAAACACACATAACCACTAGCCAATACATCCACATCACATATAAACACACATAACCACTAGACAATACATCCACACCACATACAAACACACATAACCACTAGCCAATACATCCACATCACATATAAACACACATAACCACTAGCCAATACATCCACACCACATATAAACACACACATGTCCACTAACCAATACATCCACACCACATATAAACACACATAACCACTAGCCAATACATCCACATCACATATAAACACACATAACCACTAGCCAATACATCCACATCACATATAAACACACATATTCACTAACCAATACATCCACACCAGATTGGGAAATATATTTTTTTTAGTCAGAGAGTGGTGAATGCTTGGAATGCATTGCCATAGGAGATAGTGGAGGCAGGGACAATTAATGCATTGCAGAATAAATTGGATGCGGGATCAAGATGCTGAGCAGCACATGAGCTGCAGTGGTCAGCGACCCATAGCTGACTGCTATCGTCAGGGCCAGCGAACCAGAGCTGCCAAGACCCTTCTACACCTCCACGCGGTGATCCTGGATAACAGGCTGCAGCAGGGCAGACTGGCTAATGAGAAGAGATCGAAGAGGGAATGCTAACCCGGTACCCCAAAAATGCTGGCTGAAGTCGGATATGTTGGACCGAAAGTTGCAAATATTGCAGTCAAACTGTAAACTACGATACAACGCATTCCGTTCTCTGGACTACATTCTGCTACTTAAGCCCTTTCCGGGTTTGTTAGCGGGAGATTAAGAACGAACGAAGAAGAAGAAAATTGAATGCGTATATCTTTTAGAGCAAGGAAATGTAAAGGAAACTGGTTGTATACAGATTCAGCACAGTCTTCTTAACCAGTATAAAGATGTTAAGTTAAGTTAAGTTAAGATATACACAGTATCCACTAGCCAATACACTCACACCACAGATACAAACACACACATCCCTGCACTGGTCAATACGTCCTCATATAGGCTAACAAAAACTCGTGGTCTGGGGTTAAAAGATGCGTACCCTCGCCAGTAGAATCCAGAAAGTCAAGATTCAGTTTCCCGCTCTTCGACACATATGAAGTATGGTGTTAGGCCAGTGTTATATGGAGACCCACGGCACATAATGGATGATGTGGGCAGTATCCCCCGGCCGCCTTTACTTTCCAGATTTTTTTCTGGTACAAAATTGTTGAGGCTGGGTCGACCACAGAAGTCGGTTTGCGATCGAAAAAAATCCTACACGAACGGGATTGAACCCTGAACGCTTGAATAGGTTATTATTGTTGTTGATGTTCGGCCCAATGTTTTGTAATGGTATCTGTACGGGCTCATCGGCTGTTGCCCGGTGCCATTCAAAGTTCCCTTTATCTGGCCTCAGAGGAAGAAGCATTTTCCTAACAATCGTTGAACGCCGAGCACTCAAAGAGATGATGACCAACGGTTTATTAAGGGTGTGTTCATACCTGGCACTAAGGAGAATCTTGTGGTTTGATTCTGTTCAGGTGCTGGTTAAGTGGGATGTGTTGGGTTCTCAGTCGGAAAATGGTGCTCTGATCCTTCCTTGTGAGTTTCTTCTTCTTCCTCGTTCATCTTCAGACTTCAATTTCAATGACTCTAACGAAGGCAGCAGTCGACTCAAGGCTCTGTACGCTTCCGTACAGCTTCTGGAAGGACACTTGCTGTTGCCAAATGCTACTTCTTCTGTCGGTATACAGTCGACAGGACTGCAAAATATGTTCTGCCTTCATGGCGGCTGTGCCGCAGGCACAAAGGTCTGTAGTGCCAATCTTGAACTTGTTGTACAGATGGCATCTAAGTCTGTTGTGACCTGTGCGTAGCCGGAGAATTATCACCTGGTCTCGCCTGGAGAGTTGATGGTAGGCATGGTTTTCTATGTGGCCAGTGTGATCTTTTTTCCATTTTGCACTGTACGTTGCCCTGATGAATGCTTTTGTCTCATTGTATGTGATTTCTGTATCACTCTGCTGCAGCATTCCTCCCTCTCTGGCGAGTCTGTCTGCCTCCCCGTTGACTGGAATGTCGCAGTGGGCTGGTATCCACTGGACTGTGCTTTTTGTTTGAAGCACTGGAACAGGCGTTCGAGCGAGTCTGCCAGAGCACCGAGTTCATTTTTGTGCTGGTTCTTGAGCGCCCTTAACACTGCGAGGGCGTCTGTAGAAATGACCACTTGCTTTTCTATCTACACCTTATGGTCTATAAGAGTTTCAGTTTCCTTGTGAGTTCATTTACACTGTCATTTGGACTGGGGCTTGCCATATGTCCGAAGACCTTCCTCCCCATGTTTCCCATGGTAAATCTGTTCAGCCAAGGTTATTTTCTTGCTGTTCTTATGAGCCGTTTGGCTGTTTGTAAAGTTATTGCTATGTGGGGCTGTTCTTGTCTTGATACCTTCTTTGCTAGTATGTCTGCCTTGTCATTGCCAGATGTGTTTGAGTGTCCAGGGATCGTCTGCAGAACGTTTTTGACAACATGGGCAATGATAATGTGGTCAGTGTCTAGATATATTTGGATAAGGTCTACAATGACCAGCAACTTCTAATTCTTCAAGGACTGACTTTGAATCTGGAAAAATAACAGTGTCTTAGGCCTTTGAAGAAAATGCATCAAAAGCCATCCACTGATGGTACAGGCAAGATAGAACACCTTCAAACTAACAAAAAGTTACTCCGACGTATTTCAGTCTGTCGCACCAGTCAAAGACACATCCACTCAAAGTAGTTCCTGGTAGGTTTAGCTTTCACTATACATTTCAAAATTGGTGGAGCATTGGTACCAACACTACATTTGTATTAATCGTATCCAGCTTTTAGGAATTATGGTTTGGCTTGGGTTCGCTTCGTTCGTTCTCAATCTCCCGCTTCCAAACCCTGATACAGGCCTAAGTAGCAGAATGTAGTCCAGAGAACGAAATGCCTTGTGTCATAGTTTACAGCTTGACTTTGATATTTGCACCGTTCGGTCCAACACATCCGACTTCAGCAAGCATTTTTTAAAGTACCGGGCTAGCATTCCTTCTTCGATCCCTTCTCCTTAGCCAGTCTGCCCTGCTGCAGCCTGTTATCCAGGATCACCGCGTGGAGGTGTAGAAGGGTCTTGGCAGCTCTGGTTCGCTGGCCCTGACGCTAGCAGTCAGCTATGTGTCGCTGCCCACTGCAGCTGATGCGCAGCTCCGCATCTTGATCCCCTGTCTGGTTTGAACCACACAGAAACATCTTCCATCACTGAAACACTATCATATCTACATACAGACGCACACATAAATCCAATCACTGGTTAATACGTCCTTAAATCACTCAAAGGACTCTGGTCCGGAGTGGAAAGAGCCGTGCCTCCACCAACAGAATTCAGAGAGGCAAACATTTAACGAAAACATTTTTTTTAAAGTCGGCATTCAGTTTCAGGCATATTCAAAGGTGCTCAGTCAGTTCTCCTCGGCAAATGACTATGGGTGTAGACACCGATTGTTCTTGTAACTCGCTGGATATACACATTATTGTAGTTCTAATGTTCTATTTTATTCGTAAGATCGTTATGAGCAAAAAAATGGTTTTTGCAATTTTTCAGAGACAAATACGGGCAATAAAAATGTTTGCTATTTTTCCTTACCGCCAGGGATCAAGATGCCTGACAGCTAGCGTCAGGGGTTAGCGACCCATAGCTGACTGCTAGCGTCAGGGTCAGCAACCCATAGCTGACTGCTAGCGTCAGGGTCAGCAACCCATAGCTGACTGCTAGCGTCAGGGTCATCAACCCATGGCTGACTGCTAGCATCAGGGTCAGCAACCCATAGCTGACTGCTAGCGTCAGGGTCAGCAACCCATAGCTGACTGCTAGCGTCAGGGTCAGCAACCCATAGCTGACTGCTAGCGTCAGGGTGAGCGATCCATAGCTGACAGCTAGCGTCAGGGTCAGCGACCCATAGATGGCTGCTAGCGTCAGGATCAGCGACCAATAGCTGACTGCTAGTGTCAGGGTCAGCGACCAACAGCTGACTGCTAGCGTCAGGGTCAGCGACCAATAGCTGACTGCTAGCGTCAGGGTCAGCGACCAATAGCTGACTGCTAGCGTCAGGGTCAGCGATCCGTAGCTGACTCCTAGTGTCAGGGTCAGCGATCCAGAGCTGCCAAGACCCTTCTACACCTCCACGCGGTGATCCTGGACAACAAAGCAGACTGGCTAAGGAGAAGGGATCGAAGAGGGAAGTCTTACCCGGTACCCAAAAATGCAATGCTGAAGTCGGATGTGTGGGACCGAAAGATGCAAATGTCGCCGTCAAGCTGTGAACTACGACGCAACGCATTCCGTTTATCGGACTACATCCTGCTACTTTGAAAACCCTTTTCAGTGCTTGGTAGCGGAAGTTTGATAACGAACGAACAAGAACTTACCACAGAAGTAACACTCCATCCACTAACACAACCCATACCATCAAAAACAAGAATGGATAGAACGAAATTGCCAAATCATATCCCAGGAAATAGAAATCAAAAGAACGCGACCCGTCATATCCCATATGTGTCAACATGTTTTCAGGCAGTCCTCAGAACATCCCAACAAAGAACAGAACATGTTTTGTCAACAGTCAACAGATTACTCCGCAGAAGTAGCACGCACCAGGCTAATTGTGTGTACTCGCGCCTAGATGTGGCTATATTTAGAAAGTGATAATAGATTGTGCAACTCGCGTGTATCGAACGCAGGCGCATAAGCGTATGTCTCTCCTGCAAACAGCTGATTGAAATGTCGTAGTTTTTCTGATAAAAAACAGTCGAGCCACCACCAAAACAACGGAAGTTTCACTTTGTTTATTTAATGTGCTTTTGTTTTTGTTAATTTAATCCGCGGTTTCGGCTTGTTTTTATGATGTCGGCTTGTTTGTATTAAAAGGCTTTGTCTGTGAAATAGTCCTTGACAAATTTTACAATTGTTTTGTTATTCGTGTGTATGTGCGTGCGTGTGTGTGTGTGTGTTTGTGTGTGTGTGTGTGTGTGTATGTGGGTGTGTGTGTGTGCTTATATATACATACATCATCATCATGTAGCATGTCTTAGTAGAACGTCGCTCTCATCAAAGCCATTCGATTAGAATTTCGATCAGCAGTCAGTCTACCCGCCTCCTCCATGTTCATGGTTTTGGTGTTCTTGATGTCTTTTGTCTATCTACACCTTGGTCAACCTCTTCATCGTCTTCCTGGAACAATATCCTCCAGAACTACTTTTTCTAGTCCGTCATGGCGCTTGATGTGGCCGTCAAACGTCAGTTTCCGAGACATAACGTGCTTTATAAGCCAGTTCTCTTCGACAGATCTTGCAGGATGGCTTTATTTGTTATTTTCTTTACCCACAGAATTTTGAGGACTCTCCTGTAGTCTTTTGTCTGGCAAGCCCAGATCATGTTTGTTAATATTTGTATGATGGACCAAGTCTCACATCCGTACATTGCCGTCGTGAATAAGCATGTTCTGAGGATCTTCAACGTTAATTCTTTGTCAGTATTATTATAGTTTTCCATTACAAGTGATGAAGACCACTCTCTTTGTTCAGCCGTGTAGACAGTCGTATCTCTTGCTGTGTCCGCTGAAATGGGTGACTTGCGCGATGATTTGGATTAAAGTGAGGAAGAAACTGCGCCTTTTGTCAACCTCACTCACAGAGCCTAAGCTACCTTTTGCCAGTGGCAAGACATTCTTCGAGACGACTGGAGATAGCATAGGATGCAGATTTTGTCTCAGGGTTACCACCGAAGCCTTTCCGTAAACAGGTAACCCGCAGGGTAGAAAGGTGGGAAGGCATCTAACGCAGTTTGTCGTGCCTTTTCGATAACCAAAAGAGGTCGTATGGACAACACTCAGCGTGTGAGTGAGTCTGGCCTCTCTCCCCAGCTGTATTCATCTCATCATAGTAGCATCTAAAATTCCCACACGCCAAATTCGTGAAGGTGAACCGGCAGAACTAACCCGGGAAATACGACACAGGTATAAGTGTAGTTCCATTCAGCCGGCGTCCAGACCAGGATAAACGGATGGAAGAAATCACACAAAAAAAGAACGAAATAACAAGTCCCGACGGAAAACAACACCACGTTTCCGTGAACACAAGTGTAAGTCGTCGACTAGTGTGAATTCCAGGCAAATTCGTGGTCTGGCGGCATCCATAATGATCCAAAACAGTAGAGAAATGTAGACTCGCAGCCAGTTATGGCGCCATCTTTGCCAGTATTATACCACACATTTTGCTTACTATTCAGTTTCTCCTTCGCTATGGACAATCGTCTCCTTATTTCCCTTGCCCAGTCCCCATCGTTATCAAAGAGCCAAGGTATTCAAAGTAATCAACGTGTTCAATTTCTTCATTACCAATAGTGATCTTGGGTTGGGGTCAATATGTGCTAACGGACATTATCTTTGTGTTTTTTTATATTCAGGAAAATAATCTGATCCTAACTGTACTTCTAAAGGACGTAAGCGGTTGTACCAGGCCATCAACGCTGTTTGAGAGCGCAACTGGGCCATCTGCATATCTAAGTTCTGGAATCTCCTTTCCTCTTATTGAGAATGGGTCGAAATTAAAATTGATTTCGTCTGTTGTTCGTTTCACCTTTTTTCACTCGCCTTTCATGTGATATTCTCCTTTATATGTTGAAAAAGTAGAGAAATGTATCACAGAAGAAAATCTTAGGAGAGTATACCCTCCAGAAACATGGATACACGTATATACAGAGGACTCATCTAACAAAACCACATGCAATGGAGGTGGAGGAGTCTATTACAGACTAAGGAATGGAGAAGAAAAAAACTCGAGTATTAACAATGGGAACATATTCCAATAATTTCCGTGCAGAAGCAGAGGCACTGAAGGCCGCAGCTGAGCTTGTAATCCAAGATAAAGATATCCACAAAGAAAACGTAGTATTCCTGACTGATGTCGCGTCAGTATTAGCAGCGCTAAAACAACACAAAGATGAAGATCTCGAGCAATATATGTTCTCCCTGACACAGCTCTCAGCAGAACACCCAAGGTTGTTCATACAGTTTATCCCACCCCACTGCAATATTGAAGGCAATGAAACTGCAGACAAACTAGCAAAGTGTGGAGGAGCATCCCCACAAACAGACCTGAGTTTTACATATAATGAGGCCAAGACCATAATTAAAGCCAACTTCATGGTAAAATGGGCTGATCAACACCCCGACTTCCGAAAAAAGACAGCTACTTTAATGTAACTATAGAAGAGCAAGGCATCATCTTCAGACTGAGAACTGGGCATAACAGACTCAAGAGTCATCTTTACAACAAAATGAGGATTGGGACAGATGACAGGTGCCCATGTGGGGAGCATATCATGACCGTGGAACACATCCTGCAAAGCTGCACGCTTACGCAAGAAAAGAGAACAATACTGGCCTCGTGAGACAGATATGAGACAACAGATGTATGAAGATAAAACAGCCATACAAACAAGTGTCCTTTGTAAGAGAAACCTGAACCTTGATCTGAGGATGAACGAAGAAGAAGAAGAAGTAAAAGAAGAATCAGCAGGGGCAAGGATGCAGCCTTGCCTTTCACTTTTGTGGATCTCAATCTATACAGAACGATCAGCTGAAAATGCCACCACAGATGGAGGAGCAATAGTGATCAGAAACGAGGAAGAGGTTACCCCGTCCATGACCACAGGCAAGTTCTCAAGCAACTCCACAGCTGAGATAGAAGTTCTTAACATCGCTGCAGAAATGGTCCTAAAACACATGATCCATGTACATGGAGAAATCGTGATACTAACTGGTATACATTTAATATCTGGACACGTACATAATATCAGATGGAAGATGGATGTCTGGACACATACATAACATCACATGGAAGATGGATACCTGGACATGTACATAACATCACATGGAAGATGGATACCTGGACATGTACATAACATCAGATGGAAGATGGATACATGGACATGTACATAACATCAGATGGAAGATGGATACATGGACAAGTACATAACATCAGATGGAAGATGGATACCTGGATACGTACATAACATCAGATGGAAGATGGATACCTGGATACGTACATAACATCAGATGGAAGATGGATACCTGGACACGTACATAACATCACATGGAAGATGGATACCCGGACACGTACATAACATGAGATGGAAGATGAATACCTGGACACGCACATAACATCAGATGGAAGATCGATACCTGGACACGCACATAACATCAGGTGGAAGATAGATACCTGGACACCTACATAACATCAGACGGAAGATGCAATTACGAAATAAAATGCAGAGTAGCTCAATCAAAATCGGTCTTCCAGACCATCATGTAGCATTTCCTTTATAGAACATCGCTCCCATCACAGTCTGTCTGAAAGAAACTCGTCCCCACAGTCATACTCAGGCATTCCTAGATATCTTGGTGCCATCGTCTTCTTGGTCTACTCTTCTTGCCTAGCACCATACATTCCATCACTGTTCTCTCGAGACCGTTGTGTCTCTTGTTGTAACCAAAGTATTTGCATTTTCTAACCAACATGGAATTGATAAACCAGTTCTCCTAAAGGCTCAACTCTTGCCTAATGTCTTCCAGACCATGACAGGGCAACAAAACTTTGTCCCTGGAACTGAGAATGAGAGTCCTTAGATGCTACGTGGAACGAGTACTGACATATAGCAGTGAATCATGGACAATCAGCAGGCAAGCGCTTAGATCTTTAAAAGAAATGGAGATTTGGCTTTACTTATGAATGCGGCGGATCCTATGGACTGTAAATAAGAATAATGATACTGTAGTTGAGGAGACACGAAGACAACTTATTGCAAGGATTAGAACAAGGCAGTAATCCTTTTTTTGAGCATGTTATGAGAAGAGGCGGCTTGGAGCACGTCGTTACAAAGGGACAGATCGCAGAAAAGAGAGGCAGAGGAAGGCCGAGAGAGAAGATGCTGGACAGCCTGAGAGACAGAGGAAGGCCGAGAGAGAAGATGCTGGACAGCCTGAGAGACAGAGGAAGGCCGAGAGAGAAGATGCTGGACAGCCTGAGAGGCAGAGGAAGGCCGAGAGAGAAGATGCTGGACAGCCTGAGAGGCAGAGGAAGGCCGAGAGAGAAGATGATGGACAGCCTGAGAGACAGAGGAAGGCCGAGAGAGAAGATGCTGGACAGCTTGAGAGGCAGAGGAAGGCCGAGAGAGAAGATCTGGACAGCCTGAGAGGCAGAGGAAGGCCGAGAGAGAAGATGCTGGACAGCCTGAGAGGCAGAGGAAGGCCGAGAGAAAAGATGCTGGACAGTCTGAGAGAATGGTATGGATGATAATCAACAACAGAATTGGTAAACGACACACGTGATAGAAGGGGATGGAGGTCCATGATCGCCAACGCCAACCGGCAGGGCACCTGATAATGATGAACTGATGTACAGTCAGTCATAAGGCACTGAAATGCCACATGGCATCAAGATGCTGAACACTGCATAAGCAGCAGTGGTTTGAGACCCATAGCTGACAGATAGCATCAAAGCCAGCGAACCATAGCTGCCAAGACCCTTCTACACCTCCTAGCGGTGATCCTGGATAACAGGCTGCAACAGAGCAGACTGGCTAAGGAGAAGAGGGAATGCTAACCCGGTACTCAAAAAAGTTTGCTGAAGTCGGTTGTGTTGGACCGAACGGTGCAAATATCGCAGTCAAGCTGTAAACTACGACACAACGCATTCCGTTCTCTGGACTACATTCTGCTACTTAGGCCCATGTCAGGGTTTGTTAGCGGGAGATTGAGAACGAACGAAGCCAAGCCAAGCCATCCTGGATAACAGAATGCAACAGAGCAGACTGGCTAAGGAGAAGTGGTAAGAGACATAAGGCTAACCCGGTACCCAAAAATGCCTGCTGAAGTCGGATGTGTTGGACCGAGCGGTGCAAATATCGTAGTCAAGCTGTAAACTACTACACACCGCATTCCGTTCTCCGAACAACTCGTATCTACTTTCTGTCTTACAACTGTCTCTCTTCAACTCACAACTCTAATGAGACCACTCTAACAATTATGGTAACTGCAGCAATAACAAATGAATGTGTATTTTACAAACACCAATAGTATTAAAACAATAACAGAAGCATATGAATAGTATTATAAAGTCCATCAAGAGGATTATGCAGGTAACACAAGTATGTCTCTTGTACTAAATAGACCCAAGGGTCCTATCACTTAAGTCAGTCCTATCTAATGTCCTTACTACTTAAACAACAGACACAATTTCCTAAAATCGACAGAGATCATCCAGACAGGTCCGGAAGATCGACCCATCGAGAAACAATGCAGGATCCATGGATAGAGCTCAAGGAAGAGGCTGCGCCTGGACACCACCTGCCCTACGCTGTATGGAAGGCAATGAACAGACTTCGAATTGGTGTCTCAAGATGTAGAGTGAACTTGAAGAAATGGGGATACTCAGATGTCGACCCATGTGAATGCGGCGCAATTCAGGACCAAGATCATCTGATGTCCTGCCCCAACCTCTCTGAAACCTGTGACATAAACGACATGATGGAGGCGAACGACAAGGTAGTTCAAGTTGCAGAATACTGGACGGATGCTGTGTGACATGGTATTTGAACACGGAGAGTAAGTAAGTACTACTTTAACACAGGTATGTCTCACTAAAGTTGACACAATCTAACTAGCTAACTATCTGGTTCTTGTCCGGTGCCAATCGTCTGGTCTTCGCTAGTCTTGTGGCCTTCAGTACTACCTTTCTGGGTCTGCTGATTCTCCTGTCTCGTCTTCAAGTCAGGAACTCTACAACAAATACATCAATTTGGTCTTCTGAATCGTCTGCTTCGTCTTCAAGTCAGAAACTGCAACAAATCCAGAGGTTCTTGCGCCGTGGTGGTTCTCCAATCAGGAATAACTTCTTTGATATCGGGGGACTCGTTTTGACAACAGTTGTACCTATACTCTAAGTGTCAGGTCAAACACAACACCTTGTTATGGCGGATTTTTAGGACGACAGCTTCGCAGTTAGGGGAGAACACGTCTCTTTCTGATTTATATGCAGTCAATAGCCACTTCAGGGCCTTAGAATCAACGTCACTTGTGACCTGGTTTCAGCGACAATGCACCAGGACAAAACACACAGTCACATGTTTACAAGTGTTGGTTTGGGTTGGCAGTCTTAACCACTTAACCAAGTGCTGGTTTTCTTTGGCAGACTTAACCACTCAACCAAGTGCTCGCTCAAAATCTTCTCTCTCAGTGACTGGAGTCTACTTCTGTGACTTCTCTGCTGTTTTTGTGCTACTCTATTTGTCTGTTCTAGCTACTACCTTTAGCCGATGCTCTAGCTTTGTTCTACCTCTGTTCTAGCTCTGTTCTTGCTCTGCTCTAGCTCTGTTCTTGCTCTGCTCTAGCTCTGTTCTAGCTCTGTACTACAATCTGCTCGGTGGTCTCTGTCCTATGGTTTAATCTCCAATAATGCCCTAATCCCCCACCTATATATATTCTATTTTCCCCGTGTCGGTTAATGTCTTCTATCTTTGTCCTACTCTGGCCCGTAAACTG
>JAVGWX010000013.1:71995752-72013252 GCA_036924085.1 Ariolimax columbianus
TCCACTCGGTTTTATGCCAATATATTTGTTCCAACAATGGACCTTTCCGTCCACTCTCTGCTGTTGTCTTACCATCTTTTTCTTCCTCCGTCTCTTACGCTTAGACACAGTACCTTGCAGGGCCGTCTTGGTCAACCCAAACGATCTTGAAACACGCCCATACCACGCTTTCATCATCATCATGTAGCATGTCCTTTATAGAACGTCGCTCCCATCACAGTCTGTCAGAAAGAAACTCGTTCCCTGCCAAAACACCAGCTTCCGCCATTGTTATACTCAGGCATTCCTGGATATCTTGGTGCCATCGTCTTCTTGGTTTACCCCTTCCTCTTTTGTCTGGCACCATACCTTCCATCACCGTCCTCTCAAGACCGTTGTGTCTCTTGATGTGACCAAAGTATTTGCATTTTCTAGCCAAAATGGAATTGATAAACCAGTTCTCCTCTTTGCTCAACTCTTACCGAATGTCTACATATACCTGTATCTATATTAGAATGGCATTGGGCTGCCAAGAGCAGGCTTGCTCAGCAGCTATGGGATAACAACAACAGTTTGTTACTACTGCATCAGGACCAGACACGCTAGGGACTGACAGAAAGCAATTGCTATACGTTGATCTCAAAGCAGACAGACGCTCATCAGGGGACAGAAGACACTCTAGAGACTCCTTAAAAATGTCTCGAAAAAGCTCCAACATTGATATCACCTCTTGGGAGATGCTTGCCTGGGACATCACCTCCGGTACCCAGAGAAAGGGAGCCATCCGATAGAATGTTACAACATTGATTATATTTTAAATGTCTTTCTTTTCATTTTGCAGCTCCAGTTTCTGCAATATGCCCCTTGTCCCCGAAACAAAGAGGGCCAAGTCAACCATCCGCTCATGCTGATATTGTGGAGCATAGAGCACCAACTTCTTCTAGCATTCCCAACATGACTCTCGGGGAAGGATCTGTGAACGAATGTCCAAGCCCCCAGGTGTCTGATTTTGGCTCAGATGAGACACATGTTTCAGTAAGTATTTTCTTTTATTGCGGCCACCTCTTTTCCTATTCTTGTGATTTCATGCACCAGCATAGACGGAGAAATGCTGAACGGGCAATGCATACTGATGGCATATGCATTCTCTGTTAGTGTTACTGCTTCAAAGAAGCCGAACAGTGCCTACATGACTGTTAAACATCTGTTACAAAGGTGTTCAACATTCAAGGAACAAAGAAAGCCAACAGGACTATCATCATTACCATTTCTGGACAAGCGATATGGCAAAAAAAAAAAAAAAGGCAAAGTAGACGATGTTGACATAATTTATTTTGTTAGCGCTATTTTTTATCCTCACTCTCTCGTCGCGTGCCACCCGACCCCAGTCGCAAGTCACGGACAAAACGACTAGGGAGTGACTACGAGATGCAGGGGAGTCCGCATCAAGCACCCGTGAAAAAGACGACGGAGTCCGGAGTCGAACCCACACCACCTGATCAGGAGGTCGACGGCTTAACCACTTCGCGATATGGGGGCCACGGGTTAACCGCTGCTTTCTTTAGATAAATTCAAGTTGACGTTTGAAAGCATATGATGATGGTGGACACACACTGGGCACAAGTAGGTCAGTAAGTGGAAGGCCACCGGCCTCTGTGGAAGAGCTAGGGACCTCATCACGTATACCCCCGAAATTTGCAATGGAGGCACAGGTCACAGCCAGTCTGAATATCAAGAAGAGAGGAAAATATTTGCACCATTACGGCAGGAGGTAGAGTACACTGGAGATCTATGGCAGCAGAACCTCGATGTAAAAATGGCACTTGAACTAGACTGAACAGCCGAACTTCGATGCAAAGACGGCATTTGAACTAGACTGAACAGCCGAACTTTGATGTAAAGATGGCACTTGAACTAGACTGACCAGCCGAACTTCGATGTAAAGATGGCACTTGAACTAGACTGAACAGCCGAACTTCGATGTAAAGATGGCACTTGAACTGGGCTGAACAGCCGAACTTCGATGTAAAGATGGCACTTGAACTAGACTGAACAGCCGAACTTCGATGCAAAGATGGCACTTGAACTGGGTTGAACAGCCGAACTTCGATGCGGAGATATAACTTCAGCTGAGCTGCTTCATCAAGCACCGACGAGTATACATATCATCATATCACTTTCATTTTAAAATTTAAGATTGGAGACCTTCCACATGCACAACCAGCGGCGTATCCTGGGCATCCGGTGGCGTGACTTCATCTACAACGTGGAGGTCTCTGCTAGGACAGGCCTTCTCCCAATTTGAGAAACACTGGACCGTCGCCGAGTCTCTTTGTTTGGTCATGTTGTACGGCTGGACCAGGAAACACTGGACCGTCGCCGAACCTCTTTATTTGGTCATATTGTACGGCTGGACAACAAAACACTAGCCGACAAAATACTACACAAGTCATTCCTCAGCGCCAAAAGTTTTCCCCCGACCGGCTGGAGGTGCAGAAGATGCCGTCATCGAACAGTGTGGCTCCAGCAAGTAGCAACCTCCTCCTCCGCTCTGGACAAGGCCTGGAACCACGTCACGGCAGTGGGTCATGGAAGTGGCAGACCGACATAACGGGCCTCAGACGCCTAAGTGAACATTATTATAATATTATTATTGTCTAAATCTGAATATATCACTGATGTTGGTGAGAACAGATTAGCCCAATCCAATTTGATTCCTGAATTCCATTACACATCCGCCATTTTCCGTTTTTAATTGTCAAAGCCAGGAGAAGCTCTTGACTTGTTTCACTATTTGACCATTCGATTCCCGTAGTAATGAGTGACACGTAGATGAAGTCAAGCATAGCACAACCGCCTGAAGGACCCCGGTCAACCTTCATCAGCACGCTCAGGATGTAAGGAAAGCTACTGCAACCCACCAATGAACGTCATTTACATGGCGGACTAAAGAATCAACCTACTCGTTTTGACCATTCGAAACAAACAGACAAGATTATTTGACCATCAATGCTTGTCTGTAGAGTGTTTCAAGTCCACATGTAGAGTTGACAAACAAGTTCAGAATTTTTCCGTATAACTGTGGTTTTACCGTACTTGTATTTCTATCTCGTTAGTTAGTTAGTATCCCCTTTCAGTCATGAGTGACTATAGGATGATATGACTTGAAGTGGACAAAAAAAAACACAACAATAACAACAACAAAATGTATACTTAGCTTTTGTTGTCTTTCTCCTTGCTGTGTTGTCGTTTCACTTCTCTGTGTTGCAAGAGCTTCGCTTCACCAAGCATGAGCTGGCTATTCAGGGTACATCTCCACCTGGATCGGTCTGCAGCTTAGTCTTCCCGGGATGTCAGATCCATGTACACGAGCTTCATATCACGTTTACACACATCTTTGAACCTCAACTGTAGTCGGCCGACCTTCTCGTGCCATTCGTCAACTGTCCATATAAGAATTGGGAATGTGACCTAGTTCCATGCGAAGAACATGACCAAACTATCGTGGTCTTCGCTGTCTTAGTAGAGTGTACATGCTTGGGAGACCAGTGCGAGAGTGTACATGCTTGGGAGACCAGTGCGAGAGTGTACATGCTTGGGAGACCAGTGCGAGAGTGTACCTCTGCATTTGTCACTCCGTCTCTCCATGTAATTCCAATAATGGATCGCAGCCGCCGTAGGTGGAAGGTGTTACGCCTGTACCCTTGTTTGGCATAGGTTGTCCATGTCTCACTGCCATATAGGAGCGTGCTTACAACACATGCATTGTGTACCACGGCCTTGGTTTTAATTGTCATTTTATGGTTTTTCCAAACACGTGTTGTGAGGCGAGCAAATGTCAATCCGACTGTCTATTTCTGGGTCTAGAGAGAGAGTGTCGTTGATTAGGGATCCGAGGTATGTGAATTGATGCACAGCTGCCAGTTCATAATTACTTGTATTTATATCTCGTATATTACTGTAATTCCTCATATATTCTATGTATAATAACCATTAGTATTTTTTTAATTTTAGGTAAACCAGCAAAGCTTTGCTCAGAGTTATGCCAGTCTGACACCGTGGACAAGCAAGCTGACAGCCCCTGGGTATGTGCCTTTGCCAAAACCTGCCCCAGATGCCATGCCTATACGTTTGGATCATCTTAGCAATGAGTACATCCTCCCAATGTCTCCATCCTCCAAAGAGAAGAGTTTCCAATACTGGCGATCCAAATCGAACCAGGTTTACAGTCAGATCAAACCAGAAACGGCTGTTGGCTGTTACGATGACACTATCTCTAATAGCAAGATGAAGAATGGGTGCGGAGCACTGCATGTACACAGACAAAACTATAAAATCATGCCAAATAAAGAACATAGATTCAGACGAACCGCAGATGCGCTTCAAAAATCTGGGCTTTGGGAGGTGGCCATGAAAACTGGTAGCCTGATGAAACGAAACAGAGAGCTACAGAAAGAGCTGGAAGAGTTCCGATCTGATGCAGTAGCTTTCCTCAAGTCTGTGATCAAGAACCCACAGAATCGAGGTTTTATTAAAAAGGTTCTGAACAGTGCCTTAACATCAAACGCTGGATCTAGAAGTGGGTCATCTGTCATGGCGGTTGTTGTGTCTGCTGCTGCAATGGCCACTGCTGCATCTGTCCAGCTTGACTCCGGTGATTCGTCTGATGATAGTATGTCAGGGAACACGAGTTCTTGAGGTGTGGTTTGTCTGATGATAGTAAGTCAGGGAACACGAGTTCTTGAGGTGTGGTTCGTCTGATGATAGTATGTCAGGGAACACGAGTTCTTGAGGTGTGATTCATCTGATGATAGTATGTCAGGGAACACGAGTTCTTGAGGTGTGGTTCATCTGATGATAGTATGTCAGGGAACACGAGTTCTTGAGGTGTGGTTCGTCTGATGATAGTATTTCAGGGAACACGAGTTCTTGAGGTGTGGTTCGTCTGATGATAGTATGTCAGGGAACACGAGTTCTTGAGGTGTGGTTCGTCTGATGATAGTATGTCAGGGAACACGAGTTTTTGAGGTGTGGTTCGTCTGATTGCTGTATGTCTGAGAACATGAGTTCTTGAGGTCTGGTTCTTTGATTGATGAATGTCTGAGAACATGAGTTCTTGAAGTGTGATTCTTTGATGGTCAAAGAACATAACGTTTTTCAAAGAGTTTTTCTGATGGTATGTCTGGAAGATGAGTCCTTGACTTGTAGTTTTCTTCAGAGTTGTGTGTCAAAGAACATAATTACCGATTTATTTCAATTATAATATGGGACCACTTGACTTCGATGGCAGTGAATGATAACAAATTAGTTCTAGACTTTATCGGTTATTTTGTTGGCAGAACACACAACAAAATGAATTTTGATTGTATGAGTTCTTCTGTTGATAGAATATCTCAGAACTAGAATTTTGATTTTATAAGTTCTTCTGTTGACAGAATGTCTCAGAACTAGAATTTTGATTTTATGAGTTCTTCTGTTGATAGAATATCTCAGAACTAAAATTTTGATTTTCGGTTTATTTAATGGCAGTAAACTTCAGAGTAACAAAGGTAGTTGACTAGCTCATCCCAGCAAAAGTAGCAGGGCAAATACTGGTTCTCGATACGCACAAGTGTACCCAGCTGTAAATATATATGACATTTGAGAGATAAACTGTAAAGTTATCAGAGAGGCACGTGACTGACCATCAAGCTTATGAGAGAAATAGATTTGACATCTGAGAGATGTCCTGTTTGGTGACGAGATAAGCTTCTGACTTCAACAAAGTGTATGAGGAAATAAATGTGATTTGAGAAGACTGGTAGAGGATTGAATGGTTGATTGGATAAGATTGATTTACTGATTGATTGGAGAGTAAATGAAAAAGATGAACTGAGAAAAGAAAGCACAACGCAATTGAATGAGAAACAAAGATGACAGGATATTAATTTGGACCAATCGCCATTAGTCATGCATGCACACACATTGCCAATTAACATTACGGCCTACCTGTGACCTACTTAATATCTATTCTGTTAATACTTTGCTTTGTTATGGTTAATTATGTTGTATTATTTGCCAAACTGGATTTTGTTATATTTCTGCTTTATTACTCCTTTATTGTACAAAATATATATTTCATAACGTATTTGAGCTGAATTTTTGTTATATTTTTTGGCGTTTCTCTACGTTAAATTGTATATATGAGTATATATTAATTGGTATCGGTGTTGCTGCGTTGGATAGTAGGTGACAGCGAGGGTGCTGGGTTCGATCACCATCACTGCACCGGCCATAACCCCGGGGAAGCAAACCCTTAGAAAATGCAGGAGGAAGCAGACCCTTACATAAAAAGCATGCCGAAGTCGGATGCACTGAACCGACAGGTGCAAAAATAGAAGCATAGTCGACCTTTACTTATACAGGGACGGATGTCCTCGTGCAGATTCCAGCTCTTGCGTGAGCTGGGTGAAGTCAGGAGGAGGATTTCCTGCTTAGCGGACTAGGCTCGAGCAGCGTATTACTCCGCTATGTTGGGACAAGTGTCGCGTTGGGTGGTTAACCGATGTGCAAGTCCATCTTAATGGACTTGAACAATAGAGCAAAGCAGACCTGCAGCCTGTTAGGTGCCATCTGCTCTTAGCAGATCACCTAACCATGGCCAGTCTTACGACATGTTCTCTGTGTGGCAGTGGTGCTATTCTTGTCCTTGTCACACACAAAGACCACGGTGGACTACTCCGGATATTGAATGATATCCAAGGAAAAAATAATGCGGACAATATCGTTTTGTGGACATGTTAGTAAAAGCCACAAATGAGGGTTGTGTTTGGGACTAGCAAGCACATAATATAAAAACAATTTCTTTTCCAATCAGCCACTGCAAATGTTTGGAAACATGTTTCCTTTAAAAGGGACCTTCTGTAGTGGTGGTCTATGCCTCACAATGGGACGGACCTTCTGTAGCGGTGGTCTACGCCTCACAATGGGACGGACCTTCTGTAGCGGTGGTCTATGCCTCACAATGGAGTGGACCTTCTGTAGTAGTGGTCTACGCCTCACAATGGAGCGGACCTTCTGTAGTAGTGGTCTACGCCTCAGTGAATGGGCTGGCAGCAGTCATCAACTCGTAGCTCATGAAGGTAGAAGAGATGAGTGACATCAGGGTGACCTCGCGTAATCGTTCGTACTCCTAGAAACACGCTGTGCCCCAATAGTCTGGTCAACCAGGTGGGGAATCAACACTGCAATCCATGCAGTTGTGAGTTTCACATTGGGCCTTGCATTACACTACAACAGAAGTGTCCTTGTCCACCTTTTTAAGTACGCTTCGGGAAATAAGAGCCACTGTAACCCGCCACCAAAGAAGCGTCATCAGACTGGTCGCTATGGTCGAGAGGTAAGGAACTCGCCTCTCAAAGCTATGAACGGAAAAGGCGTGGGTTCGAACTCCGCAGGTTGCTAGCGACCCCTAATCTTTAAGGAGGTAGGACCAGAGTGCCTACACCTTGAATTACCTCCAGTTGTCTTGACGTATGTTTTACCGACTGGCCCAAGACAGCTCGAGACCAGATAGTGAGGTTGCTGACCAGCGCAGCTTCTTCATCACTATAATCCTAATACAGCGGAAGTTACATCATCAATACAAAAACTGTCTGATGCTGCTCCCATCCTTGTTTGCGATGAGCAACTAACTAACATCAAAAGTTAAATTAACTCAGTACGAGTGGTTTCCCCCAACAACATCAACAACAACAAAAACAAACATACTCATAAATAATGTTTTCACTTCTTGACAACTAAAAGATGTCTAGACTATACATCCAGGCATATGACAGAAAGCTATCTAAAAACTTGGATCATTTATTTTCGGCTACATAAAAAACTGGACTAGATACAACGGACATATCAATATGGTGCCAGAAATGCATAATAAAGTTAACAGATAGTTTGACGTTAGTACAAGGGGCTTGTCATAAGTCTTTACCCTGACCATGAAGGAGTAGGAAGAGAAAGTTGAAATTTGGCACAGGGCTTATTCATTGTCAATGTAGCCATCACATGGATTTATACATTTCTGGCATCTCTGCGTGGTCTTGAAAAGACCTTCAGAATAAAGTAACCTATTTTTCGAACTAAACCAGTTATCACAGGCCAGTATGACGTCACTGTCAAACTGATTTCCTGTCAGTTGTTTTTATTTAAGTTTTGGGAAAAGAACAAATCTGGGTCATAATGGTGAACCCAAGTCTCATCTACTGTCACCATGGTGGCCAACAAGTTTTTAGACCTACAAATTTTGAGCATCTGGCCACAGCAATCAATCCTCGTTTGTTTCTGTTCACATGTCAGCAGACCCGGGACCCAGCGGTCACACACTTTTCTCATGTTCAGTCTGTTGTGTAAAATTCTAAAAACTGTACTTTCATTCAGTTTTGCTGACCTAGATATCTCTGCAATTGTCATTTTCCTATCCTGGTCAATGATTTTCTTCACTTTTGTAGCATTTTCATCGCTGCACTCTGAGGATGGTCTTCCTGATCTTGGAAGATTATCAGCAACATGGGAACGTCCACACTTAAACTGTCTACACCAGTTTTTTACAGAAGCATACGAAGGACATAATTCATCAAACACTGGTTCCATCTCCCTGTGTATTTCTGTAGGTGTTTTCCCCTGTAACATCAAGCATTTTATCACGGTTCTGGCCTCTGATTTCTCCATTGTTCTGAAACAGTTAGAGTAGCAGATCCGGTCAATAAGGTGTGTTGTGCCCATGTACCATACCGGGTAAACCCGTGGAGGAGGCAAATTCATACTTCTCAGGTCCCTTACAAATTGAATGAGATACATGTGTGCCAACTTTCAACTTTCTCCTCCTACTCCTTCATAGTCAGGGTAAAGACTTATGACAAGCCCCTAGTAAAGTAACAGACGTATTATAAAGTATGAAGTATCAAAAATACAATACACGAGGCGTGCGCCTTCATAAGTGCAACATACGTATTCACAGGGTCAATCTATCTTGATGACGCGTTTCTCAACTATCTGCGGGTCCAAACTTCGTCTCCATCGGACTCTGTCTTGGACCACGGAAGTCCATCGAGTGGTAAGTACTCCTTTAGATGATTCTAGAATGTTGCAGCGTACAGCAAGGGAGTCTGACCAACGCATTCGAGGTCTTCCCCGCGGCCTCTTCTTACGTCTGTGATACCAGATTGCTGTCTCTGTGCTCCATCGACTATCGTTTCGTCGAAACATATGACTTGTCCATCTATGTTTTGCCTTCTCTGCATGGATTACCGCATCCTTCACCAGGGACAATTTCTTATGTCAGAAATGTGGAAACCTTGCATACGTTGGTTCTGGAGAGTAATCCCAACCAAGCGTCTCTCAAGGGAGGCCTGGGTCACTCTCAAATAAAAAACACAAAGTTCTAAATTTCAAAGAATCAATTAAACAAAGCAATTAACCACACATAGTAAATAATTAAACAAAGCAATTAATTAAATAAATAGAAAAGTAATTACAATCAACACTATGACTACGCTAACTGAAACCAAGGCCATGTATGTGTCATCAGGTCGCTTCTATATGATAGCGAAACTTGAGTAACCTGTACCAAACAAGAGCACAGGCGTCTATGATCCATTCTTGGAATTACGCGGATGGACAGACTAACAGATGCAGAGAGGCACTCTCGCATCGGTCTCAGAAGCATAGGCACTTTCCTAAGGCAGCGAAGACAACGATGGCTTGGGCTTGTTCGTCGAATGGAAGATGGTCGCATTCCCAAAGATACCCTCTATGGACAGTTGGCGGATGGCACGACAGCTGTCGGCCGACCACAGTTGAGGTTCAAAGATGTGTGCAAGCTTGACATGATGATACTGGGCATGGGTATGACGTCCTGGGAAGACAAAGCTGGAGACCGATGCAAGTAGAGATGTACCCTGAGGGTCATCTAATGAACTGAAGCTCTTGCAACGGGGATAAGGGAAACGACAACGACCAGCAGAGAAAAGGGAAACGACAACGACAGCAGAGAAAAGGAAAACGACAACGACAGCAGAGAAAAGGGAAACGACAACGACCAGCAAAGAAAAGGGAAACGACAGCAGAGAAAAGGGAAACGACAACGACAGCAGAGAAAAGGGAAACGACAACGACATAGAGAAAAGGGAAACGACAACGACCAGCAGAGAAAAGGGAAACGACAACGACCAGCAGAGAAAAGGGAAACGACCAGCAGAGAAAAGGGAAACGACAACGACAGCAGAGAAAAGGGAAACGACAACGACAGCAGAGAAAAGGGAAACGACAACGACCAGCAGAGAAAAGGGAAACGACAACGACCAGCAGAGAAAAGGGAAACGACAACGACCAGCAGAGAAAAGGGAAACGACAACGACAGCAAGGAAAATGGAAACGACAAGGACAACGACAGCAAGGAAAAGGGAACCAAAAACTCAACAGAGAGACAACTATCAGGTCGTATTACCCTATATACATTCAGTCATAACTGAAAGAGGCTAATATAGTCAGTCATGACTGAAAGGGGCTACTATAGTCATTACTGAAAGGGTCTACTATAGTTAGTAATGACTAAAATGGGCTACTAAAGTCAGTCATGACTAAAAGGGGCTACTATAGTCAGTAATGATGGAAAGGGGCTACTATAGTCAGTCATGACTAAAATGGGCTACTATAGTCAGCCGTGGCTAAAAAGGTCTACTATAGTCAGTCATGACTAAAAGGGGCTACTATAATTAGTAATGATGGAAAGGGACTACTATAGTCAGTCATGGCTAAATTGGATATTATAGTCAATCATGACTAAATGGGCTACTATAGTCAGTCATTACTGAAATGGGCTACTATAGTCAGTCATGACTAAAATTGGATACTATAGTCAATCATGGCTAAAATGGGCTACTATAGTCAGTCATGACTGAAAGGGCTACTATAGTCAGTCATGACTAAAAGGGGCTACTATAGTCAGTCATGACTGAAAGAGGCTACTACTATCGTGGTGGTAAGTAACATTTCCAAGGTCCACTTTTGTGAATTTATATAACGGAGGAATAAAGGCCACTGACCCCAAAAGTCGTCACTGTAATAGGCTGGGTATTATACTTAATTACATTTTTTAAAAGAATATGTCGTACCGAGGTTTTAAACCCACATCCTACAGCTAGAAGACGGACGTCCACGCCGTTCGACTAGCGGCTCATCAACAAAGCAATAAGTATAACAAATTTATGTTTATCTTACAAAATAAGACTTGAACTAGACGTGCTGTTATTCCTTGACTGGACATAAACAGACTCAAAGATTATCTTTGCAACAAATCTATGGTCGGGGCAGATGGCAGGTGCCCACGTGAGGAGCACGTGCTGGTCGCAGAGAACATCCCACAAAGCTGTGCGCTCACACAGGATATGGAAAGTGCGTTATAAAACAGACAGCATTAACATAACTTAACTTAACGTCTTTATACTGGTTTAGAAGACTCTGCAGAGTCTGTATACAGAAAGTTTCATTTGCATTTCCTTGCTCTAAAAGCTATGCGCATCCAATGTATTCTTAAATGCATTAATTGTCCCTACCTCCACTACTTCCTGTGGCAATGTATTTCAAGCATTCACCACTCTCTGACTAAAAAATGTATTTCCTAATATCTAATCTGGACTTTTCTTTAGTTAACTTGTAGCTATGCCCTCTTGTTCTTGTATGTGGTTGTATTTTGAAAAACTTGTTATAGTCTAATTTATCCGTTCCTTTGAATTCTTCTCTTTTCTAGACACTGTAGGCCGGTTTTTCTGAGTCTTTCCTCACAACTGTAATTCTGGAATCCCACTATCAGTTTTGTCGCTCATTTTTGTATTCTTTCCAGCATATTTATATCCCCTCTATGATAAGGACTCCACACCTGTACACCTTACTCCAATCTAGGTCTAACTAATGCTTCATAGAGTTTGACTATCACTTCCTTGCTCATATGTATAACTTTTTATTTGCCTTTCCCCCTGCTATCCCAACTTGCCGGTATGATCTATTATAACCCTTAAGTCCCTTTCCTTATCTATCTTTCTAATATTGTTCTCTCCCATTCTGTAATTATGTTCCAAATTGAATCTACCCATGTGGATGAATGTACATTCAGTTCAGTTCAGTTCAACTGAACCAAAGAGTATCGAGTTGGTAATTCCGTTGGACCTCGTGACGTGCTCGCACCAGGTCAGCTTTCGTCTTTTGATACTGTACATTTATCTACATTAAACTCCATTTGCCAGCTTACAGACCATTCTCGAATTTTATCTAAATCCGACCTCAATATATCCACTTCTGCTTTAGGTGAGGCACTGCTGCATAGTTTTGTGTCATCAGCAAATTTTGCAATCATGGATCCCATATCAATGTCCAAATCATTTATATAAATCAAGAACGAAATTGGTCCCAAAACCGAGCCCTGTGGCACACCACTTTTCACTTCACACCACTCAGAGTACTCCTTATTTATGCCCACTCTCTGACCTCTTCCTGTTAACTAATTTTTAATCCATTTGGCAAACTTCCCCACCTATTCCCTGTGATTTTACCTTTAGAAATAATCTTTGATGAGGTACTCTATCAAAGGCCTTTGCAAAATCTAGATAAATAAAGTCCACTGTCTCCCCTTTATCTATCATTTTAGTAACCCCCTCCATGAATTCTAATAGATTTGTTTAGCATGATTTCGCTCTAGTAAACCCATGCTGACTATTTCTGATTAGATTAAACTTGTCTAAATGCATTTCAATGTTTTCTTTTTTTATAACTCTAACAATTTACAGACTATGCTCGTTTAACTCGCCGGTCTATAATTTGCTGGATCTGATGTTTTGCCCTTGAATAATGGGATTACTCCTGCATCTTTCCAATCACGTGGAACAATCCCCTTTGCAAGTGATTGAGAACATAATATAGCCAATGGTTTTGCTAGTTGGTCTCTAATTTAAAACAGCAATTTTGGATGAATACCATCTTGACCTGGACATTTACCCATTTTCAAGCCCTCCAATTATTAACAATTTGCATCTGAGCGACATCATACGTGATACGTTCTTTTCATTGATGAAAGTGTTAACGACAGAGCTTCGACGGCTGCGCGAAAAAAATGTACAATGACTTTTTCAGATACCCCTTTCACTAGAAGAAGCAGTTTGTTTGTTTGTTTGTTTGTTCGTTCGTTCAGTTGTTTGGTTGGTTGGTTGGGTTGTTTGGTTGGGTTGGTTGTTTGGTTGTTTGGTTGGTTGGTTGTTTGGTTGTGTGGTTGGTTGGTTGGTTGGGTTGTTTGGTTGGGTTGGTTGGTTGTTTGGCTGGTTGTTTGGTTGGTTGGGTTGTTTGATTGGCTGGTTGGTTGGGTTGTTTGGTTGGTTGGGTTGGTTGGTTGGTTGTTTGGTTGGTTGTTTGGTTGGTTGGTTGGTTGTTTGGTTGGTTGTTTGGTTGGTTGGTTGGTTGGTTGGGTTGTTTGGTTGGGTTGTTTGGTTTGTTGGCTGGTTGGGTTGGTTGGTTGGGTTGATTGGTTGGTTGTTTGGTTGGTTGGGTTGTTTGGTTGGGTTGTTTGGTTGGGTTGTTTGGTTTGTTGGCTGGTTGGGTTGGTTGGTTGGGTTGATTGGTTGGTTGTTTGGTTGGTTGGTTGGTTGGGTTGTTTGGTTGGGTTGTTTGGTTGGGTTGTTTGGTTTGTTGGCTGGTTGGGTTGGTTGGTTGGGTTGATTGTTTGGTTGGTTGGTTGGGTTGGTTGGGTTGATTGGTTTGTTGGTTGGTTGGGTTGATTGGTTGGTTGGTTGGTTGGGTTGATTGGTTGGTTGGTTGGGTTGATTGGTTGGTTGGTTGGGTTGATTGGTTGGTTGGTTGGGTTGATTGGTTGGTTGGTTGGGTTGATTGGTTGGTTGGTTGGTTGGTTGGTTGGTTGGTTGAAACTCTGAACTTGTTTGTCAACTCTACATGTGGACTTGAAACACTCTCTACAAACATTGATGGTCAAATAATCTTGTCTGTTTGTTTCGAATGCTCATAATGAGTAGGTTGATTCTTTTGTGCGTCATGAAAATGTTAAGTGGCGGGTTTCAGTAGTTTTCCTCACATCCCAAGCGTGCTGATGAAGGTGGACCGAAGTCCTCTAGGCGGTTGTGCAATGCTTGACTTTATCTGCGTGTCGCTCACTACTACGGGGATCACGCTGATTCCTCACCTCGTAGCCATACTGCCACGAAAACAGCCAGTTTCCAGGGAATGTTACAAGAAAGCCGAGGTGAGGGTCTTGTTTTGCCTGATCCTGACTAACATGTCTGATTAGTATATTTTGTCTGACCAGATGTTAGTCTTCCTCCTCAGAAGAAACACTCATGCCATGAGAAAACCAGGCAACATGTTTATCTGAGCACGACGTGAACCGAGTCTGGTTCATTGGGACGTCTTCTTCAACGTTGGTTCTGAAAATGACGTTTTGTCGTAGTTTATAGCGAGGCTGCAATATATGTGCCTTTTGGTCCGACACATCCACTTTCAGTTGGGCTTTCTGGTTTGCCTTCCCACTGCGAGCCCTATACCTTGTCTAGGATACACTAGTGACTAGTACAGCCTGTTTCCAGGGCCGGCACCTGAAGACGGAATAGGGGATTGGTCAGCTAGGATTAGCTGAACCTGCATTAAGCATCCAGCTGACTGCTGTCAGGGCATGGACTGCTGTCAGGTCATGGACTGCTGTCAGGTCATGGATTGCTGTCAGGTCATGGCCTGCTGTCAGGTCATGGACTGCTGTCAGGTCATGGATTGCTGTCAGGTCATGGACTGCTGTCAGGTCATGGATTGCTGTCAGGTCATGGACTGCTGTTAGGTCTTGCACTGCTGTCCGGTCATGGACTGCTGCCAGGTCATGAACTGCTGTCAGGTCATGGACTGCTGTCAGGTCATGGATTGCTGTCAGGTCATGGACTGCTGTCAGGTCATGTACTGCTGTCAGGTCATGGATTGCTGTCAGGTCATGGATTGCTGTCAGGTCATGGACTGCTGTTAGGTCTTGCACTGCTGTCAGGTCATGGACTGCTGTCAGGTCATGGCCTGCTGTCAGGTCATGGACTGCTGTAGCTTGACCCCGTATGCTGGAAGTGTAAGCCAAGCTCACGGAACCTAACCTTCCCAAGACAGGACACAATACTGGTCTCAGCGAGACAGGGAAGAGACGTACGGGGTAAAGGGGCCTTATGAACAATGGTGGGCGTGGTTAGACAAACCTGGACCTTCATCTGAGGTTTAACGACGATGACGAGGAAGTAGAAGAAGCAGAAAGAAGAGGAAGAAGATCAAGAAGAAGATCACAAAGAAGAAGAAGAAGAAGAAAAAAAAGAAAAGGAAAGAGAAGAAGGAAAAGAAGAAAATGAAAAAGAATAAGAACAAGAAGAAGACGAAGAAGAAGAAAAAGAAGAAGAAAAAGAAGAAGAAGAAGAAGAAGAAGAAGAAGAAGAAAAAGAAGAAGACGAAGAAGAAGGAGAAAAAGAAGAAAAGAAGAAGAAGAAAAGGGAAAAGAAGAAGAAGAAGAAGAAAAAGAAAAAAATGAAGAAAAAAGAAGAAGAAGACGAAGAAGAAGAAGAAGAAGAAGAAGAAGAAGAAGCAGAAGAAGAAGAAGAAGAAGAAGAAGAAGAAGAAGAAGAAGAAGAAGAAGAAGAAGCAGAAGACGACGAAGAAGAAAAGGAATCCTTTACTCGACAAATTTGCTTCTCTTCTACCCTACAATATAAAGGCCTTTACCTTTATTTGTGTTTCCCTCATGCCTTAAATTGTCTAGAGGATGGGGGGTATCCGGCCTACTGCCCAACCCTCATTGGTTGCCTCTTAAGTCCCACTTGACAGGTTACTGTTCTCTGCTTCCATTTCGGGCGCTGGTATCTCACGAGCGTGTCTTTAATCCACTATTATTAATTGGTTTCGTTTATGGCGCTTTCGTTCTGTCAGTGCTGGATAAATGATTTGATTGATCAACTCTTCATCCATAGTCGTTTACTGGTAGATAATAAGTTCAGAGTTCAGGTCTTGGACTGCTGTCAGGTAATGCACTGCTGTCAGGTCATGGACTGATGTCAGGTCATAGACTGCTGTCAGGTCATGCACTGCTGTCAGATCTCTGTGGGGGTCTCTATGGCGAAGTGGTCAAGCCGTTTGCCTCGTGTTCAGATAATAACACGAGGCAGTACAGAGTTCAGGTCATGGACTGCTGTCAGGTCATGCACTGCTGTCAGGTCATGGACTCCTGTCAGGTCATGCACTGCTGTCAGATCTCTGTGGGGGTCTCTATGGCGAAGTGGTCAAGCCGTTAGCCTCGTGTTCAGATAATAACACGAGGCAGTTTAGAGTTCAGGTCATGGACTGCTGTCAGGTCATGCACTGCTGTCAGGTCATGGACTGCTGTAAGGTCATGGACTGCTGTCAGGTTATGCACTGCTGTCAGATCTCTGTGGGGGGTCTCTGTGGCGAAGTGGTCAAGCCGTTTGCCTCGTGTTCAGACGGTGCTTTGTGCACGAATGACCGAACTAAAATGGGGAAAACCCGAGGCAATGAAGTCGAGCCCTCGCTAAACGTTTATTTGTTTGTTTTGTTTTTTGGGTTTTTTTAAAGTCCAGAGTTCGCATAAACATACGAATTGAGATATAACCTCAATAATAAATAAGTTACAACCAAAATATCTTCATCCAGAACAACGAAAAACACAAAATTCTTCGTATTCTTTTTCGTTCATTCTCAGATCAAGATGTTGAGCAGCAGCGTTCAGCGACCCGTAGCTCACTGCTAGCGTCAGGGTCAGCGAACCAGAGCTGCCAAAACTCTTCTGCACCTCCACGTGGTGATCTTGGATAACAGGCTGCAACTGAGCAAACTGACTAAGGAGGAGGAATTGAAGAGGTAAGGCTAACCCGGTACTCACAAAGGCCTGCTGAAGTTGGATGTGTCAGACCGAAAGATCCAAATATCGCAGTCAAGCTGTAAACTACGATACAGCGCATTCTGTTCTTAGGACTCCAACCTGCTCTCTGCAAAGATCTTTTCAGGACTTGGTAGTGGGAGTTTGAGAACGAACCAAGAAGAAGAAGAAGATGAAAGTCCCGGTTTATCTTACAAAGGACACCGTTGTTTGTAAGGCTGTTTTATCTCCATACAGCTTTTGTATCATATCTGTCTCACAAAGCCAGTATTGTTCTCTCTTTTCCTGCGTGAGCGTGCATCTTTGCAGGATGTGTTCCACGGTCATAACATGCTCCCCACGTGGACACCTGTCATCTGTCCCAATCCTCATTTTGTTGTAAAGATGACCCTTGAGTCTGATTATGCCCGGCTCTCAGTCTAAAGATGATGACTTGCTCTTCTCTAGTTAAGTTAAAGTAGCTGTCTTCTTTTCGGAAGTCGGTGTGTTGATCAGCCCATTTCCCATGAAGACAGTTTTAATTATGGTCTTGACCTCATTATATGTGATACTCAGGTCTGTTTGTGGGGATGCTCCTTCACA